>JARHVA010000034.1:0-267500 GCA_037957365.1 Torreya grandis
CAAGCCATCATGCTCATACCTTCTCATAAGGTCTTTTCATGCATGACTAGGCTTGGACTACTCAAGGACCTATACCTTCATGAAACCAAAAGGCATTAGTTTCCTTCAAACTCTATTTCATGACAACATTCCATCAATTCCCCTTGTCACGTAAACATACCACCATACTAGGCACACTCTCTTAATGACATCAATCTCATGCAAGATGTACCTTTGACATCAATGATGATACTCAACAACAACCACTCTTAAAAATAAATAACTTTTTCCTCATATTGAACTTTCTCCCCCTTTGACATAAATGACAAAGTGATGTCTAAAACTCCTTGGATCACACTTTATGTAGCCAAAACACTCAACACATAGAACTATGACTTTATGAGTGACAATACAAACATCTTCCATATATCTCCATGCATACCTTCTTGGAACTACTCACCTACTCTTTTAGAACTAATGAACCACCTAATTAGCTCCCCCTAAGTTCTTGGCTTATTCAATGACTGTTAGGGGAAAGAATTACACCTAATTCATGTCTTATGTGTTCAAATGTTACATGGTTTGGTCAAAATATTTACAATTTGATCCTATGTAGAGACTTATTCAACTATGACACTTTTTTCACTTACCTGCTCTCTTAGAAAATTATACATGATGGGAATGTGTTTGGTCCTTGAGTACATGATAGGGTTATTTTAGATGCTTATATCACTTGTATTATCATAATAGATAGGGCTAGGTCCATCATTCTCCACCTTGTAGTTTTTTAGGGTCTGTCTCATCCATGAGACTTGAGTGCAACATGAAGTTATTGCAATGTATTCATCTTCACAAGTGGATAATGCTACTTATGGTTGGTTTTTTCTTATCTATGAAACTCGGCACCCACATAAGAAGAAAGCTCCTCCATTGGTACTCTTCTTATCATCTATACTTCTTGCTTAGTCTATAATTGTATAGGCTATCAAATTGAGCTCCTTTCTCTTTGGATACCACAACCCAAACTCTATAGTCCCTTGAGATACCTGAGTATCTTTTTTAATTTTTGTAGATGATTTTCCTTTGGATCTAGTTGAAACCTTCCCATAAGACTACTTTCATGATGTCAAGTCTAGAGGTAGTGGTGTACAACAAACTTCCAATCATTGACCTATATGATGTCTAATTGACCTTTGGAGACTCATCTTCTTTACTCAAATTATACCCTATGATCATAGGTGTACTAACTGCCTTTAAATCTTCCATCTCAAACTTATTCAACATCTCTCTTACGTACTTGACTTGTGAAATGAATATACCTTTTTCAGATTGAGTGATTTTTAACCTAAGAAAGAATGATAGTCTCCCAACATGGACATCTCAAACTCTTTCTTAATCACTTCTATAAAGGCCTTTGTCATGTTCTCATTATTTCCACCAAAGATGATGTCATCCACATAGACAACTAATATCAACTGATGGTCATCTTCTATATTTACATATAGATTATTATTTATAACTCGTATTTTGAATCCTTGATCTAATAGATATCTGTTCAACCTAGCATACCAAACTCTAAGAGTTTGATTTAAACCATAAAGAGCCTTTTTCAATCTGCAAACATATTCCTTGTCATTTTATAGTGAGACCCCCTCAGGTTACTCTATATGCATCTCTTGTTCTAAATTCCCATTCAAAAAGGTAGATTTAACATCCATCTAGTATACCTTGAACCCTTTGAATCTTGTATATGCTAGAAACAATATGATGGCCTCTAATCGTGATACTAGTACAAAGGTCTCCTCAAAGTCTACCCCTTCAAATTATGCATATATCTTGCATACCAATCTATCCTTGTTCCTAGTGACTTCTCCATCTTCATTTAACTTGTTTCTAAACACTCATTTTTCCCAATGGCATTCTTGTCTTTAAGCCTAAGAACTAGTTCCCAAGTATGATTATTCTCTATTTGGTCAAACTCCTCATTCATAACACCTATCCAAAATTTGTCTTTGTTTACTTATATAATATTCTTAGGTTCAATATTAGATAATGGAGAAACGTTCTCATGATTTAGATTACTTACCAATCTTTTTTGTGTCTACATACCTGCATTCTTGTTGCCAATGATTTGAGATTTAGGATGATCTCTTTGAATCTATCTTGAGGGTCATTTTGAGTCCTGTCTCTCCTCAACTTATTCTTCTTTCTCATCAACCTCTATATTTTCCTCTTCATTCTTGAATTCTATATTCTCTAAATCATCTTTTGACTATGAGTGTGATTTCCTTGTCTCAATAATCTTCTCATTGGTACTTTCCACTATCTTTTGTAACCTCTTATTATAAAATCTATAATCTAAGATCATTGATGAGTATCCAAATAATATACCTTCATCATATCTATTATAAAACTTTCCTAAGTCTTCATCATCTCTTTTGATGAAACATTTTCTCCCAAACACTCTTAAGTGTCCCACATTAGTAGGTTTACCTTTTCACAGTTCATAAGGAGTCTTATTGCAATTAGTCCTTATCTGTTCTCTATTCAAAATTTAAATTGTAGTTCTTACTAACTCTCTCCAATATCAATTATATAATATAGACTCATTTAGCATAGTTCTAACCATGTCTTGAACTATCCTATTCTTTCTTTCTACTACCCCATTTTACTAAGGTTTCCTAGCTGTTGAGAACTATCTCCTTTATACCATGAAACTCACAAAATTCATCAACTCATTAGACCAAAAATCTCCTCCTCTATCAGATCTTAGGCACTTGATCTTCCCACTCTTCTCATTATTAATAAGATCCTTGAATTCCTTGAATTTGTCAAGAGCTTCTGACAATTCTTTCAAAAATTCTACCCAAGTCATTCTTATGTAGTCATCTATGAGTAACAGGAAGTAGCTATCTCTTTGAATGCTTTTAATTATTTTAGTCCAATAGAGATCAGTGTGTATTAACTGAAAGGGTATTGTAGTATAGTAATCCTTAGAATTGAACCTTCTTCTAGTCTACTTACCATGTTGGCATGCCTTGCAAAGTATGTGTGTAGGTATGGTGATCTTAGGCATGTTCTTCATAGATTTATTATTACTTATCTTGACCATATTTTCAAAGTTTAGGTGACCTAATGATCTATGTCATATGCAAATTTCATCCATATTTCTCATAAATCATCTCTCCTTCTTGATCTCATTCAATACATATAGATTATTCTCAGTTATCTTAGCATTGGCAATTAGCCTTCTTGATTTGGCTCTCCTTATCTCACACCCTCTGTCATGAAAGGTTGGTGTGTTTATTTGATTTCACATTTGACTTAAACTAATTATATTATGTTTCAAACCATATACATAAAATACATTTTTTATCTTGGTCTTCTCATTTTCCAAACTCAAGATACCCTTGCCAACTATATTGGTAATTATGTTGTCTCCAAATCTCATTGTTTCTATAGCATTCTTCTTCAATGAGATGAACTTATTTTTGTCTCATGTCATGTGGATTGAGAAACCATTATCTATATACCATTTCATGCCTTCATATTGAATGTGAAAGGCAGTCTGAGCTAGCATAGATTCCTCTTTAGCATTTTGATCCTCCTTAGCAACTAATTCATCTTGACTCTTGGGCTCAATATGATCAGTCCTAACATGCTTTAGCTTCCATACCAGTGTTTGATCCTTCTCATGCACTCTATGAGATTCATATATCTTGTACTTACCTCCATACCAATTTTAACAAACAACATTTTTGTACTTACCTCTTGATTGATCACTCTTTTTCCCATGGTCCCATGATAACTTATCCCTTATTATAGTGGGATGCCTAATTCATATTTTCATGTTGATAATCTTGACTTGTTTTGACTTCTCATGCTCTTTCTCAAAATTTCCAATATTTTCTATGAGCTGCTCATACTCAACCTTCAAAGAATCTATCTCTATCTTCAACTGATCATACTCAACTTCCTTTTATCTAAACTTTGTATTGAAATCTTCTAACCAGTTTCTAAAAAAATTTATATTTTTTTTTTTTATGCTTCAAAACATCTAAGGCACTTAATATCTCAACTTCAAGGTTTAATTCAACTTCTCCTTCCTCAATTTCATAGTAGACTTCTTCATCATACATATCGTCTTCTTCTTTTTGATCACTAGACATCTTGTGCTTCATGGGATCACCTTCAAGCTATTAGGCTTGCTTCAAAAGACTAGAATCTAATGCCAATTTTTGAAAGAAAAATCACTAAGAGTGGGGGTGAATCAATGTCTTCAAAACATTCATTCAATTCCACTTAAGCATACATGAACCATTCATACAAACATGAACATCTAGCAAAGCATATGCAACCATATAAGAACATAAAACAAGATTACACATTAAATATGTGGGAAATCTACAAGGGGAATAAAACCCAATAGATAGAATATTTCATTTATTTTTCAATACACATTATTTTTTCATGAGGTATGTGAGTGTGATATAGAACATAATTTTATATGGTTCATCGATGTCGGGCTCCTATTTTACTCAACAACCTATCAGATCACTCCAAGATCTCTGAATGTCACAAATAGCATGAAACCCTAGGATTAGTTGAGAGAAGTGGAAAGAAAAACTGAGCTTCATAATAGTTCATTAGTCAAAAATTACAAAGGAGGTACATTTTATGTATTGAAAGTGGACTTACCAATTAAACATTTGCACATGGCTTGTCAACTTTTTTACAAAATAAGCTGACGATGTGTGGAGAAGAACTAGACTCTTTAAAATCCAAAGTTGAAATTTTATCTTTTTATTTCAAATTATATGCCATGTATGTTACAGGAAAGGGATGATTTTCCAAATTGATTTTGTCAAAATACATGGCAAGCATGAATTAACATGTACAATAGCCTTTAAAAAAGTGAGCATAAGATATTGCAGTTAATTTTATAATTACATCCACATGATGGCATGTCCATGTGTTGGGAGTATGGTTTTGTGGAAAATGGGAGCCTTCTAGATATTCTTTGCCCCTTACTTACACTACACTAAACATGTGTCACATTATCTTCATGGATTTTCAAGGATAATAATAACTAGAAGTTGTCCCAAGGGTGAAAGTTATGTCAAGAGTGATTTTTAATTATCATTTATGTAAGGGAGATAGAAGTACATGTGAAAAGAGTTGGGATGGTTTATTTAAGGTGATGTACATCAGTGGGATTATTATTGGGTGCAGCCATTGTTTAGTTTAACATGGGGATCCCATATTGTATATAGTGAAATATTTTCTTTGGTAGCTGATTTCATAATAGGATATGATATTTTGTATTAATTATTATAAATATCATGATGCAATGATTAAAAGGAATAGATATACAAAGCAGTGAATGCAATATTTGTATATAATCTCTCCATTATAAAGTTATAAACTATTGTTATGCTCTTCATGGAGATTTTTGTTGAGGGCGAATAGGAGTTCTTCGTATTTAATCTCAAATCATTTAAATATGAGTGAAAATAATGTCGATGTTTTTAGGTTATAAACACTACTCACATGTGGTTCAATTTGACCCCTTTTAATCATTATGTACCCACATTCTAGGATGTGGCCTTTGGTGATTAGATGTCACTTTGCTTATTGACCCCACCTGAGGTCTTTGGTTTGTTTCTAGATGCATTGAGGGATGGACATCAAGTTAAATCTAAGTCTACACAGGGGGCATGTGGCACATCCTCATTCGTTATATACCATGTGCAAACTATTACCATGGTTCTACATTGGGCTTGTAACATGTCCCACATTGTCATTGCACCTGGGTGCCTGGTTTGTTAGTTCTCAACTAAAAATGGGACCACATGGAGGTATTTTACTTGTTTAGTAGACATAAGTTGACATTTCTTGATTGTTAGCAAGTCCACATGGATTTTTCCTATTGTGTCACAATTCTATAAGCTCTAACAAGGTTAGGACTGCAATTCCTATCTCCTAGGATAGGTGTAGTCTTGTTATTGATTGGAGGGAGATACGTTGATAGTCCCTGATTGTAAGTGGGTCCACAAGGTGAATCCCCATTGAATGTTACCCTATAAACTCTATTTATGGGACTGACAAGTGGTGGTGACCCCAGGGTTCCAAGAAACATCCACATGTATATTGTTGTCAAAATATCAATTGTTCCTTATTGACAAATAATTTTTTCAAATGTGATGATTGTATCAAATATTTTCCATATTGTGTGACCAAAAGACCTCCTTGAATACATTGGAATGTCATTATAGGTGGAAGTTGTTTGTAGTCCCCAACAAGTATTATTGAACAACCACCAAAGTCTCTATTACTATAATGATTTTATAGACCAATGGTGAACATGTATTATCCAATACTTGTCCCAAAGTGTATAGTAACCATTTACATTATGACATGGAATATTCACAACTATTAGATACCCAATGTTCAACACATATACATTTATGTAAAAGTATTTGATCAATACTTATGTAAATACATTTCAAATTTTCAATTTTTTATTGTTAGGGTGGGGTCTATGGATGGAACATAATTTTTTATATTGCTCAACATCTTTGAGCCTATAAATCTCATTTCATCTATGAGCACATATAAAAATGAAAAATAACTATATCATAAGAAAATGATTTGCCTCTGTAGACATTAGATTTTAAAAAACTGCGCACACACACACACACACACACACACACAAGATTAATAAACAAAGATTACTCCACTCATTAATTACAATCTATTTTTTGGGGAAAAGTATAGAACATTATATTACATATATAGTTGTTGTAAATGTTGTGGAAGAGGCAATTCTCTCTGTCTTCTTTCCTATGATTTCCAAACATTTATATATTGACTATCTTTCATTCTCACAAAACAATCATATATAAAAGTATGGGGGAAATATATGTCATTGAGTGAGTGTGCTCTTGATATAGTAGTGAAGTTTAACCCTTGATGATAAATGTTATCAATGTCAACTATTGCTTTGTCAAGAGTCTTTCCATGTGATTTATTTATGGTTATACACCATGACATTTCGATAGTCATTTATTGGTGATTAGCTTGTGTAATAGCAGGAATTAGAAGATATGAAGGATTGTAACTATCCCATGGGGGACCAAAGTATATTTTGAATGTACCAACTACATACATGGGTAATGAAGCAGATTTTAATCTACATTATAGACAATGTGAATAATTTATCGAACTGCTCCATTAACTAATCTTGTGTTCAACGTTAAAAGTATTGTATTATGATAAAAAATAATTAAATCATTCTTTTATGCAAAGGTGGTCATATAACTACTCAAACTATATGTTTTCAAAAATTCAAGACACAATAGAATGGTATATTTTGTGTTTTGAATCTCTATATATAATCTTTATGACAAATGTATTCACTGATATATAAAGGTGCATTATTAGTGGAAACTGACACCTTTCAAATGAGAATCTCAATAATGCCACCTCATGCTTATATTGTTAGTAAACATATCATGATTTATAGGTCCATTAGGATCCTTGTATTTGACAAAGTGTTATAGAAAAATTTGATGTTAGAGGATCCATTGGAGGCTATAAAACTATTACCCTTCTCTAGTTAGTTATTTACTCAAAGTTTAGGTTCTTACTTTCAATTTTATTTTTCGCTTTCTATATCTAATATTCATGACATGGAGTAGATAATTTTAGTTTGATTTTATTTATCTTATTGCATAGCTTCTCACCTCTCACCTAATAAGGTGATAATATATTTCATTAGTTGGTCTTCGATCAATCGTTGGTGATAGTATGAGTTGATAGGGTTATTGACACCAGCAGGGTTGAGCAAAGGTCATTAGCATTTATTGGGCATTAGAAAAATGTGCCATACAAAATATAGGTTATCACTCAGATGGATTCTTTTGTGGGACCTAATGTGGGTCAATTTATTAGAACAAGCCTTGATCATGTTCTAATATAATACAATACAATGATCACAGGGGATGAGTAGGCCTTGATCATATTCATCAACTTTTTATGCCACAACTCATAAGGTAGGCTTCTGTATGGACTGGCGTCAATTTTTGTCAATACTAAGATACACAATACTTTATTTGTAATTGTAAAAGACCTTCTTTGATGACTTCAGATTCATTACTCTAGTTTTTTCATCTTCTATACCCCTTTGGATCAAGAGGGAGTTTGTTGGGTTTATGATCCAAGGTCTTTTATTTTAATGTTTTAATTAGTATTTGATTTAATGTTAATTTATTTTGTTAAATAAAATTTGGTTACTCGAGAAAGTTAGTTTTTCCTTGTAACCACCCATGAAAGCTCTAAAAGCTTTCACCTCTTTTTGTAAATAATATCCTGAAACAATACAACTTAAAATTTTGTGTGAAATATTTTCTTTACAATGTAATTATGTGTTATTTCTCCATTTAATCAGGCAACTAGAATGATTTTTAACTAAAACTTGTAGAACCACATGTGTACAATAAAATTGAACTAAAGTTTTGGAGATGTTTGTGTGGGATATTAATCAAAATTGAAATATATAGTGAGGTTCTTTTAGATGTGTAATAGTAAAATAGAAGGGTTGAACTCATATGATAAGATGTAAGTGTGACAAAATGGAGGATTAGGACCATATTTGTGTGGTCAATTCATGTGTGGTAAATGTATGACAAACTTGTCATTGTCAAGCACTTAATACCAAATTGTAGTATCTACATATACATAAAAAGAGAAACTTGGATTGAATTGTATTAGCATAACTATATCTCATTTTGTGGTTGCAATGTGTAATTCTATTTAAATTCAACTTCTAAAAAAATAGTACTAAATGGGAATATACCCTTACATAAATTAGATTTTTCATTTAACCATCAAGTTCTATGTGTGTACCTTGCATACTCATACACAATTTCTTCCATGTATTTCGCCATACATTCTTAAACAAGTATCTATTTTGTAACAAGCTTACACCTTTTATATTATTTGCCATATTTTAATAGATATGCCACATATTTGTTTTTTTATAACCAATTAATTCTTTTCCAATACCACGTGTACTCTTTTCATGGATATAGTTTTTCAATTTTGTTAAACCAGCACAGATGTTGCATGTTCCATCCAAAATTGATTTGTTATAAAAAAACATCCATATGGTTTTTGATATAAAATGGTTGAAATAAATTCTTTTTTTTATTTTGGTGTAACTTCCATCCCACACTTGTGCAACATATTTTTAGTACATGCAAACTATAAAATACATAATGAAAAAACTTCATAATGCATTGAAAATTCACCATCAACTGTAAAACAACAAGTGGTATGGATGTGATTGATTTTGACACATAAGGGTTTTTCCATGTCAAAATGTCTTAGACTAATATATATTTGTGAATATTTATATATCAAAATTGAGTATAGTTTTGTTTGGGTCATATTTAAGATATGTTTCAGATTTGGTTCACGACAATGAGAACCTACTATTATTTTCACTATATCTATTTCATTGAGTGACACCCTTATATTGCCTTTCCAAAATTATGAAATTAAATCTTTTAGAGAATTATGTATGACCTTTTCTTTCCTTGAGTGTTCATCTTAAAATGCCCCAAAGTTAATTTTACCGGTATCATTAAGTCTTTGACATCTCTCGAAAACTTCATTAGTGTTTTTCTATTTATGTTAAGTGCTCTACAAGTTTATCTAATCAAACTTGTTTTCCTATTTGGTTATTTAATATAAGTTCGTTATAATTATGTGTTTGATAATGTTACTATGTTTGGTGTATTTCTTCACGCCTACACAATGGTATGCATTATGTATATTTTCCACAATTACCTTATTTTGATCATTAATTTTAAATGTTCTTAGTCCTAAGGTGTTCATAATAGGACTTATCTTAAGAAATTTCATCATTGTAAGAAACAATTGACATCTTTGAGCATCATTTAATTTTATGAAATAATTATCCCAAATTTTATCAGACTTCACATTATAAAGTCACAATTAGGTTTATGGGGATAGATTAGCCTGAATTGAGTCCTTAATTTCACCAATCAAGAAAATGGTTGAAAAAGGGACTCAAATGGGGAAAATTGAGCCCTAAATCATATTATAAAGTTATAATGAGGTTCAAGGGGTTGGATTGGTTGAGTTATAATATTTGATTGAACCAATTACTTAACTGGTTTAATGAGGACTCAAATGGGTTCAATTGAGCCCAAATCAAAATATAAAAGTTAAAATTAGGTTCCCAGGGCTTGATTGGTTTTAATATAGCCCCTGATCAATCTAATTACTCGATTAGTTTCATCAAGATTTCAAATGAGGTCAACAAAGCCCTATATAATACTATAAATTTGTAATTAAGTTCACAGGGCCCAATTGGCCCCAATTAAGTCCTCGATTATATCAACCGAGTAATTGGTTCAATAAGGAATTTAAATAGGGACAATTAAGCCCTAAATCATATTATAAAATATCAATTAGGTTCATGGGGCTTGATTAACCCCAATCAAGTCCCTAATTGAACCAATCACTCAAATGGTTCAAATAGGGACTCAAACAGGGACAATTGAGCCCCAAGTCACATTATAAAGTTGTAGCTAGCTTTATAGAACTCGATTGGCCCCAGTTGACTCCTTGTTTAAACTAATTTAGTAATTGGCTCTTTAACGTACTCAAATGGGGTGAATTGAGCAAAAAACACATTATAACATCATCATCAAGTTCACAGGGATTGATTGTCCCTGATTATATCCTTGATTGAATGGTTTAATTGAGGACCCAAATGCAGCTAATTAAATCCTAAATCACATGGTAACATTGTAATCAAATTTATGGGGCTTAATTGGCCCCAATTGACTCCTTGATTTAATAAATCAAATAATTGGTTCAATTAGGGACTTAACAAGAGCCAATTAAGTCCCAAGTTACATTATAAATTCACAATTAGGTTCATGGGGTTCAATTGTCCCCAATTGAGTCCTTGATTAAACCAATTACTCACTTGGTTTAATCAAGAATTCAAATGGGGCCAATTGAGCTCTGAATCACATTATAAACTTACAATTAGATTTAGGGAGCTCGATTCACCCAAATCAACTCCTTGATTGCACCAAGCGAGTAACTAATTCAATCAAACATTCAATTGGGGCCAATTGAGCCCTAAATCATTTTATAAAGTTACAATTAGGGTCATAATGCTTTATTTTCCCCAATTGAATCCTCAATTACACCAATTGAATATTTGGTTCAATAATGGACTCAAAATTGACCAATTGAGCCCCAAATTGCACAATAAAGTCACCCTTAGGTTCATGGGACTTAATTAGTCCCAATTGGGTCCTTGATTGAATGAATTTAATTGATTAGTTCAATCAAGGATTTAAATGGGTCCACTTAAGCCCCAAATCACATTATAAAGTCGTAAATAGGTTCACATGCCTCAATTAGCCCCAATTGACTCCCTGATTGAACTAAATGTTTAATTAATTCAATCAAGGACTCAAATGGGGATAATTAAGCTTAAAATAATAATACAAATTTACAATAGTTCACATGGATTTATTGGCCCCCATTAACTACTTGATTGAACCAATCGAGTGATAATATTTGGGTGTTTGTGCATATATTTAGGCAATCCACATGTATTTGAGTTGATCATAAGAACCAAATGGTTGTTATGAAACCAACTCATGCCTATTTATTAGGCACTCCCTAATGTATTTCTAACACGCATAAATTATGTGAATATTATGAATAGACACTTTAATTTTGCATGATTAATTATTGTGTATGTGATGTGTGTGCAATGATGTCTTTATTGTGGTAATGGTGTGTGGTTGCTTGCAAAGTGTTGGCTTCTCTAATACAAATCAAGTGGTTCAATTAGAGACTCAATTGAAATAATTAAACCCAAAATTCCATTATATAGCCATAAAAAACAAACAAATAATTGTCATTTATGTCTACTTATCCTCAAATCAACTTTCATTTCCATTATTCCACTTGATTGGGGTCCTTTTATATATAATTTTATTTAATTAGGGACTAAACACAATGACAATCAATTTATTGATTTGGTATGCACATGAAGTTGACACATTGAAACTTTGGGTAAGAGAGGTTAAATTTCCATTATGTACAATATAACTATAGAATCTATTCTGTGCATTTAGTATATAATATGTACACAATATTACCCATATGCATTTTTGCTCTGCCAATTTTTAAACAATGCCTCTAGGCTTAGAAATGGCTTGAAATGAAAGACAAAACCTAACCCTATACACACAACTAATTACATATTTCATGCTAAAAATTTTATAAAAACAATAAAATATCAAGCAATGTTTTTTCTATTTATATAAATATAGTCTGATTAATTTAAAGTTGTTATCTTTATTCAATTATACAAATATCTTTATATGCCCCTATATGTTGAAAATACAAACGTTGTAACTGTATTTTTTTGTTGCATTCATCTAAATTTGAAATTTCTATAGAATAATTAACTAGGCTTAGTTCTATATATAATTTATAAAAAAATCTAATTTTCCATTTTTAAAGGGTATTTTTTATCATTATTTTACGCTAGAAAATTGATATGCAAGTTGAAAAAAAAAAAATAGCTTGTAGCGAGGCAGAAATTGATCTGAGGTACGGCAAGGAAAGTGGGTGGATGATGATGTCAATACTGTTTCAGTTGATGATGCACAAAACAAAATTCTGGGAAGAGAAAGGAAGCAAAATGTTATTATGAATAGGGTTTTTTTATGCATTCACAAAGAGATTTGAAGTTTCGTTTTTTTTCCATACTGAGTTCTTCCCATCTAGATCCCTATTTCTTATACACCAGTCCTTCCAAGCTCTGAAGCCTATGTCTATGTTCGGTTGCATATGCATTTTCACTGTCGAGCCTTCTTTAAGTTATACTGCAAAACAAATTTTATGAAATTTGTGTTTTTTATAATCATTTTCATGGTCGGACAATATTTTGATGGAGTTTTTTCTGTTAGTGTTTTGATTTCTTGAGAAATGTTTTGGTCTTTTATAAGTTTTTTTATCATATTTATGTCCGGTTGTATATGCATTTTTAGTGTCGAGCCTTCTGTAAGGTATATTGCAAAACAAATTATGGAATTTGTGTTTTTTATAATCATTTTAGTGGTCAGATAATATTTTGATGGAGTTATTTCTGTTAGTGTTTTGATTTCTTGAGAAATGTTTTGGTTTTTTATAAGTTTCTGATCATTTTTAAATGTTTAATGGAAAAATGTCAATAAGATCTATATTTGTAAGGGTTTTGAATTCATAATTACGTAATAGTTGTTATAGTTCAAAAGGTACTATTTAATAATTGTCATAGTATTATGTAGTTGTACTAATATTTAATTATATGTAAAATGTCTAAAGATATCAATCTTAAATTTTTATTTTAGATATTAAAAATAAAATATCAAAAATAAAATAAAAGATATCACTTCCCATAATTATTAGAAATAAAATATCTTAAATATATTTATATAAAAAACATCTAAAGATATTAATCAAAACTTTTATCTTAGATTTTTCACTTATCATAATTATTAAAAACTAGAAATGTAAAAACATGACTATAATTATTAATATTAGAAATTAAATAAAAGATATCACTTCACTTACCATAATTATTAGAAATAAAATATCTTAAATATATTTATATAAAAAATGAATGTCTAAAGATATCAATCAAAACCTTTATCTTGATTTTTTCACTTACTATAATTATTAAAGACTAGAAATGTGGAAACATGGCTATAATAAAAATGTAATAAAAAATGAAATAAAAATAGTTGTACATAAAAAATTAAATCTATAAATATATATAATTTATTAATTTTTTTTAAAAATCATAAAATTAACCATTTATAAATTCTCATATTTAAATTTAATCTCATTTAAATTTCTTTATCAGAAATATATTCATTCTAATATTTATTTAAATTTAATCTTGTTTAAAAAAAATTATTAGAAATATATTAATTCTAATATTTATAATTTAATATGTTTCATTTTTAAATTTTTTTTTTTAAATGGCTATACTAATTGTAAAATGTCATTAGCACACTTATGTAAATCATAATAAAAATATGTATATTTTTATTTAAAAACAAGTTACTTTGAGTAGAAAGCTTTTATTAAAACATATAACAATTATATTAATATATATATTTATTTGGCATGACATTCCTACAAATTTTAACTGATAATTGAATATTAAAAAAAAAATGTCCTCAAATAAAATAAAATAAAGTAAATTGCTTTTCCATGACACAAAAAATAATTATTATTATATAATTTATTTAAAAGATCTCGATTGATTCAAATAATTTAAAACATAAACTTAAGGAGATTTATGGGGGTCTACTGGATAATAGTTTCCATCTTTACATAAACAATTCCAAACTGCATCATGATGTGTAGGATCAACATATATAATCTCTGGTACACATGGTTTACAATTTCTGCAAGGTACTTTATTGCAGGTAGGAGGTGAGCTATCTGGACTTCCATTCATAATCTAAACAATACAATAAAATAATTAAAATAATTATATTTTTAAATTTGTAAAAAGTAAAATTTATGTATATCAATAATAATTATAACTAACCTCAACTTTAAGATGATGTTCTGTGATAGAAGTTGGTACCACTGCATGTTGGTTTTTGTCATCTACGATTGAAATAGAAAAAATAGTTACTGTTATAATTAATAAATTATAAATATAAAATATAAAAATTTCAAAAACATATATATTTATAAAAAGTTTTTGGAAATATAATGTGAAAGTTTTTTATCATATTTTGGATCAATTAATTGTTTATCTGTGTATCCAAATATCAATAAAAAATAAAATCTCCATACATTGTTTCCAAAAACTTCTAAATATTATAAAATCTGAAAACTGAAAATCTTTAATTATATAAATAAAAATGTAAGTTCTACTTACCTATGCCATGAGATCGGAAGCTGTCAAATGCACCTAACTTTGAAGCATTAATCGTAATAACAATGGAAAAAAGAAGAAGAAAAACAATAGACAAGGATCCATTCCTGACACAACTTTGAGTAATAAGAGCCATGGCAAAGCACACCAAGAAATTATATGGATGAAAAAAAATAAGAATAAAGAAATAGGAGTTGATTACATTTATTTATAATAGTATTAAGTGATACTTTAATTTAAAAAATCAAGGTTTTTTATATGTTTTTAAATTTAAAATAGAAATTAGAATATTTTGTATGTTTCTAAATTAATAAAATAGAAAAAACAATATTCTATATATTTTAGAAAAATCAATCATTTTTATTTGTTATATAATTATATTATTTATTTGTATAATAAAAATAAAATAATTTTAAAATTAACTATTCATTATACAATATAAATTTAAAAATTGTTAAAATAATTCACTTTACAATTTGGAATGTAAAAATATTATCTTAAATTTAAAATGTATAATAATAAATTTAAATAATAATATCATTTTTATAATTATAATAATTATTTTTTTACTATAATATTAATATATATACATACTACTTATTCCAAATTTAATAATTTTAATAAACATTTACACATTACGCGCCTTATGAATTGACCAAGGATTACCATGTTATGTTAGGAAAAAAATGAATTTTAATTGTTTTATAGTTTTTTAAATTGTTCATTTTGCATTGAATATATATATATATATATATATATATATATATATATTGTATTTGTGTTTTCATAAAAACAAAGAACATTATCAATTAGAAATATGTGTTCTATATCTTTTCAACTCATTTTCAATAAATGTGGTACGTCTTTTCAAATAATTCAACTATTACATAAAACAATTATACACATCATCTCATTTTCCTCTTGCAAACATTCCTTTTGCATTGGAAAAAATATCTTACGAAGACAATGAAAGGGACAAATCTCTCACCATCTATATGCTTCGAGCATTTTCTATTAAGATAACATTTATAATTGACCAACATAAGCATATTAAATATGCTCAAATAATGAACTAAAATCCGAGGTCGTCAATTCACTATTTTCCCCTCCAACATACTCTTTTTTTATTGATATACACACACACACACACACACCAAACTAATTCCTATATTTTCTTTTGTCTTACAAGTCATTTAAAAATGCATGAACAATGTACTATATTATCCAATTAATTATTGTATTGGCTAATAGCATACTCTTTTGGAAAAAATTCAAACATCAATCAAAACATTATAATGCAATATCAACTATCTATATATCTCAATTTATACTATGTATATGATGATTTTACAAAAACTCAATTAAATTATTACATTAACTTTCTTTTTATTTCTTTCCTGGTGTGCTACTACATTCCACTAACAGAAATCGCATCTCTATGTTATAACTCCTATATTAACTTTATTTACATTTTATTCTCTTTTATATTTACTATGTCCTATTATTATGCAATTTAGTATAGCTACAACACTCCCTCTCCATATTCACCACCAACCACCCCTTCTTAATATGCAACCTTTCTTCAACTGATCTACAATTTTACCTAATAAATAACCTATGTTAACTCAATGTAGTTTGGTATAGCTAAAACATTCCCTCTCCATATCCACCACCAACCACTCCTTCCTGATATGCAACCTTTCTCCCCCTGACTTACAACTTTGCCTCTAAATGCTATAAGTTAACTCAACACAACTTACATTACAATTTTTAATACAATTAATGCATTAAAAAAAAAGACTATCTATTACACAACCCTTATTTAATAAATGATAATTCTACCACTTATTTCATTATTTCTTTTATAAAATCATAACTTACTTCACAAATAATTAACTACCCTATTGCTCAAAATATTCTACATAATTACAATCTTAATACTATTAAAAGTTCATTTCACTTTATTCAATTACCTTATTATAAAGTATATTATTTTTATATTACCTGCATCTCAAAACTAATGATCTTTGGTACAAATATACAATCAATTCATATTGTAATGATAACCTCATTAAGAATAATGCATCTCTCATAAGCTCTTTTACATAGAGTAATAAAACCATTCTTTACAACAATCCCTTTCAAGACTTTATTTTTCCTTTAGTCTTGGAACATCGTATGTAATAAAGAGCATGTAAAAATATTCTTAAGAATTCATAACATTAACATGGTCACGAAGCTTCAAAGGGTAAGACATCAAATAGATCCAGGTTTTTCCTA
Source organism: Torreya grandis (assembly GCA_037957365.1). Lineage (NCBI taxonomy): Eukaryota > Viridiplantae > Streptophyta > Pinopsida > Cupressales > Taxaceae > Torreya > Torreya grandis. Next base: position 17,264 of record JARHVA010000034.1, read on the forward strand.
CAGAGTAAAGCCACAACTCAATACCCCATGAATCTTTTTAATAGTTTGTAAAGACTTTACAAACAATTTATTTATTTTTTTAGCACAAATATCTATGCTTTTAAGTTCACATCATATTCTAAAATGTATTGAATTACTTAGCATGTGCATGTACAAATCAATGGTAACATTGTCTTACTATAACTTTCATATAGCTTTTATTTAATTTATTCTTATTACCTTTGCTAATAGTATACACGAAAAAATAAAATCAAATATATTTTATGTGTATGTGGTTTTAGATTCATACTATTTCAATAAATGTAGAAATTATTTAATTTAATGTAAATATAGAACCGGTTCTATTTAGTTCATCAAATGATTAATGAGTTATGTGAACAAGGTAAGAAATAATATCTAACTTTAAATTCTTAATGTTTATTTGAATCGACCAACTCAAGAAAAGTATACACCATTGTATCACATTCATTTTTCAATTTAAGTTTAGTTCATATTTTTCAAATTATTTTCTTCAAAATTAGACAATAATAATACAAATTCAGTGGATTAATTTTATTTAAATATAAAGCTATGCGTATATTTCTTATTTGATAGGGTAAAGAACCAGGTTTTACAGGGATCTTGGAACCACAGAAGTGAAATACAAAAGTATCAACAAGCCAAAACAAGGCCGCCTATCAAAAACATCAAAATCAAACTATACTAAATCAAAAGTAGGGAAAACAGAAACATCCAAGATAAGGAGAGTGGTCCCTCCAGTGGGTCTTCTTCCTCCTCGAGATTCTTCACAAGGATACCTTGCTTCACATTTGAGATCTTAGCCTATGTACGATTGACAAGTCTTTCTATTGCCTCTCCTATAAGAATCATACGTGACCTATTTTGCCCTTGGACCTGTAGGGGAGTCTTCTTTATGGGGGCCAATTTGGGGGGACCAGGTGGGGGGGTTTTCATGATCTTAGACAACTGTTTGATAGGGGTTTGAGCAGGCTTAGAGGACAGGATGAAAGACTGTACAGTCGATTCAACCTGCCTATGAAGGGCATTCCACTCTTGTATAATATTGACAAGGGTTAGCCAAATAGTGGTTTATAATTCTATGTATATATAGATCAAAATAGTGGTTTACTATTCTATTTCCAATGTATACAAAATTCATTTATGTTCAACCGCGGCATAATAATAAATTAGATCCGTTGAATACATTCAACTGAGCATTTGCATCTATAAATAACATACTTATTATATCAATAAGTCAAGTACCCAAAAAAATTACACAATGCAAGGCAGAGTCAAAAGTCATGATCTCTAAAATTTACACTAAAACTATTTATAATTGAATATTTAAATTCATCTTAAATGACATAGTTAGAACTTTGCCCCATTCTTACGAAGTGCATAGGGTGGAAACAAGTCTTATTCAAATGAGTTTACATGAGTATTGTAACATATACAAAAAAATGTTTTCACTAAGCAAAACAGAGCATCCTTCTTGATACAATACATTCCCAAGTGAGAACAACAATTAATAATCATAAACTAGCTTCAATAAAACCAGGAAAGATTTTGGGATTTCACCAAGACTCGATAGCCTGAACTAACCAAGATAAGCCCTACCATGTATGGATCAGACTTCAACCCTACCCACCCCAACCATCAGTGTGGGTGTGGAATAAACACCTTGTAATAGAAAGGTATACAAAGAATGAGAGAGAGAGAGAGAGAGAGAGAGAGAGAGAAAGATCATAAGGAATGCTTGCAATTAACATCAAGTCATTAGGATTGTAATCAAACATTAAATCTTTGCTATTTAAGTTTTTGATTATTCTTTTACCATAATCATTATTCCTGTAGAGTAATTTTTTACTCTACGTTGTATTTAAAATTTTTAGTCGAGCACTGCAGTTTTGGTTCCCACATACCTTGGTCATGGCGGCAGTGTTTTGGAGCAGAGCGTGGGTTCTTTTTCATCTAAGTATTGAAGTGAAATGGATGCTACCAAGTGGCACAGTCTGATCATGAGTTCTCTTTTCCCTTTTTGTTTTCTTCATTTCATTTTTGCCTAAGTGTTGAATTCAAGCGAAAGCTACCAAGTGTCACTTTTCGAAACAAGGAGCCAGCCAACTGGCATCATCTGAGACACTTTTCATGACTTTCAAGAGAGTCACAGATCATGCCACGTATCCAATAGTAGCTAAGCAGAATGCACCACGTGTCGGCATCCACATCTCATATCGGCACCTGCATTCCATCTATTTTTTTGTGAAAGGGTTGCAATAAGTTAAGTAGCAGGATCAAGCGAAAAGCACCATGTGATAGTCGCAAGAGGTCCTAAACTGCTTTTCAAGAATAACGGAGGCCGCCATGTGTCAACTTTTGAGAGACAGTCGGTTCAACATCGGGTTTCAATGTTTTGGTTCAATACCTCAGTTAAATGTGTAGATGGCGCGCAGCGTTGAACCGTTGAACCATTGAACTATTTTGGTTCATCAGGTGGTTCAAGGGAGTGTCCCAAAAAACCAAAGGGGTCAAGTACCTTTTTGGAAGGCAGAGAAGCGTCATTCCATTTTGTCTAAGTATCGAAGAGCAGCGGAGGCTGCCAAGTGTCACTCTTTGAGCCCCCTTTTACTCCATCCTCAAGAACAATAGAAGATGCCACATACCCCTATTAAGAGAAGTGGAAGATGCCACATATCTTCCCAAGAATAACGGAGGCCGCCACATGTCAACTTTTGAGAGACCACCTTCGAGCTTCATTTCCAAATAAAAACTGTGGTGGGTCTCGGGTGTTATTTCAAAGACCTTCACAGCGCCAAGTGTCAACATGCGAAGACTATTGTGTGCATCCATCCCCTTTTAAAATTTGCTTAGGTAAGGAACACGGTGAGTTTTATTTTGTTAAAACTGTTAAGTATCAAGGAAGCAGATTGCGATAGGTGTCGAAGGCAGAGCATTCTTGAGCAGAACATAGAGAAAGCAGAAAATGCCACGTGTCTTCGACAAATCAGGCAGAAAGTGCCAAGTGTCATTCTCTAGTGCCTTCTAAGTAATAAGGAGAATTTATAGAATTGACTAAGTGTCCTCTCTTGTTTCAATAGAACAGAGTGTTTCATGTTCCAGTTACAGCAAAGTGAGATGGAGGGAAACTCAATGAGAGTTATTCCTGGTAGATGGAACAGTTCACCGGGTAGATTTGTGGAGCCTACAAACATTAAAAGGGCCATTTGTTTGGCCCCTATAAGCAGAGGTAAAATATACAGTTGATCGATTAAGCAAGTGATGGAATGAGAAATTTAGACACAGAAGGAGGTACTAGTCATGAATTGCCATGCCGCAGTCAGGGCAGTTCTTGATAAGACCAGGATGCATCTAAGGCAATGAAAGCACCATCTGTTTGTCCCCTGTGAGTTAAGGATGGAGTAGAATTATGCGGGAAAGGGGATGATGGAAAAAGACATCTGAGGCTATAAAAGAAGAGGATTGAAGAGAGAGAAGAGGGGGGGAACTTTCTATAGTTTAGACTTTCTAGAGTTTTTGACTAGTAATATCATTTGCTTTTGTCTCATTTTCTTGAGTTGTAAAGTTAATGTAACTGTGCATGTTTGTGTGCCTTTTATGTGGCTGAATGAATTAAGAAGATTGAACTCTATGCCTTGGTTGATGTTATCTGTGTTATTTTCAAAAGGAATCTATATTGTAGATTTTCTAGAGTTGTGATTAGGAATGTCATTTGCTTTTGTCTCATTTTCTTGAATCAGAAGTTCTATATAACTGTACATGTTTCTGTGCCTCTTATGTGATTGGAAGATTCTTATAAGAAGATTGAACACTATGCCTTTGTTGACATTTTTTGTATCTCAAAAAAAGAAGCCCCTGTTGAGAGCCCCTATTTCTATCATTTTGATCTTTTACATTGATCATGCACTTGTCTGCTCTTAAATGTAATTGAAACCTACATATAGTCTCACTATGCTTAGGTTAGGATTAGGATTACACTCAGGTGCATCGCCATAGTTAGGTTTCATTTCCTACATTTGTGTTTCTGATTAATTTCCTATCCCTTTTCCCCCAATAATTGATAAGAAAGAAGAGACCAGCTTCTCTAAAATTTAGAGGTTGTTTCAAGCCGCAATATCCCATAGCTTGAAACTTGCCATTGTTGATTGATTAAGATCAAGCACAATTTTTGTCATCAACAGTTTTTGGCACGCCCAATGGGACTAATATTTCAAGGAGTTGAAGAATTTTTGGTGTGTTCTTCGACCAATTAGCCTTTGGAGGTTTTTGTTTTATCAACACCAGTGGCGACTTTGAGTTGAATCAGCCGGTTAAGCAGTCCTGGTATCATTAAGAAATCACCGTTTGGTATGTATAATTCTGTTACTCATAGCTATGAGTCTTATTCTCCTTCATAAATTTTTAATCAAGAATAGGTTTCTCCTGGAATCATGTCAAGTAACAAGGATACATATGGTCATGAGTTTTGCCCTTCATAGGTTTGATATGACCAACCTCAGCCCTGTCATGAGCTATACCAGTCTTATGCCTAGTCTACCCAATGTGTCACATCCCATGCTCAACCTAACCTTATTTTCACCTTCAAAAAAGCATTACTGGGATATTAAAAATATATGTTAGAGCTCAAAAATAGAAGGGGATGTGGCCAACGAGTTCCTAATCATGTCATCCATCAAGTAAGGGATGCAGTAGATCTGATTAAAAGTGAGTGGGATCCCATTGAAAGAGCAAATTGGCAAAAGCTTACATATGAGATGTTGGATGTGTGTGGCTTGATTGCATTTCTAGAAGAGAATCTGAGCATTCATGAGAGACAGCCTTACCAAGTCTATCAACCCGCACATTCACTACAACAAGTTTCATATCAGATATGCGCAACCCCTACTCATGAGCCAAATTGAACTTGTCAAGATTATTTTCCCAATAATTTCGAGTCTATGTTGGAAACGAAGGAAGCGGAATCCAAACCCTCACTTTTCCCTCAAGTCCCTCTCACCCTTCCTCAAGAAGCTTCTTGCTTTTCATCTCAGCCTTCATACACTCCCCACTTCTATGATGATTCCTATGAGCTCCAAGATAGACTTTTTCAAGAAAATCTAGCTAAGAAAGTTGAGGAATTAGAGGCAAAAATGAGATTGCTTAGAGAAAGAGAGATAGAGCTTTCAAACCTTAAATGGGAGCCTACGCCAAAAGATACCTCTGATACCAATCCTCAGGTCCTTCAGCATGATGACAAGATTCCAAGTTGGAAGAACGAAGATCATGAACTAGCTAAAAACTTTAAAGAAGAGTATACTCGGTTCATGGCTAGTCAAGAAGATTTCATGACAGATGAGGAGGAAATCACCATAGGTACACCCTTTGATGAACCAGAGGATAAGTCACAAGCTTTTGCCTTAACCTCTAATGAGGAAGAGATCATTTCTGACTTTTTCCTCACTTTGCAAGAAGACATGGAGGAGCATGGACACTCCCTTAATCAAGTCATTGGGACAGGTTACACTATCCTTCAAGGAGGCCATGAACTGGCCAGATGTGGAGAAGACAACATCGAGACTCAGCTAAATATGCAGAGGGGATGCCAGCTTTCATATTTATCCTTTCAAGAGGTTGAATTCATCAAGGAGCATGATGATGCAATAGAACCCAAAAATGAGACAGAAGGCGATAAGCCAAAAGATGATGGATATCAAAAGATACAGAGTGGAGAACCAACAGCCATTGATTTCTTGATGAGACACGACAGCATGAAGAACCAGTATTTGATGGGCTTTCAAGAACAAGAAGAGCTTATGGATGTTGAGAGCATGTTTGACTCAGACCCACTCAAATGCAGGCAAATCCGTGTGGCCTACACAGAGGACATTTCACCAAAGATATACCCATTTCAATCACTTGTATGGCAACATAAGTTGGTTTGTCATAAAGAAGATGTTAGAAATTTTGTTTTTGATCCTGGAGGGAAATAAAGATGCTAAATTAATGTAGTTAGGTAGTTTCGCATTCCCGCATTATTTTTGTTTTTTGTCGTTGTTTTCCCGCTTTCTTTTTAAATAAGTGTTTTAAACACAGAGTTGGCCACTTAGAAAGTTTTTAATTCCTTAAATTTTTTTGCATTAAATGCTTCCCAAATATTTCAAATTCTCTAAGGTACCTTGCACCGCAACTTGCACAGTGTGTCCACCTCATCATTCCTCAAATATTGAGTAGGATCTGCTAACATTCATCCAAATTTAATGTTATTTGAGACTTGATAGGTCTATAATATCCCTTAGCAAGATTTAAAGTTTACAAATTCTCAAGCATTCCTGCACATGCGAAAATATCATGCTCATTATGATTTTTAGTGCCTAGTAAAATTTGCTTCAGCAAGTGTGTTTCTGTCTTGCACAAGGTTCATACCAGGTATTACATAAAAGGTATAGAGATGGCGGGAACATCATCTTCACAACAAGGAGCTAGGACACCTGGATCTCTTGATAGGTTGTTAGCTAGTAAATCATATGTTGCATCTCCTACGCACCATCAAGAAGCTATTCGAGAACCATAATCTTGGGAGTTGGTCAAGCCAGTGACCCCTCAAAGGTAAAGGATTACGCAGATGAAATCATGGACCCGATCTTGCAAAGAACCAGTAGCAAGAATCTTAGAGAAAGGGCACACCAAAGGTGTCTCCTAAGGGCCAAGGTAATATGAGACATTTGAAATGAGGATATGGACCTCACAACTGGCTCAGTTCATTGTCCCAACTATGCATCCATGCCCTAATTTGATTGAATTATGTGCAGACTTGCTCCATGCACCATCTTGCACCATTCAACAAGGTCCCTTCATGCTACAAATCACACCAAAAGCTATCAGGGATATGCTAACCCTGCATTATGACAATACCACTACATTCCCCACTATTGATAGGATGCAGAGAACATGGGCGAATGTCAACACTCAGACAAGGTTTTTGAGGTCTGAGTTACAAATGGCCGATGGTGATACAATGGTACCCACATTCCCTGCATCAAGAACTCAGTTCATGCCAGCTAGCCAAGATGCATTGTCAATGATGGCTCTCATCTTTGGCATGAAGGATGACATGGTGGTATATGTAGAACAAATGTCCATCCTTTTCAAGCTGAAGACAGTCGATAAGACGCAAGAGTATCAACTTGACTTCTCATAGCACATTGCCTTTTCAATAGTGGAACAGCTGACCCAGTTCAAATCAAAAGGGGTATTCAAGTATTCCTCTTATTTGTTCCATCTCATATTGCATCAGAACCTTGACCTTTTCACCTGACATATGAATCTAAATCTGTATGACCCAGCGTTTGACCCCCAAAGGACCATTTTTGTGTTTGCATGGACACACGTTTTATCAAGAACTAGTGACCTGTATGATTTTTGGGAACTATTCGTTACCCTCATTCTTTGTTGCCTTAGCCCTGAACCTGTCATAAATAGGTTATTTCCAAATGTTATGAACCTCCTGGTTAGTTGTCCAATCCCATGTGACTTCTATTTTAGGTCCCATCAAACGATCATAAGGGTTCATGGATTTTGTGGAGAACCAGTGTTGCTACCAAAGACCTTAACTCTTAGGTTGGCATTCCTGGAAGTCACCAAGTAGGTGTTGATAGTTGACAATGAGTATGGTTCTGGGAAGAAGAAGAGAAAAATGTACAATCTCTCGTGGATGACAGGGAACATAAGCCTAGAAGCCAGAGATGATGAGACTATGCTGCTAAGGAAGCTAGCGTTCCTAGGGTTCCTGTTAGTTGAAGACAAATGGGTTTACAACCCAAGTGATTACATGGCTTCCTGGGTAAGGACCAATAGGATTGGGGCCAAGATTTCACACAAAAGCCGCTCTTTTTGGGAGACCAAAAAAAACCCTGTAGAAGATGCTCCTGGTCTCTATGTTGAATTGATAGATTTGCCCCTACCACAAAATAGGCCATGGGAAACCTTCTATGATAACAGATAGATTATGATCCCAAAGTCAGGATGACTTCTAGTTTGAGAAGGATGTTGAAGAACAAAGGTTGGGATGCGGAGAAGATTGAGGCCTATTCAAAATATAGGCAAGAAATTTCTCAAACCACTCATGCTTTCAGAAGCATGGATTCAGATGAAAGATGGGAGGAACTCTAGGATGAGTGTCATCCCTCCCCTGCATCTAGCCCAGAAATAAGCCAATTACTGACACTTGAGATAGAGCAAGAAGCTGGAGCGGGACCAAGCTAGCAACTGCAGACCTTAGAGCAAGCTACAGTTGTAGTCACTACATCAGCCTGGCCCCAGCCTCTTAGCACCATGGAATAACAAAGGAGTGTGGTGTCTTCACCACCAAAAGCTTCCCCATCATTGGAAGTGATTGAAGTCCCCGATTCTCCACATGCACCACTAACAACAGAAGATGTGGAAGGGAAGTAGACATAGCCAGAATTAGAGACACCCAAGAAGAGAAAGAGGGTACAATTCTATTTTGATTTAGAAGAGGAAGAGGAGCCTTCATAGTGCCAATTACAGAGCATTGTATTTTCCCCTCAAGTAAGTATTACTCCTCCTCCCCCCTCTCAGTCTGTTCCTTCCCCTGTTGGCGTGATGCCTCCACCTAGCTAATTCACCCCATCCTTGGCACCTCAAGCCTTAACGTTACCCCATTTCTCCCCCTCTATTCCCAGAAAGATGCCCCTCCAGCTCACCCCTAGCCAACCAATGGCTATCCAATATGGCCTGCCACAAGGATATCCTTTTGTGGAAGGACATATTGCATCCCCTTCCACGTTCCAGATGCAAGAGAAACCCGATTGGAGAAAAAGAGAACTAAAGAGAATAAAGCATCGACTATTCCACACCTGCAGTCACAATTTGACCCTATTCAGTAGCAGTTGATGGTGACCCATTTGTCACCCAACGTTGTCAAGCCAAGTGAGCAAATGCAGCCAGAGGATTATACAATGAATGCAGTGGCCATTGATATGTCCATATTCAGGCCCTAGGACAGAGTTGAGCTATTGACAGAATCCACTTCTACAGTCACGAAAGATTATTTGAAAATATCAAGAAGACTACAGAAGATGGAGGCCAATTTGGCTAGAGAAAAGGCAAACTATAGTAGTTTGGCTAAAGAAATAAATAAGAGAGATAATGAAATAGAAAGCTTGAATAAATAGTTGCAAGATACTATTTCCCTTCAGACTCATCGAGCGGTCCAGGCCCAAAATGATTCATTAAAAGCAGAGCTCACACTTGCAAAAGATGCAGCAACATCCCTTAGGTGGGAAAAAGTAGCATTACAGGGAAGAGTCGAAGGACTTCAGCTTCAAGTTACCTAATTGAAGCAGAATCTGCTAGATGAACAAAACAAGGCTACAGCTTTTCAAGCCCAATTCCAAGTGAAGCAACAGAAAATAGTGCAACTAACAATAGAACTGGCTAATAGGCCAAGAGGTGTGAGAGTGATAAAACTAGTGAAGGAGCTCTATGATTCAATGTGGGAAAGAATCTCCTCAGAGATTATCTAGCTCAGGCCATCTCTCACCTTCCTACTTAATGCATAGTAATTGTGTGAGAAGGTGGAAGATTCAGTGCAGAACACTCTGGCCACAGTCTCCAACAGAGTCACGAACTCCCAAACCTTGTTGTAGAAGCTCTATGATGCAATAGATGTGACATTGGTAGCCGCAAGAATCACTGATAGGATGGTCACCATGAAACGGGTTAATGAGGTGCTCAGTTGTAATGTCACGGCCAACAATTGCAAAGAGCTTCTCGAAGTTGTGAAAGAAGGCATCGGTGAGATGAGACAGCATATTGAAGATTTGGTGCAACTAGGCCTCCCTTCTCTGTTCTCAGATGCCAACATAGTGCTGATGGTTGATCAAATTGAACCATTGATGCTGGCCAAATAGAGGGATCAAATAGTTTTCCAGGACCTATGGGATGATTCCTTAGTGTCAGAAGTTGAAGTTGTTCTGGTTCCTATTTCCCAACTGGAATTCAAACTGAAAGCTATAGTCTAGATTTTGCAAACTTTTTTGCACAAGGATATCATTAACCTTGATCTAGCTTTCGTTGAATTGCAAAATAAGTAAGGGTTATCTGACCACGAATGGTCCATCTACCAGACAATAGTTTTGAAGCTGTAAAATTTTGAAATTTTAACAAAGCGGGAGTCGGGTTTCTTTTTGAGCAGGCTCAAAAGTCTTAGGGGTCTCCAGTAATTGTAGATTAATTTTTTACTCTACGTCGTATTTAAAATTTTTAGTCGAGCACTACAGTTTTGGTTCCTGCATACCTTGGTCATGGCGGCAGCATTTTGGAGCAGAGCGCAGGTTCTTTTTCATCTAAGTATCGAAGTGCAGCAGATGCTGCCAAGTGGCATAGTCTGAGCATGGGTTCTCTTTCCCCTTTTTGTTTCCTTCATTTCATTTTTACCTAAGTGTTGAATTTGAGTGGAAGCCACCAAGTGTCACTTTCTGAAACAAGGAGCCGACCAATTGGCATCATCTAAGACACTTTTCATGACTTTCAAGAGAGTCATGGATCATGCCACGTATCCAATAGTAGCTAAGAAAAATTTACCACGTGTCAACATCCACGTCTCATATCGGCACCCATGTTCCATCTATTTTTTGGTGAAAGGGTTGCAATAAGTTAAGCAGCAGGATCAAGTGAAAATCACCAGGTGGCAGTCGCGAGAGGTCCTAAACTACTTTTCAGAATAACAGAAGCCACCACATGTCAACTTTCGAGAGACAGTCAGTTGAATGCCAGGTTTCAATGTTTTGGTTTAACATTTTGGTTCAATACCTTAGTTAAATGTGTAGATGGCGCACATCATTGAACCGTTGAACCATTAAACCATTTTGGTTCATCAGGTAGTTCAAGGGAGTGTCCCAAAAAACCAAAGGGGTCAAGTACCTTTTTGGAAGGCAGATAAGCATCATTCCATTTTGTCTAAGTATCGAAGAGCAGCAGAGGCTGCCAAGTGTCACTGTCTGAGACCCCTTTTACTCCATCCTCAAGAACAATGGAAGATGCCACATACCCTTATTAAGAGAAGCAAAAGATGCCACGTATCTTCCCAAGAATAATGGAGGCCACCACGTGTCAAATTTTTAGAGACCACCTTCAAGCTTCATTGCCAAATAAAAACTATGGTGGGTCTGAGGTGTTATTTCAAAGACCTTCACAGCACCAAGTGTCAACATGCGAAGACTATCACGTGCATCCATCCCCTTTTAAAATTTGCTTAGGCAAGGAACGCGGTGAGTTTTATTTTGTTAAAAAATTTAAGTATCAAGGAAGTGGATTGTGACAGGTGTCGAAGGTGGAGCATTCCTAAGCAAAACATAGAGAAAGTGGAAAATGCCATGTGTCTTTGACAAATCAGGCAGAAAGTGCCAATTGTCATTCTCCAGTGCCTTCTAAGTAATAAGGAGAATTTTAAGAATTGACTAAGTGTCATCTCCCATTTCAATAGAATAGAGTGTTTCATGTACCTGTTATAGCAAAGCGAGATGGAGGGAAACTCGATGGGAGTTATTCCTGGTAGATGGAACAGTTCACTGGGTAGATTTGTGGAGCCTGCAAACATTAAAAGGGTCGTCTATTTTTCCCTTGTAAGCAGAGGTAGAATAGATAGTTGAGTAGCTAAGCAAGTGATGGAATGAGAAATCCAGGCATGAAAGGAAGTACTAGTCATGAATCACCATGCCATAGTTAGGGCAGTTCTTGATAAGACCATGATGCATCCAAGGCATTAAAAGCGCCGTTTATTTTTCCTCTGTGAGTTAAGGATGGAGTAGAATTATGCGGGAAAGGGGATGATGGAAAAAGACATCTGAGGCTATAAAAGAAGAGGATTGAAGAGAGAGAAGAGGGGGGGAACTTTCTATAGTTTAGACTTTCTAGAGTTTTTGACTAGTAATATCATTTGCTTTTGTCTCATTTTCTTGAGTTGTAAAGTTAATGTAACTATGCATGTTTGTGTGCCTTTTATGTGGCTAAATGAATTAAGAAGATTGAACTCTATGCCTTGGTTGATGTTATCTGTGTTATTTTCAAAAGGAATCTATATTGTAGATTTTCTAGAGTTGTGATTAGGAATGTCATTTGCTTTTGTCTCATTTTCTTGAATCGGAAGTTCTACATAACTGTACATGTTTCTGCGCCTCTTATGTGATTGGAAGATTCTTATAAGAAGATTGAACACCATGCCTTTGTTGACATTTTCTATATCTAAGCAAAAGAAGCCCCTGTTGAGAGCCCCTATTTCTATCATTTCAATCTTTTACATTGATCATGCACTTGTCTACTCTTAAATGTAATTGAAACCTACATATAGTCTTACTATGCTCAAGATAGGATTAGAATTACACTCAGGCGCATCGCCATAGTTAGGTTTCATTTCTTGCATTTGCGTTTCTGATTAATTTCCTATACCTTTTCCCCCAACAATTGATAAGAAAGAAGAGACCAGCTTCTCTAAAATATGGAGGTTGTTTCAAGCCGCAATATCCCACAACTTGAAACTTCCCATTGTTGATTGATTAAGATCAAGCATAATTTTCGTCATCAAGAATTCCTATCCTAGTTGTTTTGATCAATTTATGAATTAAAAAATTTATTACAAATTGTATTCAACCTTAAGTTTGGCTTACCAAATTAATATTTATTATAGGTTGTATATAACCTTAGCTTTCATTATGTACCAACTACTTCAGACTAAATGTCCTTAATTTTTTATACTATAGTTAAGCTCATGTCATGCCTTATGGGTTTACTGTCCATGCCAATCTAAAACACTTAAAATAATATATTATTTCAATCATGTTAAAAGCCTATTTGTATGTTTCTTTTGATTTGCCATTGAAATGCAATTAACACTAAACTATTGAATTGTTGATTTAGATTAAAGAATATACATAACCTAAATGTGAAATACAATATAATACGGAATTTGAAATGATTTATAAATAGTAATAAATAATTAATTATGCAAAATTATCTTAGATATGATTTATGTTGACTATATAGGCAAATCATTGATGTGTACTTTGCTGAAAATCCTTATGAACTGTGAAAATAAGAATTTGTGATGTATTTAGACAAGGTGGCACTAGGTGAATAGGGGCACATTGTGGCTTTGTCTATTTATTGTGGTAGCATCCTGGTTAACTGTGTGATTGATTTTTATACATATATACCTGTAACTATTAGAGAGGGTTGATTTTTTGCCTATATATACTTATTTGACATGTGGAAGACCTGAAATAGAAAAACACTAGTTCTTACACATAAATCAAATAGAAGATCAAATACAAAGGGAGGAATCAGGTAAGAGGAATAGTTTATTTATCCTCAGAAAACCCCACATATTATGAATGTTGCCTACATATCCCAAAAGGGCATCAAGTTGATGTAGTTATCCCTCCTAGGGTGAGTGTGTGAATCTTGATATTTTCTATATGAATGCAACTAGATAAATTGATTTAAATACTTAATAATAATTGTATTTTATCTATATTAAAATAACTCTAAACTTGGTCTATTACTATTAGAATAAATTAGAATTATAACTAAAAATATCGGTGCCATTTTGCTCAATGTGTAGTAATATTACCAAGTGATTATTAGATGATGCTTTGAGAGACCTTGATGTACTTATATACAGGAATAGTTGTAATATTTACATTAACCAACCTTACTAAAATCATGGAATGGTTAATATGGATCATGTCTAATTTGAAAAGTTATCATTAGAGTGTGGGAGATAAGGTCGTGCTAATGGAAAAAGTCAGGGTGTGACCCTATTTACGTAGTGCAATCTTGTCTTATAAGGAAAAAGACTATTGAGATTTGGATGAAAACAAATTATAATAAAAATATGGATTCATGAGTGCTATTTTCATTAATTTAAAGATCGTAAGTTGATTAGTGAATGTTCTCATAGATATTTTTAGTTACCGAATATAACAAGTATGATAAGGATGTTAAGATTAAACATTGTCAAGCACTTAATGATTAAAGTTGAGTGTATAATTTTTCCCTAAATTATTTTAATGATACAATGAATTGAAATTACTAGAGTAAAAGAGATGCAAACCTAAGTTTGTATACACACTTTCTCTTTTTATGCAAAGCTTGATTGTGCAAGATACCTCTGTGCAAAAACCTACAACCATGCCACTAAAAGTAATTAATGTTTGTATCTAAAATTTGAAAAACTAAAACTTAAAATTTAATTTTTTGAAAAAGAGAACATGGAAATAATACACCTAAAATATTATTCAAACTAATCACCATGTAACTTCAAAGTGTATAAGTGTGTGTGCCCCCTTGTTTAGGCATTTAGAGAAATGTTGAACCTGTGATGAATTAAGAGTGATCAAGTCTCAATTTAAAAACCAATGAAATCCTTGAGTTGGAAATTTTTTAATCCTCAAACTCTCATCTAAATGTGTAGATTACTTTGTAAAATAATCGAAAGGGTGTAACCACCGAATGTGGCTCACTACAATGAAAAAAGTGCAACCATAAATGTTGAATGTCACTAGACTCTAATGTGTCCCCCTTCAAAAATGAAATGAAACACATCACTAAAGATGGATCTATATTCAGTTTGAAACTTGTGTTCCTTTGGAAATTTTTGAGCTTTGAAAAAATGGAATTTTAAATGCAATATACAAACATGAACATGAATAAATATCATGCCCCCTATATCTGTGTTGATTAATATAGAATGCCAATTAAGCTTGTAAGTTTTGAAACTTATAACTTGTAACTATTTGAAGTTTGTAACTTATAACCTACGTAAATTTTAGTGTCTCATATAGAAATGAACTTTATTTTTTTGGTGAAACTCTAAGAATACATTTTGAATGTATGGAGAAAGTAAGCAGAAGTTATTTAAGTGAATAGGTGAATCAAAGGGCACAATAGGGAGAGGTGTGGAAGATATGTCGATAGACGTATATATAGGTGCAATGATGATATAAATCTTTATAAATGTTGATGTTCATTTGTATAAACTCTTACCAATGTGTTATGATTGGCACATGCCAGTTATTACTGGCAAATGTTAGCTTTTTATAAAATAAAAAAAAATCCCTAAACCTAAATCTGATTACATATTTGGATTCTCCTTGAATAGTTATGTAATTTGAAAAAAAAATCTCAATCTGAGTGCGTATATATAATTTATGGCCACAGGAAGTTGGTAGAACTTACATTGTAATAGTTGTTAGATGACAGCATGTTATTATTAGAAGATAGTAATTTGTTGATGGATGATAACATATATGGATTTTCCTCAAAGTTTTATGCAATTAAAAAAAATCATCAAAATCCAAGTTCATATGTAAAATGTATGGCCTCCATAAGTTGGCAAAATTTACATTGTAATAGCCAACAAATGACAGCATATCATTGTCAAATGACAATAAGTTGTTGGTGGATGATAGCATATTTTGATTCCCCTCGAAGGGTTATAAAATTTTGAAAAAAAATCATCTCATTTTGAGTTTGTATGCAAAATTTATGCCCTTTAGAAATTGGCAGAAATTACTTTGGAATAGTTGGTAGATGACAATAAGCTATTATCAGATGACAACAACATGGTGTCATCTATTGGCTATTACAAAGTAAGTTCTACCAATTTCTAGAGGCCATAAATTTCACATACGGTCTCGAACTGAGACATTTTTTTTTGAAATTTCATAAATCTTTGAGGGGAATATAAATATACAGTCATCTTTAGGTTTAGGTAAGTTTTATGTCCTTTTCCCTTACCCCACAACTTATATGTTTTATCTCTTCAATGCACATAGTGACTTCCTGAATTATATCAAAGATTCAAAAACACAACTAAACTATGCACAAATGTTGTTGAATGGCATAGATGATGTTGAGTGAGTGAATGCTAACGGCCACCATGGATGTTGGTGGGTGACACAGTCAAAGTCAGGTGGCAATCATGTTGGTAGACAACACTAACACTGAAGGATTGTAGAAATGTAGATATATTTTAGAAGTTCATTCATCAGAGGATTATATAGTACATATAGTGATGAATTTTCTTAGATTCACTTTTAACTTAGTGGTGAAATATATTTATAAGTATGAAATCTATTTTAAACAGTAGGCAAGCCAACCCAAAAAACTAACTTAGGTAATATAGTTGAATTAATGTTATTCACTACCCCCCAAAATCACCAAATGCCAATTTTTAAAACTAGAATATTCATGAATTAATAAAAAAAATCCAGTAAAATTTACCCTACTTGTAACTATTTTTACATGCTCGTGTATATGCATCAAGTGTATGTGAATATGTGTTGAATTAATCGTAGGAATGAATGCACATACATGTCACATGCCCAAATAATACTAAAATTCTAAATTATGTTATAATTATGGAAATTGTATATTATCATAAATCTTGATTTTTTTGCTCATGAGGACTTGAATTCTCAACACAAGCCCATTTTGATATCTCCCTTTTGAGATGAGAGACGTAACCTACAAGTCACTAATCTTAAAATGAAACAATATAATATGTGAAATATGTAATCATATAGTATCATATAAACATTAAATTGCATCATAATATTGAATATAGTATTAGATTGGATATAAATCATGTGTTAGATAGATATAACATTGAATCACATAAGTAACATATGCATGTTATAAATCATCACACAAGAGTAAAAATAGAAGCAATGCATGATATAAATCATGGCACCAAAGTAATTAGTAATGAACATACAAGCAATGTCAAAAAATATCACATAGCTTATATATAATTTAACATATAAGGCCATAAAAATCCACATTCAAGGGACATGTAAGTGTCGCATAAACACGCATGTCCAAGGGCCATAGACAATAAGAAAATAATACCTAAATTATCATATAGTAAAGTAATAATTTTATAAATAAGCATATAACAAATGATGTTGGAATCAAAATCACTAGGGGGGAGGTGAATCAATGTCTTCAAAACATTCATTCAATTCCACTTCAGCATACATGAACCATTCATACAAACATGAACATCTAGCAGAGCATATGCAACCATACAAGAACATGAAACAAGATTACACATTACATATGTGGAAAACCCTCAAAGAGAAGAAAACCCACTAATATATACAAATGGAATATAGTCCTATAATATAAAAACCAAATTTCAGTGAATCAGAAACTTCACATGGAGCACCAACCTCAACTAGTTAAGCACCCACTCAACTAGACTTTAGTAAGCACCAACCTGCAAGGTGGCACCAACCCCCTAGATGACTTAACACCAACTTAGCCACCTAAAAAAATTTATCACCTTTATAAAACCTTTTTTCTGATACAACATATGATGATCACCTTATTTATCTCTTCTCACTCTTCTATCCCTCTCAAACTGTCTTCTAGGCTTCTTCGCTCAACTAGGTCTTTTCAAGATAGATTAGGTCATATGACTTTGATGTTCATCTATAGTACCTATTTTATATCCTCATGATTGATCCTATACACTCATATGATGGTATAAAATACCTCCTTTTTTTCAATAATGTGCTATTTCATTTGCTTGTACTCTGCAAAATCTCTAACTTGTTAATTAGGCCTATTAGACCTTGTCTTTATACAATCCTCTAGCTGACACACCTCTTGGTCATCCATACACACTTGCATACTTTTATTAGCCTTAAAATTGGTCTTATAAAATATTTCATACATGAATAAATCATTACAATAGGTCATCCATAATTTAAAATACCAAAACCCATTTTAGGCCTTAAGGAGACCTAATTAAAATAAGCCTTCACTAGTACGCATTACCCTTTGATCTCTTTGGAACACTTTAAAACTTCACACATGTTAGAAACACTTCACATATCACTAAAATATACCCCCATTAATCCCATATTAATTCCATGACACTTTTTATCTCCAACCACCACTTGAATCACATCATTAGTACTATTTACATTAGGCCTTCACATACACAGAAAGGTTTATCTTGAACAACTGAAGATAACATATTATTTAACCAAAAAATCATGAAAATAAATCATATACACAAAACATTAAAGACCTAAAAATGTTCAAAAAGTTCATTATAATTCATCACATATGGCATAGAGTCTAAAAAACACCTCTACAACACACTCAGAATTGTCAGTTTTCTTCAAAGACCAGTCATGGTGACTCAGACCTCCAACACTTGTATAGACATCTTCAATGGCTTTTGATGCATCTAAATTATAATTAGAGACCTTGATAAAAATTTAAAACATAAAAATAATAATTTCTAATGGCACATATTAGACATATAGACCAATCTCTATACCTCTCTCCTCACAGTCTCACCAGAACTAGATAAGCCATTTTAGCTTCAATGTTTTCACCACTATACCTAACTTCCAAGTTATCTACCAAGAATTAAAGGTACATAATAGTCATAAAAAATATCTTCATGAAATTTTATTCATAATTATATCATGATAACATAATCTTGATTACCTTCTCATTTCTACCTGGGTTTTTCACTATTTGCACAATTAGGCTTAGTAGGGACTAGCTAACTTGGATGACCAGTTTAGAATATTTGAGGTATAGAACCTATCCAAAAACCACCATATAAATTAAATAAAAGTCTCAACCTTATACATATAATCATATTAAAACTTTTTCCAATACAAATTATGACAATTACAATAACTTCTTTAAAAATAAGCCTAAAACTCAACATTTTCTCTCTCCTCTCTCTAGCCAATACCACCTAGAGGTACCTGGGAGAGTCCACTAAAATATCCAATAGATTAAATGAGAAATTAAATCAATTTTGATAAATTTTGAGCAACATCTTTAACATCAGGTCCTTATTAGGGTTCTAAGAGGGTTTAAACTTATTTTCACTCTTAACATATCATTCATAAAGCATAGCCCCTCAATCCAAAAATTAATGCCTAGAATTTTGATCTAGGAACCTTCTCCAAATACCATGAATATATTATAGTCCCATGAAGAGTTTTAAAAATATATAAAACATAATAAAATCATTCTTAGTTGAGAACCCTTTATTCTATGCACTCGAGAGACCTAAAAACCACTTTTTATGCAGTTTCTTACAAACCACCTCAAACTGCATGAACAAACTTCAAACAATATGCATCACCTATTTCAATGCTTACATGACCTCAAACACCTTGAAATATTATCATGACCCTCTCTCTCTCTCTCTCTCTCTCTCTCTCTCTCTCTCTCTCTCTCTCTCTCTCTCTCTCTCTCTCTCTCTCTCTCTCTCTCTCTCTCTCTCTCTCTCTCTCTCTCTCTCTCTCTCTCTCTCTCTGCTCTTTTAGACCTTGAGTTTCAAACCACATTAGGCCTTAAAATTTATCTTCATGCCTCTTTCCATGCACTCTCCACCTCACTCACATACTCAAGCAACATCTCTCATGATTAAACATGGCCATATATCTTTTACATGCCTTGAAAATAGATCATGATACCTCATTATGTCAAGGAGGGTCTAGGAGTGGTTTAGGTGTAGACTTGGTCTGAAGGTCCTACCCCTATAGGCTCACCTTGAAATTCTTATGATTATTACAATGCCTTAAATTCATGCTCAAACAAACTCATACAACCACTCATGCTTGTATGCACTCAACTCACTAAGCCATAATGTTCATACCTTCTCATAAGGTCTTTTCATACCATGACTAGGCTTGGACTACTCAAGGACCTATACCTTCATGAAACCAAAAGGCATTAGTTGCCTTAAAACTCTCATGACAACATTCCATCAATGCCCCTTGTCACATAAACATACCACCAACTAGGCACACTCTCTCAATGACATCAATCTCATGCAAGATGTACCTTTGACATCAATGATGATACTCAACAACAGCCACTCTTAAAATTAAATAAATTTTTCCTCATATTTAACTTTCTCCCCCTTTGACATAAATGATAAAGTGATGTCTAAAACTCCTTGGATCACACTTTATGTATCCAAAACACTCAACACATAGGACTATGACTTTATGAGTGACAATACAAACATGTTCCCCCTATCGCCATGCATACCTTCTTGGAACTACTCACCTACTCTTTTGGAACTAATGAACCACTTGATTAGCTCCCCCTAAGTTCTTGGCTTATTCAATGACTGCTAGGGGAAAGAATTACACCTAATTCCTATCTTATGTGTTCAAATGTTACATGTTTTCGTCAAAATATCTACAATTTGATCCTATGTAGAGACTTATTCAAGTATGACACTTTGTTCACTTACTTGCTCTCTTAGAAAATGATACATGATGGGAATGTGCTTGGTCCTTGAGTGCATGATAGGGTTATTTCAGATGCTTATATCACTTGTATTATCATAATAGATAGGGCTAGGTCCATCATTCTCCACTTTGTAGTTTTTTAAGGTCTGTCTCATCCATAAGACTTGAGTGCAACATGAAGTTATTGCAATGTATTCATCTTCACAAGTGGATAATGCTACTGATGGTTGGTTTTTTCTTATCTATGAAACTAGGCAGCCACATAAGAAGAAAGCTCCTACACCGGTACTCTTCTTATCATCTAGACTTCTTGATTAGTCTACAATTGTATAGGCTATCAAATTGAGCTCCTTTCTCTTTGGATACCACAACCCAAACTCTATATTCACCTTGAGATACCTAAGTACCTTTTTCTACTTTTTGTAGATGATTTTCCTTTGTATCTACCTAAAACCTTCCCATAAGACTAATTTCATGATGTCAGGTGTAGAGGTAGTGGTGTACAACAAACTTCTAATCATTAACCTATATGATGTCTGATTGACCTTTGGAGACTCATCTTCTTTACTCAACTTATACCTTGTGATCATAGGTGTACTAACTACCTTTCAATCTTCCATCTCAAACTTATTCAACATCTCTCTTATGTACTTGACTTGTGAAATGAATGTACCTTTTTCAGATTAAGTGATTTTCAGCCTGAGAAAGAATGATAGTCTCCCAACATAGACATCTCAAACTCTTTCTTAATCACCTCTATAAAGGCCTTGGTCATGTTCTCATTATTTCCACCAAAGATGATGTCATCCACATAGACAACTAATATAAAATTATGGTCATCTTCTATCTTTACATATAGATTATTATTTGTAACTCCTATTTTGAATCCTTGATCTAACATATACCTGTTCAACCTAGCATACCAAACTCTAGGAGTTTGATTTAAACCATAAAGAGCCTTTTTCAATCTGCAAACATAGTACTTTTCATTTTATAGTGAGACCCCCTCAGGTTACTCTATGTACATCTCTTGTTCTAAATTCTCATTCAAAAAGGTAGATTTGACATCCATCTAGTATACCTTGAACCCTTTGAATCTTGTATATGCTAGAAACAATCTGATAGCCTCCAATCTTGCTACTAGTGCAAAGTATCCTCAAAGTCTACCCCTTAAACTTATGCATATATCTTGCATACCAGTCTATCCTTGTTCCTAGTGACTTCTCCATCTTCATTTAACTTGTTTCTAAGCACTCATTTTTGCCAATGGCATTCTTATCTTTAAGCCTAGGAACTAGTTCCCAAGTCTCATTATTCTCTATTTGGTCTAACTCCTCATTCATAGGACCTACCCAAAATTTGTATTTTTTTACTTCTGTAAGATTCTTAGGTTCAATATTATATAATGGAGAAACATTCCCTTGATTTAGATTACTTACCAGTCTTCTTTGTGTCTACATAACTGCATTCTTGTTGCCAATGATTTGAGATTCAGGATGATCTCTTTGAATCTATCTTGAGGGGATTTTTGAGTCCTATCTCTCCTAAACTTATTCTTCCTTCTCATCAACCTCTATATTTTCCTCTTCATTCTTGAATTCTATATTCTCTAAATCATCTTTTGACTATGAGTGTGATTTTCTTGTCTCAATAATCTTCCCATTGGTACTTTACACTATCTTCTGTAACCTCTTGTTATAACATCTATAATCTAATATCATTGATGAGTATCCAAAGAATATACCTTCATCATATATATTATAAAACTTTCCTAAGTCTTCATCATCTCTTTTGATGAAACATTTTCTCCCAAACACTCTAAAGTGTCTCACATTAGTAGGTTTACCTTTTCACAGTTCATAAGGAGTCTTATTGACATTAGTCCTTATATGTTATCTATTAAAAATTTAAACTATAGTGTTTACTGACTCTCTACAATATCAATTATATAATATAGACTCATTTAGCATAGTTCTAACCATGTCTTGAATTATCCTATTCTTTCTTTCTACTACCCCATTTTACTAAGGTTTCCTAGCTACTGAGAACTATCTCCTTATTCCATGAAACTCACAAAATTTATCAACTCATTAGACCAAAAATATCCTCCTCTATTAGATATTAGGCACTTGATCTTCCCCTTCTTCTCATTAGCAATAATATCCTTGAATTCCTTGAATTTGTCAAAAGCTTCTGACAATTCTTTCAAAAATTCTACCCAAGTCATTCTTATGTAGTCATCTATGAGTAACATGAAGTAGCTATCTCTTTGAATTTTTTTAATTATTTTAGTCTAATAAAGATCAGTGTGTATTAACTCAAATGGTCTTGTATTATAGTAATCCTTAGACTTGAACCTTCTTCTAGTCTACTTACCATGTTGGCATGCCTTGCAAAGTATGTGTGTAGGTATGGTGATCTTAGGCATGTTCTTCATAGACTTGTTATTAATTATATTGACCATATTTTCAAAGTTTAGGTGACCTAACAATCTATGTCATATCCAAATTTCATCCATATTTCTCATAAATCATCTCTCCTTCTTGATCTCATTCAATACATATAGATTATTCTCAGTTATCTTAGCATTGACAATTAGCCTTCTTGATTTGGCTCTCCTTATCTCACACCCTCTATCATGAAAGGTTAGTGTGTTTATTTGATTTCACATTTGACTTAAAATAAGTATATTATGTTTCAAACCTTCTACATAAAATACATTTTTTGTCTTGGTCTTCTCATTTTCCAAACTCAAGATACCCTTGCCAACTATATTGGTAATTATGTTGTCTTCAAATCTCATTATTTATATAACATTCTTCTTCAATGAGATGAACTTATTTTTGTCTCATGTCATGTGGATTGAGAAACCATTATCTATATACCATTTCATGCCTTCATATTGAATGTGAAAGGCAGTCTGAGCTAGCATAGAATCCTCTTTAGTATTTTGTTCCTCCTTAGCAACTAATTCATCTTGACTCTTGGGCTCAATATGATCAGTCCTAACATGCTTTGGCTTCCATACCAATGTTTGAGCCTTCTCATCCATTCTATGAGATTCATATATCTTGTTGAATTCTGAGGGCCTTCTAAATCTATTAAAATATAATCTTGCAATGTGTCTCATATTATGACAATTTTAAAAAACAACATTTTTGTACTTACCTCTTGATTGATCACTCTTTTTCCCATGGTCCCATGATAACTTATCCCTTATTATAGAGGGATGCCTAATTGATGTTTTCATGTTGATAATCTTGACTTGTTTTGATTTGTCATGCTCTATGAGCTGCTCATACTCAACCTTCAAAGAATCTATCTCTATCTTCAACTGATCATACTCAACTTCCTTTTATCTAAACTTTATATTGAAATCTTCTAACCAATTTCTAAGATGTTTTATATTTTTATTTTGATGCTTCAAAACATCTAAGGCACTTAATATCTCAACTTCAAGGTTTAATTCAACTTCTCCTTCTTCATTGTCATAGTAGACTTCTTCATCATATATGTCGTCTTCTTCTTTTTGATCACTAGACATCTTGTGCTTCATAGGATCACCTTCAAACTATTAGGCTTGCTTCAAAAGACCAAGATCTAATGCCAATTTTTGAAATAAAAATCACTAAGAGGGGGGGTGAATCAGTGTCTTCAAAAAATTCATTCAATTCCACTTAAGCATACATGAACCATTCATACAAACATGAACATCTAGCAAAGCATATGCAATCATATAAGAACATAAAACAAGATTACACATTAAATATGTGGGAAATATACAAGGGGAATAAAACTCAATAATATATAAAAATTTAATAAATTATTATAATACAAAAACCAAACATTAGTGAAGCACCAACTCCATATGGAGCACTAACCCCAACTAGTCAAGCACCCACTCAACTAGGCTTTAACAAGCACCAAACTGCAAGGAGGCACCAACCCCCTAGATGACTAAACACCAAATCAACAACAAAAAACTTTTTATCACCTTAAAAAAACCTTGTTGCTCATATAACATATGATTATCACCTTATTTAGCTTTCTCACTCTTTTATCCCTCTCAAACTATCTTCTAGGTTTTTTCACTCAATTAGGTCTCTTCGAGATAACTTAGGTCATATAACCTTGATGTTCATATACAATACTCATATTATATCCTCATGAAATATCCTATACACTCTTATGATGGTCTAAAATACCTCCTTCTACTCAATAATTTTTTATATCATTTATTTGCACTCTGTAAAATCTCTAACTTGCCAATTAGGCCTATTAGGCCTTGTTCTTATACAATCCTCTAGCTCACACACCTATTATTCATCTATACACACTTGCATACTTGTATTACCCTTATAATATGTATTATAATATTTTTTATATATTAATCAATCATTACAATAGGTCATCCATAACTTAAAAGACTAAAACCTCTTTTAGGCCTTAAGGAGACCTAATTTAATTAGGC
Source organism: Torreya grandis (assembly GCA_037957365.1). Classification (NCBI taxonomy): domain Eukaryota; kingdom Viridiplantae; phylum Streptophyta; class Pinopsida; order Cupressales; family Taxaceae; genus Torreya; species Torreya grandis. The sequence goes on from JARHVA010000034.1 coordinate 42,053, forward strand.
CTTCATTAGTACACATTACCGTTTGATCTCATTGGAACACTTTAAAACTCAAAAAATAGTATGAAAAATTAATTTGTCACTAAAATATACCCATAGTAATCTCATATTAATTATATGACACATTTCATCTCCAACCACCACTTGAAGCACACCATTAGTAATGTTTACATTAGGCCTTCACACAGAGAGAAAGGTCTATCTTGAACAACTAAAGATAACACATTATTTAACCACATAATAATGATAATAAATCACATAAAAATAACCTAAATTACCTCAAAAAATTCTCCAAGTTCATTATGCTTCATCACACATGGCATAGATCCTCAAAAACACCTCTGCAACACACTCACTAAGAATTGGCAGTTCTCTTCAAAGACTAGTCATGGTGATTCAGACATCCAACACCTGTATAGACATATTAAATGACTTATTATGCATCCAAATTATCCTTATATACCTTTAAAATAATTTCAAATACAAAAAAAAAAAAAAAACAATTAATGGCACATATTAGACATATAGACCAATCTCTAGACCTCTCTTATCACAGTCTCACCAAAACTAGATAAGCTATTTTGGCTTCAATGTTTCACCACTATACCTAAATTAAAAGTTATATACTAAGAATTAATATTAAATATAAATTCCAAAAAACATATTCATGCAATTTGATCCATCATTATATCATGATAACACATTCTTAATCACCTTCTCACTTTGTTTAGGATTTTCACTATTTGCACTATTAGGTCTGTTAGTGACTGGCTAACTTGGATGATAAATTTATTAAACTTAAGGGATATAACCTATATATAAACAACCATGGACATAAAATAAAATTCTTAACCTTATCCATCCAATTATTTCAAACTTTTGTCAATATAACTTTTTACAGTTACAACAACTTCTCAAAAACAAACTTGTAACTCAACATTTTCTCTCTCCTCTATAACCAATACCACTTAGAGGTACCTAGGAGATTCCAATAAAATATCCAATAAATTACCTAAGAAATTAAATCCATCTTGATCACTTTTGAGAAACATCTTCAACATCAGGTCTATATTAGGGTTTTAAGAGGGTTTTAAATTATTTTCACTCTTAACAATTATTCATAAAGCATAGCCCCTCAATTCAAAAAGTAACGTCTATAATTTTGATATAAGAACATTACCAATATACAATTAATATATTTTATTCCCATGTAGAGGTTTTACGAGCTAAAAAACACAATAAAATCCTTCTCAAGTTGAGAACCCTTCATCTTGTTCACTTGAGAGACCTAAAAACCACTTTTTATGCATTTTCTTGTAAACCTTGACCTCAAACTTCATGAACAAACTTTAAAAACATGACTGACATCTTCCAATGCTTACATGATCTTAAACACCTTGAAATATGATCATGACCCCTCATTAGGCTACACTCTCTCTCTTTGTTCTTTTAGACATTGACCTGTAAAGCATATTAGGCCTTAAAACTAACCTTCATGCCTCTTTACATGCACTCTCCACATCAATAACATACTCAAGAAACCTCTATCATGATTAAACACAACCATACATCCTTCACATGACTTTAAAATAATTCATGATACCTCATTAGGTCGAGCAAGGTTTAGGAGTGGTCTAGGTGCAGACTTGGTCCGAAGGTCCTACTCCTGGAGGTTCACCCTAAGATTCTTATGAGTGTTTCAATGCCTCACATACATGCTCAAAGAACCTCATACAACCATTCGTGCCTGTATGCACTCAACTCACCAAGTCATCATGCTCATACCTTCTCACAAAGTCTCTTCATGCCATGACTAGGCTTAGACTACTCAAGGCCTATACTTTCATGCAACCAAAAGGTATTACTTTCCATTAAACTTTATTTCATGATAACATTCCATAAAATACCCTTGTCACATCAACATACTTCCAGCTAGGCACACTCTATCAATGACATCAATCTCATGCAAGATGTACATTTGACATCAATGACAATACTCAATAAAGGAGACTAATCTACATCAAACATATGTATTAATGTCATTGTTAGTAAATAACATGTTTATGTAACACAATGTAATGTATCAGTGATTAGAAAAAAAAATGTATGATATATAGCTCAACATGGTAGAGAGGTTATGGATATATAAAACATTTTGAATGTGTTCAAGGAGAATAAAGTTATGCCCTAACTTAACAAGGTTGTTGAACAAAAATGAAATCCCAACCTCAAAAAACCACATAATAGAATGTCTTGTATCATAGTCACATACCTCATGAATAGTAATGTTTTTTGAAATATAATTAAAATATGTGATCTAATAAACAAGAAATACATATAATATGTTAAGAAATTGTAAGAGGTACAATCACTGAGGGGGGCTGAATCAGTGATGCAAGATAATCTAATTAAATTCCCAAATCTTAAACATTTAGCATACATCAACTTGATCAATCAACATAAACATAAAAGCACATACATCCAAAGCATACATAAGAGAATACATCATATGAACACATCATATATGTGGGAAACCCTCTTGGAGGATAAAACCCTCTAAAACTTATAAGATGGACTACAATCCTATAAAACAAGATTTAACATTTATACCAACACCCACTGATCAAGGAACACCCATCCCTTAGTTTAGTGAGACACCAATCCCATAAGGAGATACTTCCCCTCTCTAGCTTAGCACTCACAATAATTAGACCTTTAGCAAGATTTACCTTGTAAGGAGGAACCAACCCCCTAGGCAAGTAAGTACCCCCCTCAGCTACCTTAAACAAATCACCTTGAACACTTGTTACTACTCTTTAACTAATGATGATCACCTTTATTTTTACTCTTCTCTCTTAAACTACCTATAGGGATAACTCACTCAAACTACCTCTTCAAAGCTCATTAGGTCCAATGACCTATGCATCCTCCTCCATCAACTTGATTAGATAAACATGTCTAATCTTTTTTACAATCAAATGGTACTAACTAACCTATACCTTCTCTTTCAAAGGTTTTCTTCTTTGCTTTAAACCACACATGCACATCAAGTCTAAAAACCATTGCTTTGGTCTCCACTCTTTATAGAGTCTTCATGAATATCAACTTATAGGTCGGTCATAATACTTACCTTAACCTTTAAGACTTATATCATGCTAACACATAGCTCAATAATATCCTCATAGGTTAGCCATAGCTTCCATGGGTCACACTTAAGTAACTTCACCTTTCAATTAGGCCTTAATATCCCTTATAGGTCTCATGGAGACCTATTACCCTTTTCTCACTTCATCGAGCAAAAACAAGAACACAAGATCACTTTCAAATACATGGGTCCACTTGATATGACCTCTAAGACATATTCAAGTGATTACTCTTTTCAAAACACTCATTTGCTAAAGCACAATTTACTCAAACACTATTATATGCATACAACCACCATGAATGAACATATAGTCAACTTTAGAGCTCCATAACTTTGACTATACAAATATTCAAACCTTCTAATTAGGTTCTCTAGATGCACCTTAAAATCCTTTTCAACTTTTCTTTTACACCACCATGAAATTCATCCTAGATTAAAAGATACAACTCAAAAACTAAATACTAGTTTTCTCTCATTAATTTGAATATTCAAATTCTAATGGTCACTATTCAAACACTAAACATCAATCACTTTAACCTCATCTCATGCTCCTAGTAACTTTGAACAAATATGCATTGTCAATCTCTTTATAATAAGCCTGGTCTTTACCTTGTAGCACTCACCATTGATCTTTGATCTGAGCTTCCATAATTATGCTACTTGGTAGCTCTATGTGCCTTTTATGCTCATTGACTATTTGACTCAATGCACTCTATCGATATCCATCTATATGAACACCCACATTCCATTGATCTTCTATCAAATCAACGAGATTGAGACACATGTCACAAGCACGTGCAATCTCAAGAACCTTTGAAAAATTAAACTCACACATGTTGTTGGATTGCTACTAAAAATATCATGCACTCCATTAGATCATTATCCAATTAGATTAAATACTCACCATTAGATATGTGATCTGATTAAATTCTCATCGTAGATCTTTGATAATGCAAATTTGGTTAAGTATGGGAACTTAGTGAACTCTATCTGAGAGGCTAACTTTTCACCTTAGTAACATTTGCTATGCTCCATGTCCAGACCTGAAACTTGAACTATATGATGTCCTCACATAGGGGAATATATATATATATATATATATATATATATCAAGTTGCTCTTGTAACCTTCACATTATGAAATATGATGTCATCAATCTACTCACTCAGCTTTATTGTCAAGATGACTATTTGAGCTTAGATATTCATATGACTATTTTGATGAATTTTGTTTACTTCCATAAGCACTCTACGTACTCATAACACCCATAGGGTATCTATAACATGTCCATACCATCAATATCATCCATAAATTTCCTCACTAAGTCAAACATTGAAGCACATTGAAGCACACTTTGTCATTGTCAATCTAACACACATGACACCTCATCAACAACCTTGGTCACCTTGGAGACATCATTGACAAACCTCCAATAATATCCCCCTTTTTCATTGATGTCAACACTAATACAAAGCTTATTCATAGACTATATCTATCTCTTTAATTACTTTCTCCCCCTTTGACACAATGACAAAGTGGGCTCAACTCCTGATTTTATGGGCCTGAAAAGACTTCAAGGACTAAAAATAGGAAAGGACCACCTTAGAGAGATGATACATACTCCCCCTAACATTGTGCATGCCTCTTCTTACCTTGAGTTTCTTCAAACATGCTCCATGAATACATTCTTATTTGATCATACATAGCTTCTATGAAGACAAAACATGCATGATCATCAAAAACTGCATGAACTTACCTTGAAAACATTAAGAGGGAATCCCCCTAGCACCATTTTGAGCATCTTTAGACCATTTCCAATAATGATAAATCAACATAATTTCCTTCATACCTTATCTCTCAAATTATAATACACAATCCTTTGATCCTAGGACCTGACCATTTGCAAAGATCCCCTTTTGTTTATGCATGAGGATTCAATACATTATCAAAGCACCTAACTTGGTTTGATCAAGTCATCATATCAAACATGCTTGAGTTCACATCTATAGCAGACTTCTTCATAACTCCACCATGACTAGAACATCTCACATGTGCTCCCCCTCACATCACGCACAACTCTCCAATCCTTTCAAGATTATCTAAGTTAGCCCGCCTAACTCCACACTCCATCTGGATCATGATATCTTCAAAAAGACTTCTCAATGAACTATATCTGCTAGAAAATCTTCAATACTATCCATACTTAGTCAATATCCTTATGAAACCACCAATAAATATCATATATTCATTATATCAAATTTAAACAAATGAAGCAGACATGAATAACTTTCATATGGATCTCAAAACAATTGCCCTTTGTCCTCTAGAAGCCTTCATGGTTTAGAACCTTTTCAAATCACTTTCATGGAACCATCTCATCTTCATAACATTGTGAACTCTATGATAGACACAACTTGTCATATACATAACTCTAAGACCTTATTCTTGATATCGAAGATATGACAACACATTTGCTTCATCCTCCATATCAACATTGTCTTTAGTATTTGACCAATCAATTTAATCAATATAAATTGATATGTTCTTATCTTTAAGACCAAAAAATCTAAACACACCTTGAGCATAATAAAATAGGATCAACATAACTTTGTATGCAAATAGAACAATTTGAAAAATCACCATCCTTGATTAGACACTTGGAGACTTCCATTCTCTACTTCTAGACCTTGCATACATAGCTTCATTCTTCACCATATTGAATAACTAGATCATCCATCAAAGATTGGCCAAAACTTTGAATTTAGGATCATTGTCCTTGAATATATCTTATGAATCAATCTATCACAATATTTTGGATCAATTACTTAAAACTCATTGCTCCTAACCCAACATATCTTCTCATGACCTTACTTGTCCTGTAATATCAGCTAAAACTCAACTAGCATCCATTATGCTTCCTTTTATTGACAAGTGTCTCCTTAAAGCCTATAGAGAGACACCCCTAACCCACAATGTCTTAGAACAATGTAAAACCAAGGTTGTTCACAACTCCTCATATTCTCTCTCCTTTTTAAATAACTTGAACTAATGATTCTTCTTCTTTTTCTTTTACTTGACTAAATCAACTTGTTTATCTTCTTTATTAATTTCCTTTTCTTCTAGGATGGTATTGATAATACATGGAGAAAATAAATATTCTTGGTATACTTTTTCACTTGAAGTATTAGTTTCACATTTCAAAGCATCAACACTTAACATTGTCAATTGATATTCTTTATAGGAAACTTGTTCGATAGCATTAGGATGTTCACTTGTATCTTCTTCATTCCCAAAAAGAGTAAATAATGAGATCTCTTGATTATATTCACTCCAGGATCTTGAAATGACTTATTCTGACTTGATGGCCTTTGCTTGTAAAACCTAGCAATGTGACCAATCTTCTCATAGTTGTATCAAACCATTCTTCTTGAAGTGAACTCATCTTGCCGTTATTTAGATAAAATCTTGCAATGTGTCCTATGTCATAACAACTGAATCACTCAACTTTGCTCATACTATTTGATTCATTATTCTAGTCATTCGCAGCAGGTATTCTACAATCTCTAACCCTATGACCAAATTGATTACAAGTATAGCAATAACCATTGAAATTTACATATCTCATGGAATTTGGTTGTCTAATATGATTTGTCCTCATTCTGCCAACACCTTCATTATTTTACTGATGATTGATCTTCAAGGTCTGATTATCCTTGTTCACATTGGTATTTATCTTGTCTTGAGTTAAATTCTTTTGTTTTTCTTTATAACTAATTCCAATTCTATCACTAGTATGTTTTTAAGTTTTTATAATGTTGTCTTTATCACTTGATCTCTTTTCAAACTTCACATATGACTTCATCTTACTAGAAGTCTTTTCTAACTCAGCTTTTAATGACTCATTTTTAATCACATACCTTGAACACTCATTTTCTTTAGCTTTTAGACTTGTAGATAGGATTTCTAATTGATAACTAAGATGATTGACTATATCTTCATGCTTCTTGGTGTCTTCATCCATTCTTACCTCAAACACATTGAATTATTATTCATATTCCTTCATTTGAGACTTTAACTTCATGGTTTTCTTCTTCTTAATCTTCAGATTTGCAAGTTCATTCATCAACTTAGTCTCATAGTTTATCTTGTCTTCTTCATCATCTGAATCACCTAAACCACCTCCAAACCACATAGATTCTTCTTGATATGAGCAGCTACTTCTTTAGCTGTGAAGAGAGCTTTATCTTCATTAGGACCATCATCTTCATGATCATATTCAAAATCACTACCATCATTATCATCAGATGATCTGCAATATCCCTTAGTGTAGATAGTCCTTTTGTCCTTGTAAAACTTCTTTTAGACATTATACCTTTTGAAACTATTCTTGCTCTTATCAGACTTGAATTTCTTTCTATCATTATCATGATCTTTTTCATGTTCTTCATTATCATTTCCCTTATGTTTATGAGGATACTTGTTAGCAAAGTGACCTATCTCTCCATAATTGAAACATTTGAAGGGAAGTTTGATGAGTGTCGCTTAACCATTCATTTACTCAATCTTTCATATTGATGTCTATCAAACTAGGGCCAGTGTCCAAAGCTATTTGTAGTAAGGTTTATGGTGGTAGATCTATAAATTGGTCTTGAGGGTATTTTGATTCTAATCTAACTTTCACCAATAAAGAATTATTCTAAGCTAATTACTTCACACATTTGTTGAAAGAAGAGATTAACCATTACACTAACTAATTCAATCCTTTGCTTGAAATTAAAGTGCCCTTAATCTACTTCACACTTGCTTGGAAATGTAAATCTATCTAAGTCACACTTGCATGGAAATGTCAATCTATCTAATTCACACTTACTTGGAAATGTAAATCTATCTAATTCATACTTGCATGAAAATGTAAATCTATCTAAGTCACACTGGCATGGAAATGTAAACACTCAGCTGGAGAGATAATTCTAAGCTAACTAACTCATGTGCAGTAAATCAAAAGAAACACTAAGACTAAGTCACACTTGTTCTGAAAGAAGATAGCTATTGGAATGTAAATCTTTGAATTTGAATTATTAATATTTACAAGTATTTAAGTATTCTAATTATCTAGTAATGCAAAATTAATTCAACATAAATATAAATATTGTATAAAAATTCTTGATTCCAAGGAGAGTGGGCCCTTACTCTTCTTAGATTCAGGAACAAAGTTTATGCAGTACTAAATGTTGGAATGATATTACATTAATTAATAGAAAGCTAGAACATTTACAGTATATCCAAAATTTTGAGTTTAATAGTTATTCATCTTCTTCTTTAGACAAAAGATTTACATATTTATGTTAACACAATCAAATTAAAAATAGTATGCAAGAAAATAGGACTTCTTAGTTAATCCATTCATCCTCAAAATAGGAGATTTGGATTGATCAAGGTCCTAAAAATCTATTTGTCTCAATAAGACAGTTATACTATCCCTATAATAGTTTTAAGGTCCAAATATATCAAGATAAAATCCTTCAAAATAGGAGGCAAGTATTTCATTAATGTGATTCCAGCTAGAGTAATATTCCTCTTCAGATCATCTACAAAATCTTTTGATTCTCCAATTTTGGATCTGTAGAGTTCATAGATTTTGGACTGACAGAGTCTATAGATCCCAGACTAGTAGAGTCTATAGATCATGGACTGACAGAGTCCATAGATCCTAGACTGGCTGAGTCAGTAGCTTTGAGAAACTAAGTTCAAAATTAGAACTTCTCCAAAATGTTATTTCTTCCATCTTTCTTGTGTATTCTTCAAAACCAAAACACTAAAACATGTTACTTGTTAGGTATAAATGACAAAATGGTAACTCAACCTTTGGCTTGATACAAATGAGATAAAGTAGATATTTTCCATGTAATAGTTAGCTAAAGGTCTATGATTTGCATAAGATTATATCCTTAGAGAAATGAAATGAAAGAAATTTGATGTCAATAATGATCCATATTTTGGGCTCATCACCTTCACCAGAGTTTACCTTTTGTAAGTCCCATTGCAAACTTTCAGCTAGCTTCATTAGTTCTGGGCCTATTTTCCATGCCCTTGCCAAGATCATATTCATCAAATTCATCTTTGATATGCTGATCTATATTGCTTTTAAATCCTTTATACATTTGAACCATTCATTTTCATATGTTAAACTCTTCATCAGACTGTGGTGCCCAATTCTACCATCCAAGAACTGGTATGATAAATAATGGAGGTCTATACCTCATTCCAATCCATGTTTGCTCTCTTCCAGAGTTTATTACTTATGTAAATTTTTCAATAATTGATTTAGCTCTTCTTCTACTCCACCTTAGATTGTTAGGAGATATTACTTCTCATCTTTTGAGAGATATTGATAATTGATGCCATCTTTTCACACTAGCAGCAACAACTGAATCAAATCTTTGTCTTACAAGTAGGTCAAACAAAATAATACAGTTATATAAAGCTTCCAAATATTAGTTTCTAATAGCAATATTTAAACAAGCTTGCTTGAAATTATGGTCAATCAATCTCAGAATGGAGAAGGTTGGTCTGATGCATAACCCTATAGTTTGAATATGATCTGTATATTCTTCAAATCTATTTTTCCATGCCAATTGATTATTTAAAGTGGAATGAAGTGCTCTCAACTGAACTTCTCCTACATGTAAATTTATCAAAAAATTAGTATGTTCATGATCTCCTATTATCAAACCATGTAGATGGATTTAGAATCTTATAAGGAAGATGGTAGGATATGTTAAGAGTTTTCCATCTATAGAATTGCTCAAATAGGAATAGACTATATATAGGATCTAGACTTTTACAAGCCAAAAGAATCTCTCCTAATATGCAAGCATTCTACAAGTCTTCTTCCAAAGTCTGAGTTTTAGTTTCTAATATTTATTTTTTATTTTCCAATTTCTTATTGGAAATGACTAAAAATTCATTCTTCTATTTGATTGATTGATATTCCTCTTGAGCTTGATGTAACATTTCTAATGGAGGAATATATAGATAATTGGCTGACATCCTTGATCAGCAAATGTTTTCAGAGAAGAGGTAGGCTGACTATCCTTAACAAAAAATGTCTGAGAAGAATTCAATAGTTTCTATTTTAACCTTCTATTTTCTGTCTCAAGACTCTTTATATATGTCCATGAATTGACTTATTCCTCTTTATATTCTATTGTTTCTTCCAATTTCTTAACTTTCAAAGCAAAATTCAAAGATGTTTCTAATTTTTGTACTAACATAGAGTTGAGTTGATCCTTACTCTGTAGTTGGCTGAGTAGATTTATAATATCTATTGCTTATTGCTGAATCAACTTTTGGTCTTTAGAAAGTTTCATGGTTAGATGCATGATAGGATCCTTAGGACTGGATGGTTCTCCTTCTTCAAATATATATAGAGCTTTACCTTTGTCTAATAGAACTTCAATTTGATCATTTTGTTCTCCTATTAAATTACCTTAGTCAGATTTTGGTTCCCTTATTGGAGAGATTTATAATTCCTCCAATGGTTGCATGGCAGAGCTCTTAGTAGGTTCCTCTATAGGAACTTCTGTAGGAGTTTCTTTTTCTTTATTGTTTTATTATTCTGAAGGTTGGGATAGTTGTTGAAGGCTATTCACGGTATGGACTACTTTTTGTTCATCTTCATCCAAAATAATTAATCTTCTTCTTCTTCTCATCCTAAGGGCCACACTTGATCCTTCTTCTATTATAGGATTCAAGCCCTTCTCAGGTCTTGTTGCGATAGCAATGTTTTTTTTAGTTTCCTTCTTTTTGAGTAGAGGATTGGTTGCTCAATTGATTCTCAAAGTTCTTATGGAGGCTCTAAAATAATGAGGGTTTGAGCAGCTTGAGATCTGGTAACCCTTCCTAAAGAGGGAGGAGTTTTCTTTATAACTACAGGTTGTTTTGGTTTTTTCTTTGATCTCACTTTCTTGGTATCCATAACAATTGTAAGAGATTACTTTTGTGACTAGATGGAACCTGATGTTTCAGCTTCTTCCTGAACAAGTAGGGCTAGAATTTGTCTAATGACCCTATTTTCAAAGGTTTCCCAAACCTTTTTCCCCTATTACAAGAAATGGTTTTAATTACTATTATGCCCATTTGAATGATGGTGTGGCATGGTGGTAGTTTTATTAGTCACATGGATATAACAGTTACTGCTTCCCCCATTGTAGGTATTTTTTATGTTTAATCAATAATGATTAGAAGCCCTTTTATTTTAGGGTATTTATGAAATGATGTCATAATGTCCCATCATAATGATAATGATACAATTAATTGCATTGGATACATGTATCCATTATGACCTATGTTTCCTTATCCCTTTATTTTGCATGCTATGATTACTCCTCTCTTTTAGCGGATAGATGATTATCTAATTATTATTTTCACCTCTGTATGATTTTCTTATTTAAATCAAAAGACTTCTAGTTCACTAAAACATGAATAAATAAAACTTATAACTCACTTATTCTTATCTCAGATCTTATTCTTCTTTTTCCATTTATCCTATATAAGTAATTTTATATGAAGAGGTTTCTAATAAAGTTTTAGTCTATGCCCATTAACCAGAAGAGTCCTTCTATTGTCATCACTGGGCATCAACTTGACATAACTATTTTTAAAGACTTCTTCTATTTGATATGGTCTTAATCACCTTCTCTTTAGTTTACCTTTGAATTGTTGAAATTTTGAGTCAAATAATAATGCCCAATCTCCTTTCTAAAACTTTCATTGTTTGATGTGTGAATCATGCCAAATTTTCCTCTGAGTTTGCACCAATGCAGTGCTCTATAATACTTCAATTCTCATTTCATCAAGTTGATTGAGTTGCATGAGTATCTCCTTCTGTACTTTTTCCAATTTAAATTCCCACTTCTAATGTTGTTTTCAATGTTTGTAATTCAAATTCAACAAATAATAAGGGTCTCTTACCATAAACTAGCTCGTAAGGAGAGAAACCAGTAGTTGTTTTCTAGGTGGTATTATAGGCCCAAACTACTTTTGATACTTTATCTACCTAATCTTTTCTACTGGTACTGACAATCTAGGTTAGAATGGTTTCTAATTCTTTGTTGGTGACTTCAACTTTTCCATTAGCTTGTGGGTGATATGGAGAAGACTTCATGTGTTGCACTTGATATACTTTCATGAAGTATTCTATCATGTTTGACATGAACTAGGGTCTTTAATCTGAGACTATCTCTTTTGGAGCACCAAATCTTTGCATAATTTTCAAATATAGGAAATTTGTTATAGCTTCTTCTCTATCATGTGTTAAAACATCAACTGTTCCCCATTTGGTAACATAGCTTGTGCAGACTAATAGATATTCCTTTCCTCTAGATGGGGGATCCATAGGTCCTACAAAGTCAATTCCCCATTTCTTAAATGGTTCTAAAACCAAATGAGGATGGAGAGGCATCTCAACTAAAAGAGTGGGTTGTCCCATTCTTTGACATGTATCACATTGTCTGACACATCTTTTTACTTGTTTTTGAAGGGAATGCTAGTAGTAGCCTACTCTTAGGGTTTTATGTATAGTTATTTTGGTTGAATAATGTCCTCCCGCTAGTTCATCATGATAATCCCTAATGATGTCATATGCTTCATAATTTTTGACACACCTTTGAAACACATGATTAGGCCCAAGTTTAAACATTATTCCATTAATCCATTTAAAAGAACTTTCTCTGATTAAAAGTTGTCTTTTATTTCTTAAAAAATATAGAGGAAACTTCCATGTAGCAAGGTAATTAGCTATATCAGCAAACCATGAAGATTCTACTGAAATAGCAAATAGTTGTTCATCTGAAAAATCATCCTCCACTGATTATTCTTCACCTGAAGTGTCAAGTCGGGACAAGAAATCAGCAACCACATTAAATTTGCTTGGTTTATCTATAATAATTATATCAAATTCCTATAAAAGCAATAGCCATCTAATAATCTTCCTCCCACTATTAGTTTGTTTAAGGTATCTAATAGATAAATGTTCTATATAGATGAACACCTTGTAACCTGTTATATAGTGTCTAAATTTATTTATTGCATAGACTAAGCAAGGAACTCTTTTTCAATTGTGGAGTAGTTTTTCTTAGCAAGTGTCATATTTTTGTTGATATAATAGATAGCATGCATGTGATCATTCTCATCTTTTTGTCCTAGGACTGCACCCATCACTGCATTGGAAGCATCTTTATATATATATAAAGGTTGTGTCTAATCTAGTCCTCTTAATACTATGGTAGTACTGAGCTTGGTTTTCATTGTTTCAAAAGTTTGTTGGCAATCAGCACTCCATACAAACTCATTCTCCTTTGTGAGCAAAGCAAACATAAGAGCAGTTATTTTACTAAAGTTATCTTTAAAGCATCTGTAATAACCAGCATGGCCTAGGAAACTCTTAACTTTTGTTTGTGTGTGTGGAATAGGGAGGTTGGAAAATATTTTAATTTTCTTTGGGTATACCTAGATTCTTTTTGAAAAAACATGATGTTCTAGCACTATTTCCTGATCCATCATTAACAAGCATTTTTCATGGCTTAATGGTAGTTGATGCTCCTCACATCTAGTCAAAACTCTTTATAAATTTATAAGATCTTTCTATAGTCTCTCCATGGGCTGTAAAATCATTGATGTAGACCTCTACACAATCACTTGTGAGGTCAAATAATATTGCTAAAATTGCTCTTTGAAATGTTGTTGGAGCATTGTAAATTCCAAATGGAAGAACTTTGTAGACAAAGGTTCCCCAAGAACAGGTGAATGTATATTTGTCCTGATCCTTAACTACAACTGTGATTTGGTTATATCCACTAAATCCATCTAGAAAAGAGAAATATTTTTTCCCTACTAAATTGTCAAGAAATTGATCAATGAAGGGTAAAGAAAAATGATCCCTTCAAATGGATTTATTCAATTCCTTTTATCCACACACACACCATTTCCCATTCTTTTTAGGTAAAATTACCAATGGTGAAACCCACTCACTGTCTGAAATGGGGTAAATAAAACCTACATCCAGTAATTTTTAAATTTTTGTTTTGACTATGTCTTTCAATGCTAGATTTTTTCTTCTTTCTGGTTGTCTCACTAGTTTTATTGATTTTATGTAGATATGATGTGTACATAAACTTGGGTGAATTCCCTTCATATCATTTTAATCCCAATCAAAAGCCTTGGTGTGTCATTCTAATACTTCAAAAAGTTGATCTTCTTCATCATTTGTCGGCCAACTATTGATGTTCAAGACTTTTCCTGGTAACACCATGAGAGGTTTAGTGCCTAGATGATTAGGTTACACTTGCTTAAATTCACTCATTAATGAATTCAAACAATATGGATGAGGAAGTAGCATATAGAATTTAGTTACGTTTTCAACAAATCTTTTTCTAGGAGGAATAGCTCTTGTTCATGGGCAATGGAATGCACTCAAGAAATAGGTCTATTGTGTTTCTTCCCAATTCTAAATATTTGCCTGAATTATCCTATGATCATATGATGAAGAATAAATAGAAATTTTGAGATAATATGTCCCAATAAATTTTGGAGAGTCCATAGATTTTGGATTGGTTGAGTCTGTAGATTCTAGACTAGTAGAGTTTATAGATTCTGGACTAGATGAGTCTGTAGATTCTAGATTGGCAAAGATTTCTACCGAATGGTCATGTTTTCATAACTTTAGATTACTTATTTTTTTAATTCTTCTAGATGATCTTTAACTGTAATTATAGCCAAAGACGAAAAATTTATTATTATATTATCTGGCTTATCCACCTAAAATTTTTCTATGTGATTGACTGATGGTTTTGTAAGAGGGTACAAAGAAATATTTTTAGATTTTAAACCATTGGAAATGGTCATGTCTCCTAACCTGAAATCAATTAGTGATACCACAGTAGCTAGCCATGGTCTTCCTAGGATTAGGGGATATCTTAAATTCTTAGTTTTCGGTTGTAGCACCATAAATTCAATTGGATACTCCCAAGATTCAACAAGTATTGTAACATTCTCTATAGTTATTTCTATTTTAGCCACAGATTGATCTACCATTTAAAGGATGGTAGTGGTAGGTTGCATTCCCATTAGAGATAGTGTTTGGAGAGTATTAATTGTCATGACATTGATTGCTACCCCTAAATCCACTAGAACATTTGGAATTTCCTTTTCTCCTATTATGACTGTTATGACAGGACTACTTGGTCTACATACTTGGGTATTAAGACTTTTCCCACTAACAAATCATCAAGCTTGCCATCAACATGTATGGTTTTTTAATATTGTTTCTTTCTTTCAGGTGTATTGACACACAAATTCTTAATGATTTTATTCAATTTAAGAATATCCCTAATAGATTGTAGTAGGGGTACCTCAATACTCATCTTTTTCAAATCATGGATCAAATACGATTCTTCTTTGGTTTCAATTTCTTTTAATCTCTTAGGGAAAGAAACTATTGGTATAGCAACATTTCCCTTGTGTTTATCAGAGTTTTCCTTGCTTTCATTTTCTTTGTTGTTTAGTTGAGATTATTTTGTTTCTTCATTTCCATATGGTATTTTAGAAATGAGAATTGGTGGTTCCTTTATAGTTTTTCATAATCTTAACAGAATATCAAAGTAGTCAATTTCTCTTACATTCATTATTTCATCTTTTTCACTAACATAAATAGGTGGTGGCTACTTATTCTTTAGATTAGCTATTGGTTGTGCAGGCATTGGGGTTTGATTAACTTGTTCTAGATGTTGGACAATAGGGGGTAGCATTATAGTTTACTATTGTGGTGGTCTTCTTGGTTGATTTCATTGTGGATTAGGATTCCATTATGGATTCTATTGTGTATGTAACTATTGTTGAGACACCCATGGTTGTTGTGGCATCATCCATGGTTGAGGTGGTATCATCCATGGTTGAGGTGGTATCCATTCTTTTCCTTGCCATGACATTTGAGTTAATGGCATTTATGTTTTTACTCACATGGATGGAGGCATTGGAACATTCCACGATGATGTCCAAGGGTTACCTAGATTTCTAGAAGCAAACTATCCTTGGTGTTGGTTTTGTGGAAAGAATCTCTACCTCTGAATATACTTTAGCTCTTCACTGGGTTGAATGTTTGATTTCATTTGAGTTTTTAAAGTGGGTAGATAAGTATAATGATTTGTGTCATGATCTTTTCCTTCATATATTCCATAAGTTGAAATGTCATGATCTGTAACTACTCTATTTATGAACAAATGTAAATATATCTAGATAGTCTTCCAAGGATTCATCATCATTCTATTTGATTTTTAAAAAATCTTCCTTTCTTTCCCACACCTTGAAATAATCTTGATACTTTTTATCCCATGTGTGAATGGAGTACCCGACAGGCCAATGAACCATCTCATGGCTGCATCTTTGAGTATAGATGAAAATAATTTTAGTTTTTGATTGTTTATTGTATATTCATAGGTTTGACAAATTACCTTAAATTTAAATCGAAACTGGTCAGGGTCTTCTATAGATTTTTCTCAAAAATTTGGAAAATTAGCAAGAGAAATGTTTTTCATATAAGTTTGTTCATTAGGATATGAAACAATGGGAAAGGAAAAAGTCCTCCCTGGTCCTTCAACTTGATGGTTTTGTTGTTGAGCCATGCTTCTTCTTCTGATAGTTCTTCAAAACTAGGATTAGCTTCCCAATGAATGTTGATTGAAGGTTGCTCAAATTCTTCAAAACTCTATTCAATGATGGCTTATTCAAATGCTTCTTATAAATCTTTTGTAAAATCTAAATACTCTCTTCTTTAAAATGGATGTTCTGGGTGACTTCTTCCTATGGGACTTAGTTGAGACAACGCTCTAGTCCCACATAATATTTCAAGAGAATCTTGAAGATGTGATTTCATAGCTATTTCAAGGTTCTCAACTAAATATGATGGACTTCCTTCTTGGAGTTTTGAAGTAGAGATTTCATCTTTTGTTTTTGTGGAGGATATTTAGGGACAAACCCTCCTTTAGAATCTCTAGGTCAAAACATAAATTGATTGCTCTTTGTTTGATTTTTATTTGTTTTATGTTTATTTTTTTACTATGGGTCAATAAGGTTTACCTTACTAACACCTAAGAATGTCCCCATCAATTGCACCAAAAAATAATGAGTGTCGCTTAACCCTTCATTTAATCAATCTTTTAGATTGATGTCTATCAAACCAGGGTCGGTGTCTAAAGCTATCTATAGTAAGGTTTATGGTCGTAGATCTATAATTTAGTCTTAGAGGGATTTTGATGATTCTAATCTAACTTTTGCCAATGAAAGAATTCCTCTAAGCTAATTGATTCACACACTTTTTGAAATAAGAGATTAACCATTACACTAACTAATTCAATCATTTACTTGAAATTAAATCACCCTTAATCTACTTCACATTTGCTTGGAAATGTAAATCTATCTAAGTCACACTTGCATGAAAATGTAAATCTATCTAATTCACATCCTGGACTGGCAGAGTCTATACATCCTAGACTAAAAAAGCTCGTAGCTTTGAAAAACTGAGTTCAAAACTGGAACTTCTCTAAAATGTTATTTCTATCATCCTTCATGTGTATTCTTCAAAACCAAAATACTAAAACATGTTACTTGTTAGGTGTAAATGACAAAATCGTAACTCAACTTTTTGTTTGATATAAATGAGATAAGTAGCTATTTTTTATGCAATATTTAGTTAAAGGTCTATGATCTTCATAAGATTATATCTTTAGGGAGATGAAATGAAGGAAATTACTTGTCAATAATGAGCCATATTTTGGGCTCATCAAAGTTTACCCTTAAACTTGCCTAAACCTATTTTTAGTTTTCTTGTAAATAAAGCAATTAGTTCATCTTCATCAATATCATCATACTTGAATTCCTTACCTTGAGTTCTCTTCTTCTTTGGATTCATTTATGTTTTGAATGTGGCTTCCTTATTTGGTGGTTTGTCTTCATCAATTCTCATCGCATAGGCAGTAAGGATGCCATGTAATTCATCCATCTTAAACTGAATGAGATTGTGACTTTCTTCTATAGCAAAAAATTTTGAATCAAACTTGAGTGTAAGAGTCCTCAACACCTTCTTTACTACAATAGCTTCACCAATCACCTCTATGAGACCTTTGATCATATTTACTACCTCATCGACCCTTAGAAGATAAAATGCCATAGTATCTTCTTCTTTCATTTTGATACCTTGAAATTTCCTTCGATAGGTGTGCAATTTAGCCAATTTTACCTTTGAGTCTCATTCATAGATAGTTTTTAATTTGTCCCAAATTTCCTTGGCATACTTTGTAATGGATCACTTTGTTGAACTCAACCTTGGATAGACCACAAATTATAGCATTCATAGCTTTAGTATTATTCTCACTCAACTTCTTATCAGCAACACTAGTTGGAGGGGTAGATGGTGTAGTATAACAATCTACGATAGATTATCAAGTATCAATCCCTAGAGACATGATGTATGTCCTCATCTTTGCACTCTAGAAAGCATAATTTGACCCATTGAACAACAGTGCTTTCTTTGTAGAGAAACCATGCTTCTATTCATTTTCCATATTGTATCTTAGATCACCTTCAAATGGTTAAACTTGTAATGAAGGTTTGGCTCTAAACCAATTATTAAAGGTACAATCATTGAGAGGGGGGTGAATTAGTGATGCAAGATAATCCAATTAAATTCTCAACTCTTAAACATTCAACATACATCAAAATGATCAAGCAATATAAATATGAAAGCACATACATCCAAAACATACATAAGAGCATACATCACATGAACACATCATATATGTGGGAAACATTCTTAGGGGATAAAACCCATTGAACCCTACAAGATGGAATACAGTCCTGTAAAACATGATCTAACATTTAGACCAGTATCCACTAATCAAGGAACACCCATCCCTTAGTTTAGTGAGATACCAATCCCACAATGAACTAGTACCCCTATCTTGTTGAGCACCCACAACAACTAGACCTTTAGTAATATTTACCTTGAAAGGAAGAACCAACACCCTAGGCAACCAAGCACCCACTTAGATAATTTGAACAGATCACCTTGAACACATATTTCTACTCTTCAACTGATGATGATCACCTTTGTTTGCACTCTTCTCTCTCAAACTACCTCTAGGGCTAACTCGCTCAAACTGCCTCTTCAAGGCTCATTTGGTCCATTGACCTATACATCCTCTACATCAACTTGACCAGATAAACATGTATAATATTTTTCACACTCAGATGGTCCTAACTCACTTGTACCTTATCTTTCAAAGGTTGTCTTCTTCACTTTAATCCACATATTCACATCAAGTTTAAAAACCATTACCTTGGTCTCCACTCTTTATAGAGTCTTCATGAATAACAACTTCTAGGTCAGCCATAATACTTGTTATAACTCTTAATATTTCTATCATACTAACACATAGCTCAATACCATCCTCATAGGTTAGCCATAACACTCATGGGTCACACTTAACCAACTTCACCTTTCAATTAGGCCTTAATATCCCGTATAGGTCTCATGGAGACCTATTACACTTTTATCACTTCATCGAGAAAAAATAAAAACACAAGATCACTTTCAAATACATGGGTCCATTCTATATGACCTCTAAGACATCTTCAGGCGATTACTCCCACCAAACACTCTTTTACTAAAGCACAATTTACTCAAACATTATTTTATACATATAACCACCATGAATGAACATACAATCAACTTTATATATCCATAACTTTGAATTTATAAACATTCAAACCTTCTAACTAGGCTCTCTAGATGCACCTTTAAGTCCTCTTCAACTTTGTTTTTTTACACTACCATGAAATTCATCATGGATCAAAATATATAGCTCAAAACCTGTAGACTGGTTTTCCCTCATTAATTTAAATATTCAAATTCTAACAGTCACTGTTAAAACATTAAACATCAAGAAATTTAACCTCATCTCATGATCCCTAGTAACTTTGAATAAATATGCACTATTGATCTCCTCAAAAGTAGCCTAATATTTACCTTACAATGTTTATTATTGATCTTCAATCTAAGCTTTCATGATTGTGACAATTGGTAGCTCTGTGTGCCTTTTGCATACAATGACTATTTGACTTAATGCTCTCCATTGATCTCCATATATACGAACATCTACGTGTCATTGATATTCTATCAACTCAACAAGATTGAGACACATGTCACAAGCATTTGCAATCTCAAGAACCTTTGACAAATTGACTTCACATGTGCTATTGGATTACTACTGACAAGATTATGTTCTCTGTTAGATCATTATCTGATCATATTAAAAAATCACCATTAGATCTGTATTAAACACTCACCATAGATATTCGATAATGCAAATTTGGCTGATTATGGGAACTTAGTGAACTATATCTGAGAGGCCAACTTTGCACCTTAATAACTTTTGCTACGCTCCATGTCTAGACCCAAAACTTGAATGAAATGATCTCCTTATATAGGGGAATCTATCCATATATCAAACTGCTCTTAAAACCTTCACATGTGTGAAATATCATGTCATCAATTTATTCACTCAACTTTATCTATCAAAATGACTATTTGAGCTTAGACATTCATATGACTATTCTGATAAATTCTATTCACTTTCATAAGCACTCTAAGCACTTATAACACCCCATAAAGTATCTATAACATGTTCATACCATTAATATCATTCACCAATTACCTCACTAAGTCAAACACTAAAGAACCATGCAAGAACACTGAAGCACATTGAAGCACACTTTGTCATTGTCAATCTAACACACATGACACCTCATCAACGACCTTGGTCACCTTGGAGACATCATTGACAAACCTCAAACAGAAGTATGCTAGTAACATTTGAAGATGCTTGTAGGTTTCGATTTTGAATGATTTTCTTTTAATATTTGAACTTTTGAAAGATTAGAATTTAAAAGTATTTTAAAAGTACCAAGAAGCAAGGTTTCAAGAATAAGGTGTTAAATTATAGTGTGGAAAGAAGGAAGGCAATTAATGTGCCCATAAAGATGCTTATAAGTCTTGATTTTTTATTTTTTTTAATATTTGAACTTTTAAAAAATTAGAATTTAAATATATTTTGAAATTACCAAGAAGCAAGGTTTCAATAACAAGGTTTTAAATCATAGTGTTGTAAGAAAGAAGGCAAGCAATGTTCCCCCAATGTATGTGTAAAGGAGTCATAATAATGTAGTGCAAATAGTGGATATGTAGATAATAATTTTTATGCCTCCAATGGGCAAGGATATGTATGCTCATGTAGTGTGTAAAAGTATAAATATGTGATCATTTAAGTGCAATGAAATCCATAACATGATATATATACCATAATAAGTAAGTAGAGTGTCATAAATAATGTGTATTGAAAGCATTGTAAGATAGTTGTTTTGAATTGTTCTAATCGATTTGAGAACAAAGATGGAAAGAACCTAAAGTGAGAAAAAAACCAAGGTATAGAAGAATGCATGGAATTGAAGATTTTAAAATATATTTGATAATTATGTTCATGTGTATGCTTGAATTATGTGAATTGATAGATTTAGAACTAGTTCATGTTATCACTTTTCAGAATTTGAGTACTAAAAATTAATTAAATTGCCAACTTGATGGGAAATGAATGTGGAATAATAAGTTGTTATTTTATTTCTTGTATGTGTAATAGTTCGTTCATTATGTATATGTATTTTCTTATGCTCATTTTGAAACTTTTTTGACTTAAGAATCCATACTTATGTAGGTAATTTAGTTGGCATATTTTGATTTTGTAAATTTTGTACCTTAAAAACCTCTTGTGTTAATGTTTATTTATTTCTTGTATTGTTAATTTTAGAACTATCAATGATGTCGTTAGCTTGATTTTTTTCAATAAAAAAATCCTTTGAAACTATTGTATTTTGAATTGGATATTCTTGAGGAATCTTTTGCCTAACATTTGGAGATTTGAAAGACAAGGATGAAGAATTAATTATCTTATTATCAATTTTATGAAATGAGATAATTCATTTTTCTAAAAGTTATTTTAGCTTTTCTTTTAATGTGTAGTAATCGTTATCATAATGTCCATTAGTTCCATGATAGGTACAAATTGCTTAACCCTTAATCTTCTCCCATCAATGAAGAGGGTGATAGTAATTAGGGTGTAGTTTGATAAACCATTTATCCAATACTTATTTAAAATATAATGTAGGCAGTCATTGAAATAAAATTTAAGTGGTTGCACCTTATTTGATATAAGAGAATAAGTATGATTAGTAACTTTTGTAATGGATTATTAGCCTTTATGTAGGACTTTGACTTGTTCTAAGGCAGGTTCAACATTATGCATTGGATTATGAAAATCAAGGTATGCCTTTTTATTAGATATCTCTTTAAGCATAGATTTTTATAAGATAATTTGTAAATTAATTAGTCAAATTTAGATGATTAAATTTATTTATATGGATCTTATTCATCTAACTCAATATCTCCATGCATGTTGTTTGATATTTGAACAAGACCCAATTCTTCTTCTAATGCTAAAGCCTCATAACAAAGAGCTAAAAATGACTTACAAGTATGATAAAGCATTTTCACTTTTAATGGATAAATAAAACCTCTACAAAAAAATATTGGACTTCTAATTTGGTTGGTTGATAAATTAATTGATGCATACAAGTCTTGAATCTTAAAATATAATCAAAAACTTTCTTGGATTTGCCTTGATGTAAAGAATGTAAACTCTCATAAGTGACTCTAGGTCCCTTTTTTTAAACATATTGTATCAAGAAATATTATACTAATTCTAGAAACATATTTAAGGATCCACTAGGGAGGGAATGAAACCAAGTATGCGTACACACCATGATACTTTCAAGAAATAACTACAATAACATTCAACTACCATTATAGACATTTATGGTTTCTCTAAAAATAATTAAGATGTAGGTAAGGGTCCCCACTTCCGTCAAATGTATAAAATGTATTCATTTGAAATTTAAGAGGGAGAGATACATATAAAATGTTGTGCACAATAGGATTACGAAAGACTGTATTGGAGTCAAATTAAGTGTGATATGTTTTACTCTCTAAGGATAAGTGATGGAATTTATCTTACAAAGCATCTATAACATGCATTAATGATATGAATTATTGGGAAGGCATGTTGAGATTATTAAGATGTTCATTTAAGGTTTGCAAGATATTGTTAATTTTAGTCATTGGAATAGTATTTCAAATAGTAGAATAAAGTGGAAGCATAAGCTCTTCCTTTGGTTTAAGAGATTCATTGGATATATATGAATCACTTGCATCTTATCGATTGATAAAATTAAAATAATTATTACTAGCAAGAGATGCATTTTTAGCATGTGGTAACTCTATGTTAAGATTATGACATTATGGTATAAAAGTAGCATCATGGGAAGACAAGCATGGGGTTGAAGTGGAAGCAACATCACAATATGTGTTAAAATGAATGTCATTAGTTTAAATTTTAGCTTGTGAAATTTTGAGGGAAGAAGAAGGAAGTCCTTCCTTATTGATTGACAAGGGGGAATGTCTATGACATGTAGTTTCAATATCCACTATTTTTAAAGGAGAAGAGGTAGCATCACTACTACTAGCACTCATTTTCATTTCAAGGGAAGGAGATGTAGTAATTTGTTCAGGGACAACATAAATCTTATTTATACATATTTTATGTGAGTTTATTTTATAAGTGTGGATGTGATAAACACATTATCAAGGTGGAAAGAGACGTTAGGTGTGAAAGGATAAGGTTCCTCCTTTGGGATGTTAGATGATAATTTAAGAGAGAGTCTAGTCATTTTTAGAATGTGTTTTTTACTCTAAATTAACATTCAAGGAAGAAGGTAAAGGACAATCCTGAGGGGAATCTAAAGGTAAATCCATATAGGCATAAATCAATGGGTTTAAAGAGATATCAAAATAGGAATCTAGAGGTAGATCCAAAGAGAGATCTATAGGTGAATCTAAAGAAGGATTCAAGGATGAATTAAGGGGTAAATCCAATGAGGAATCTAGAGGTGAATTTCCTTTTATGGACTCATGTTCCCAAGTTTCATCAAAATAAATTTGTATATTTACTGTTATATCATCAAAAACATAATCATCTATATATGTTTCTTCCATTGATTTGTTCATTCATCATCATAACTAAAAGGCATGGCATGAGTAGAGAATAATTTATATAGAGGATGAACATCATTAGCATACTTGCTTTGAATATCCATGATCTATAAAATGAATTTAAATATATTAAATATAACAAATAAAATGCTTAGTGCCATCAAGTAATTATGCATGGATAAAGGAGCTAATGATTATGAGTACAATACAAGTAAAAATTGAGGTATAATAGGTGATCTACACAAGGGTTTGAATGATTGTGTTGGCTCCCAATTATACTTTATCATTCACATATTAGTGTTATCCTAATATTTTAGAGAACTAACTATATAAACTAAATTTTATATGTATCTGTCTATCCTATCTCTAAGGGTACAATGAGATTAAATTTCTTGGAAGATACGCTCTTCTCAAGTGCACCACAAATCAAATGGCTAAAGAGTCTTCCTTGGTATCAACAAGAGACCTTAGGCAATTATAATATATTGTGAGGTATAGGGAAACTAAACTTCATGTTTAGTGATGTGTAATGGCTTAAGTATTAAGACATTATCCTACACACCATGATGTCCTTAAAATAGATCATCGTCTACCCTATAATGGTAGTCACTAAGTAATTGTACAACTACCAGAACACAGTTGCTAAAAACAAACAAGCAATAGAAAATAAAGAGAAAAGAAAATTCAAAATATTTTTGTGTATAAAGATCAACATATTTCAACCCAAGATCAAAATAAATGCTTCAGTTTTAAATGTTATCCAAGGTTAAAATAAAATGAATTCAGTGTCAACGCTTATGTTTGAGGTCGAAAGCAAGTTCTCTAAGTGTTATATTTATATCCAAGGTTGAAGGTTATTTCTTTCAATATTAGGAATTTATAAAAAATTGTATGAAATCATAAGGAAAAAAATAAGCAAACAACAAGCAGTGTTGTGGAAAAAAATTATGATTTCACTAGAATGTTTATATGTTTATTTTGATTTATCAATGAAATGCAATAGAAACTAAAGTATTGAAATATTAATTTCAATTACATAATATATAAAACCTAAATGTGAACTAAAATAAAATACATAATTTGAAAATGAGTTGTAAAAATTAATAAAGAATGAAATGTGTAACCTATCATATATCTGATTTATGTTGATTGTGCAAGTAGATCTCTAATGTGAACTAGTTGAAAAGGCTTCTGAACTATGTCACAACTTAAAATAAGATTATGTGATGTATTTGGACTCGGATACACTAGGTGGATAGGGAAGCACTATAGCTTGTTTGTTGACTATGGCTACATCCTAGTTGATTGTGTGACTAATTTTACTACACAGATACATGTGGTTGTCATAAATGGTTGATTATTTACTTATGGGTGTTGATTTAACATGCAAAAGATGTGAAATATCAAAACCCTATTTCTTACACATAAACTAAATATAAGATTAAATACAAAAGGGGGAATTAAGCAAATGGAATGGTCAAGCTATCCTTAGAAAACCCCACTTAATCTGAGTGCTTCTCAAATATTCCAAAATGTCCTCATGTTGATGTAGTTCTCCCTCTTGGGGTGATTGTGTGAATCTTGATATCTATTATATAAATGCAACTACATAGATTAGCTTGAATGTTTAACAATGAGTGACCTTGACCTTTAATAAAATAGCTTTAGACTTGGCTCATGACTATTAGAATAAATTATAATTGGAATTGGAAAGATTAGTTCCCTTTTACTTAATGTGTAGTAGTATTTCCAAGTGATTTATAGATGATATTTTGAGAGGCCTTGATGTGTTTATATAAAGGAATATTTGGATTATTTCATTAAATTACCATGATAAAAGTGCATAAGAGTTAATATGGAGTGTCTCTAATTTAAAAAGTTACCATTAGAGCATGAGGGACAAGGCTGCAATAAAAAATAAGGTCGTGGGATGAACCTATCTGCCTAGTACAGTCTTATCTCAGAAGGACATAGACTATTGGGATTTTGTTGACATGAACCTATAATCAGAATAGGGATGCTTGATTGATGTTTCAAGTAATTTTAATACAATAAGTTGAATAGTGAAGGCTCTCATATAGATTTTTAGTTAACAAAATGAAAAATAGATGACGTATTGTAAGGATGTCAAAATTAAACATTTTCAAGCAATTAATGATTAAATTTGAGTGTCTATAAGGCTTTTTAGACCTGTCCATTAACCTAAACTTTAGATCTTATAGTTTTACCCTTCATGTGGTTTCACCCATATCTTATAATTTGGTCTAACTTGACCTATAATTTCCTTTTCTAATATAGGCCATGCATGAACTTTAGGAATACATAATAGATTGTTTACAACTTCTAATAAACATTTTTATTTAAATTTTATCTAAATATAAACTTGGTTTTCCAACTCTACCATGAAGGACTTATACTTAAAAATAACAATGCAAATTTTCACATTCAAATATGTTTATTTACAACCTAGTTATATAAAACCCATTTTTCCATATTTTTAAGAATAACCTATATATCTTAAAATAATTTACAGATTTGTTACTCCTTGGTATTAGGTTCCAGTGAGTACCAAGGTTGTAAACCTAATTACTCAATAATATTATCTTTATTAAAACTTAGATATAGGTTTATTACCTTCACATTAGTATTTATTAACTTAGCAACAAGGGTTTTCACCCTAAATTGATATGTTTTTTCATGTACTATTTACATTCTTAACTAGTTACATATGCATATCTTTATACGAATAATAATAAAACTATGTTTATACATTGCACATAATAATGTGACTTAGGGTTGATTCAATATTCTCATTTATGATGGCAATACTACACTTGTAGCTCTTCTGAATAGGCTTCAAACTTATTTATAAGAAGTGAACAATATATTCTCCTTAAGCACTATTATGACCTTATGGACACGCCATGCCATCTAAGATAGGCATAGGCATTATTTCTAGGTTTTTCACCTGCAGCCCAATTAAGTAATGTATAGCTTATCAAATTCACATACAAACTTCAAGAATATATTCAAACCTTAAAATTTATAGCCAATGTAAAATGGCAACTCAAACTCAGATTTATATCCTATGTAAAATCCATGACAAGAGTTTGTTACTTTAAAATTTAAAGGTGGTACTTACTTCAAAAACTTCTTGTCACATATAAACTCGTGTTTGAAAATCTTCCTACCCACATGCCATTCCTTTCTCCTTATTTATTTTCCTCTTTATTATTTCAGTATTATTTATGCCTCTATGTGCCCATGACTGTATGTTTCTTGCAGTCCTTTTACAACTTCTCAATCATTGTCACAATGTATGCATGGATACATTAAATATAGGCACAACATATGCATGGATTCCTTAAATCTAGGCACAAATAAGTACAAACAAATATTTAAAATAGATTCATGATATAGAATTAAACTAATATGAAGTCACTTCAAGAAAAAATTGAAATATCATGCACTTTTAAAAAAAATAGTTGATCTGACGTATGGATCAAAAGATATGGCTATTTAAAGTTTTTAAAAAAAAAGTTATTTTTTTTTTTAAATGTAATTTTTTTTAAAATGGGCCACCAAAATGATAAATATACTCCACCATTGCAAATATTTAATATGATGGAAAGGCTATAAAAGGGGATGTTACACCTTAGATGGCTACATGGAAAGTCATGTGTATCATAACTTTTATTATGCAAGTCTCTTGACAATATCTTAATAAAACCATGCTTTTATCATCAATCAAACGATTAAATAAACTAAATAACTAAAAATCTATGGGTTTAGTTATTATGTAAGTTTATTTTTATGTATCTTTATTTTTTCGGTTTTTGACATGTCTTTTTGTGATTTATAATGTATACATTGTGTGTTACAACC
The DNA here is from genome assembly GCA_037957365.1 of Torreya grandis. Classification (NCBI taxonomy): domain Eukaryota; kingdom Viridiplantae; phylum Streptophyta; class Pinopsida; order Cupressales; family Taxaceae; genus Torreya; species Torreya grandis. The sequence continues at coordinate 70,291 of JARHVA010000034.1, forward strand.
AACAAGGGTCATGTAGCAGCTAGTCCATGCCTTCATAGTGAATAGTTTGGTGCATTTGATTTTAGTTTCATTGAAATTGAAATCAAAGTGTTAGAACGAACATTTTTTTAAGTGATTATTGCAAAATACAAAAATCAGTTTCATTTGTTCAGAAACATAGAACAATAAGCTATAGTAAAATAGGTCCAATTTATAAAGTTGGTGTTATTACAAAGTATATAGCTATAAAAAAAATGATATGTACAATTAAATATAATTGTTATGTATAACAAATAAAGATAAATTGGTAATGTAAGAAATAAATTTAAGTTGATAATTATTATATAATAAATATGACAAGATATTTTTTTAAATTTTGTAATATAAATATAATATGCATGAAATGGAAAGTAGTTCAAACAAAATTGGAAAGATATTAACAATTATATGTAACTTGAATCATTAATATGAATGGAAATCTCCATAAATTTGTCATAAAAAAATTAACAATATAATAATAATGAATCATGAGGGAAAGTACATGTTAATAGATAGTCATTATGATGTATTGTTTACTCCTCATATTTTTATAAGCACACAAAATTATTGTAAAATACCTATAATAAGAGTTAGTATTATTAATATATATATAATTAATTAGAAAAATAAAGTAAGTATACACCTTCAACAATTCAAAACCCTAGACAAATTTATTTCACAAAAATATGGAGAAAATAAAATAATAAATTTATTTATATATGGATAACGCAATTAAATTTTTATAGTGATGTCACAGGTATATGTCATTGTGAAAAGAGATGGTGGGGATATACAACAAACTTAAAGTAACACATTAGTTACAGACTAGCCTTTCAATCTAGATTCATTCGATCTAGTGTTCTACTCTATAGCTTGAATGGAATCCTCATCTATAGAAATCTCAAGGATCAAAACTACCAAAGAACTGGTACTTCTTGTAAGGATAAGTGCACCCCAATATACCCTAAACCTACCCCATTAGATGAAATGGTTTCTCTTGGTAGAAAAGGAGAAGCATTTTATTCGTGCAAGCCATAATCAAAGAATTGACACCCATTATATCCCTTATCCTATGAGTGAAGACTAAAACCATGCATAGGATCAGTCAATTGAGGAAACCCAAACACCAAATAAGGAGAGGAAAAAAATTTGCAACTCTCTTGTCTTTCTAACCTCAATCGGACATAGGTATAGAACCTTTTTTAAGAACCAAATTAGAGAAGTCGATCTAGCCTTGCATTGCCTTAGGAGAGGAAGCCAAAATCAAAATAGGCATTAACCCATTGGAATCTTTTGTGAGTATCACTTTAAAAAATTCATTACAGGAATGGAATGTGTTGGATTTGTTCCCACATTGCTTTCTCGAGTTGACGATCCACCTAAACAATATTTGAATTATTGCACTTAACCTAAGAGCAGCTAAAAATCCTCTCCACATCAATAGAGACCCATGAAAGACCAATTCCAATTTCATCATTCATAACCCTATATCCATCTTATAGAAAGAATCCTTCTTTATTTACCTCTGTGTCATTTGTCACTCTATTTACCGCTCATCGCTAGTACTTTTTCGCTCGTCGCTCATCATTCATCCAATCACTCTTCATTTCTCTGCTCGACATCATTATAAAATAAACTATAAGGCATATGTGATATTGATGTATATACAATACCATCAAAAGTTTAAATATTGAGAGTTGTTTTGGATAAAATTTATGTATCCACATCATCATTCACTCCTTGATAACTCTCTTTGTTTTTCTTGATTACTGCTTTAATTAATTTCATTTAAAATAATATGGTGTGCTACCAGTGTTAATTAATATTGATGATGTCACTAAAAGTATATTCCTAAATAACATCTTCAGAATATTCTATTATTTATATGTTGAACTTTATGTTAAACTTTGTAATAGATAAAATAATATATTTTTTAAATTGTTTCATTGGTTGGATATAAAATGACTAATTGAAAAGTGAAACCTATAGATCCCTACCTTGGTAGGGACTAATAAATCTATAGAGACTAATTTTTTTTTTAGATCATAGTTTTTTTAATATATAGTTTTTCTATACTTTGAATTAAGTGGTTTTAATTTGTTAAGTGTAATGTTGTGGGTTTATAAAATCCTTTATTATAATATAGTGGTATGTGTTCTTTAAAGGTCTAGTTTTGTTATTAAGTTCATAAAGAATGTATTATTATTATTATTTTTATGTCATTTTTCTAGTAGGTTAGAGGTTTATTTAATAAAGTTTATAGTGATAAAGATTGTCAAATATATTTTGAGTATTCAAAGTGTGTTTGAAAATAATGTATGTATGTGCCATCAAGTTAAATGTCATTTTTTATCATAAAACACAATATGCATATTGATTTAGCATGTTGATCTAAGTCATGTTGGAGGTTGGTAGAAATAGAGGTAAAAGGTCTATTCAATGACCTAAAATTTGTAGTTAACTAAGGGGTTGCATAGTACAATAGCGGTAACATAAATTGATCAACTAAAGCCAATATCGATAACTAAGTGGTAGTGATGACTATTTTCTATTGTTAGTGAGCAAATAGCAGTGATTTAGAATGGTGGTTGCAAAGGTGAAGTTCAATGAGAATCCCAATACTCACTAAATATAGTGAAGACCCGATCCTCAATTTTTTACTTTATTTTTTATGTGTTTGTGTAAGAGTGAGAATCCCAACACTCGTTTTAAATAGATATGTAGATATATGCTTCATATGTGATGTGTCAGTGAAAAGCTCCACACTCACTAGAAGTGAATATGAAAAAATGAATATGTTCCTATAGGGGTTAGTGAGAATCCTAAAACTCATTGAAGGTAAAAATAGGAACAGTTATTAGTGTCCTTCTTTGCATGTGTGAGTATCCCAAACCTCACTATAAGCAGAAGCATAAACATATTTGTTCATGCAGGATGTCATTAGTATCAAAGTTTGCATACCTTGTGTGTTTTTAAAAAAGATATGTGGAGTGATTTATTTCCCTATGTGGGTAGTGAGGGGGAAATGTTGGATATTTTATACAATATTATGACATGTTAGAATAGTTTTTATGTGTGTATGAGTTGTTATGAGACAACTCATATAATAGATAGGTTTGAGAGAGATTTTATAGGAATTTGTTGATAAGCTTGACCCCTTATTTATAGGAGGTCTCTTGGCTATATATAATCAACTCTTAATAAATAAGATTGATTATTGAGTTTTTAACAGGGATTTCATAACAAAACGTTAACAAATTAATGCAGTGATTATAAAATATGGCCTAACAAGGCTTTGAGAAACTAATGCAATGATTATAATATACCCTAATGCAATGATGGCATATCCTATATAATGCACTGATGACATATCATATATCTCATTTGAAAAACATGACAATATAGAGAAGGGACGTGAATTATTTGGCAAACTAATGTAATGAATGATAACATGATTTACAAAGAATGGCTATAACAAGGATGACAATTATTATTTTTTCAACATATGTCCTAAAAAATCTTCTCCTCCAATCAAAATATGCCCTAACAAAGCTTGTATAGCACAATAAAATTCAAATAAAAATTAAATATAGCATTGAGCTTCGTCTAGGGAAAAACAAACAAAAAATATTTAATCAAAAAATTACAAAATATGTAAAACATTCCCTAACAAATATTTGACAAACTAATGCAATGATTACATGATATACAAAACTTTCCCTAACAATTTTTGCTCTAACTAATATTTGACAAACTAACACAATGATTATAGGATATGAGAAATGTGCCCTAATGAAGCCTTGACAAATTAATGTAGTGATTACAAGATATGCAAAATATGCCTTAACAAAGTTTTGAGAAACTAATGTAATTATTACATGATATCCTAATACAATGATGGCATACCCTGACTTTCACTTGGAAAATATGGCAGCATAAGAAGGGATATAAATTGTTTAACAAATTAAGATAATGATAACATGATTTATAGATTATGGCTATAACAAGGATGAAAATTATTATTTCTTCAACATATGCCTTAAAAACACTTCTCCTTCACTCAAAATGTGCCATAATAAATATTCTACAATACATAAAACTTCAACCAAAAGTAAAATACAACGTAAAGCTTCATCCGAGGAAATCCAAATACAAACAAAAAATATTTAATTTAAAAATGAGAGTTGAGGCTCTTTCTTGTGACACCATGCTGAAAATTAATAGTGTAGGCCCTCAACGTTTGACAAGTTGACTCCCACATATGGCATTGTCTTCTACTAAATGATCCTCCTCACAAATGTTGATTTCTTCTATCATTGTTTAATGGCATAAATGACTATCTCAGATGGGTTTTTCCTCCCTTGTGAAATTGACTCCCTCATCATCCAATCAATTTCCTCCTATGTCATTTTCCTTTTCTAAATGATGTTCCTTGCAAATGTCGATTTCTTCTATCATTTTTATTCTCTAGCAAAAGTGAGGGACCCCTTTCCTTTTTTTGTTGTCTTATATACATCAAAATTTTGATGTCTTAAATATTTCATGAAAACAGACAAGCAAGACATGGAAATCTATATGGATTTTTTGACATATGTATATCTACATCAAATATTAATGTTGAATTTGGTCATACTAGAGTTTTTCATCTTGCTTGAGAAAAAGATTGAAAAATCATGATATCTTGGACAAATAGTGGAATTCAGTGTGTTTGTTTTCTCCAGACATATTTTTTCAACCCTAATATAGTTGTGCAACTAAATTGAGGCCATTTATCATCAATCAACTAAAATTTCATGAAAAAGATAATTAAATGTTAATCCATATGATATGTGACAAATCTAATATAGACACTTCAAAATTAATATATCTCAAACATTTTCAAATAAATATATTTAAAATATCAGTAATAATAGGGTCGATGCACAAAGTTAGGACAAAAAGTATGACATTCCCCCAACTTTCAATTTTTTTAAAAGAGCATACACCATTTTTTTTTAATTTTTGAGGCTCATGATTGTGCCCAAGCCACTAGGGCATACACCCTTTACAAAGGGTGTATGCCCTTTAAAGTAAAGGGCATACGCCCTTTGTAAAGCACAAAAGGAATACACCCTATATCTTTATCATTTAATTTTTCTTCAAGTAAATTCATGGCCATTGCATTTTGCTCTTTCTCCTCTCATTGTTTGTCAAATTTAGATTCACATACGTGCTTTAGAGTTGCATCCTGCTAAAAAAAATTGACATTTGGGTTACCATAGGTCAAGTGTGTTTATTTTTGGATTTTAATTTTTTCATTTCTATTTATATTTATTTATTCAAGTAAGTTTTTGAATTTAGCTTTGCATTAAATTCTCTTGTATTGTCTAAAAAAATATGTATTTTTATTTAAATTTACATACACAAGTTCGATGGATCTATTGCATGAAGAAAATATTAGACAAGACCCTGAATAGTTTGATTTTTCACATGAAAAAATTTAATTATATGATTAATACAATTCAAAACATCAATAATTATAAATATTCATCAATGGTTTGCATCACTCTTCAACTAGTAGTGTAAAAATTTCACTTTTCAATATACTAGAGACTATTTTTAATGAAGTGGGAAATGTAACTTCACAACTTGATGCAATGTTGCATCGAAGGGAGGTCATGAAATAATTTTATTTCAAAAAATTATCATATGAAGATGTTAAGAAAAATAATAATAAAATAAGATGTGTGCACTTTGTTTGTTAAGCCTGGAACCAACCAACCTCCACCAATGAATTAAAAACACATTAGTATTGATTGGTATGTTCATGAGATGAAAAATAAATTTTGGGATAGGTGGTGGATGGTGTTTGATGAGCCTCCATGAAACAATAATAAGGCTATGTTATACTTTTTGAGAAAATTGTATTATGAGTTTGTGTTGCAATAAATTCTAAACTATTTTGAGATGAAGGCCTCCCAAGGTAAGGGAGGTGGGTCTTCATTTGATAGACCTAGTGCTAGGTGAGACCAAAACCGTCATAATTGAGCTCAGAGAAATAGAAGAATAATATCACATGCCTCTATTCCTAAAAAAATTCATTGTAATGTATAGATGGACACCCTTGAGATGGTTATGAGTCTGACACAAGTTATGATTGAGCATGGTATGCATACATTAAAGACTTCTACTCAACCTATAGGTGGTGTTATTGGTATTAGTGGTGTTGGTGGTAGTAGTATTGGTGGCAGTGATAGTGGCGATAGTGGTTTTGGTGGTGTTGGTATAGGTGTTAGTGTCCTTCCTCCTACTCATGTTACAGTTCTTGTGCATCATTATACATCATGTGGGAGGAAGTGTACATGACCTCCTATTTAGGTACAACATACACATAGTACAATTATGGAGACTATCATACTCGAGGATTCAGTAGTGCATAACACTAGCATGCCAAAGCATATGCCACATGTAGATGTTTTAGCAGTGCATGACATTAGGATGCTAGATGTTATGCAAGATGTACTAGCTTCACTATCTCTTATCAAGATACGCCATCCTTTTGTATAGGATTTATCGACTTCACCATCTATATTTGATACATAGGTTTAATTTTAATTATAGTTTGTTTATGTTTGTAAAATAATATTAAGTTTATTTTTTAGTATGTGTTTACTTAATTGACTAATTTATTCAATTGAACTTATTATTTATTGGTCGTACAAATGATTGGTGATATTTTGGGTAGTTCAATAGGCCTTGACTCTATTATAGAGGTTGTATTTAGCATGGGTGTACCTTATACAAAAGTTTGGAAACTTTTAAATTACATATTTAGTCATGTACATGCTTATTGTTCTTTGAACAAAAAACTATGTATTAAGATATATATTATAGTCATAGATTTTTATAATGTTCATTAGATCCACGTGTTATTCATTTATTGGTTTTATAGATGATGAGGGATGTGATGGGAACCCCTCATGGATAATAAGAAGGTTTTGTTGATGTTCCAGCTACATCAGATAATCCACTATCTCTGTAGCAGGGCATGATACAAGGATGGAGACTGGTGAGAACACAGTAAAATTGTTTTTAGCTTTAAGCAATGATATTTTATATGATATTTACATAATTTTATGCACATCTAGATCTAACAATATATGTATGCTCCATAGGATTCCCTATTACAGGTGTATATGTAGTCTCGTAGCCCTAAACAACCATTTAGATAGAATAAGGTGAGTGTAGAATCATTTTACAAAATTTTGTTCTTGAAAAATCTATCAAACTTTTAATATACAATTTTAATGCATTAATTTTTATATTTCATATGTTGTGTAGACATAACAATTTTTAGTGGTTGTCTGTGAAATAATGGATGACTCATGTTGAGAGAGAGTCTCTCCTCGTATTGAGGCATCCAACACCCTTGACTCTACGTCTATGCCAATAAAGCACAATTTATTTAGAAGCAATGAGGAACATGAGAGCTATTTATTGTGTTAGGAGTCTAGTTGTAGGCACAATTGATTTTGTATGTCGATATGGCCCACATTGTATGCCTATATGGCACATTTTGTCTATGTACATGTTATGGTCTACATTTTTTCTTGATATATGTTAAATTATGACATAGAACTTTGTATGTATCGCATATATACTATTCAATAATATGGTTCCTTTACCTATGCGTATTTTATATTTTGATCATTTAATGTTTACACATATTATTGATTAATGATCATTATTACTTCATATGGGTTAAAGAAATTCACATTATTCTCTACGTTAGGTATTTCATCATTAAATATATTTTACAATTACATGTGATATTTACTATTTACTTGTTTCATTTACATTTAATTACATATCAAATTACAATTGTGATGTAACTTGATCATAATTGTTACGAGGTCTAGTGATGCACTTGTGTATGTCTTTATGTTTTGTTATCATAACATGGTTCTCAATGTACTCTTGTTATGCCTCATGTAAGATTTTAAGTCTTTAGGATTAGATGATATGTCATCACCGTAAGTCTTCTTTATTTGTTGCATGAGATCTAGCATACTTAAGGCCTTGGTAAAAGATTATTTAAAAGCACAACATGTTATGTTGTCTGCATTATTGTGCCTTGTGTGGGCTTTTAAGTCTTCCAGCTTAGATGATATGTCATCATCATAAGTATTCTTTATTTGTTGCATGAGATCTAGCCTATGTAGGGCCTTGTTAAAAGATTATTGCAAAGCACAACATATCATGTTGTTTGCTAATTATAAATATGTTATTGCTTCAACGATTCAAGAAAACCTAATCCATCTCATATCGTGATTTGATTACCATGGTGTAGACATTTACTTGGAAATATTTTCACTATTATGTACAGGATTGACATACATGTTTTTTCTCCCCCTAATCCATTCTTTGGAGAAGTCACTGCACACTACTATTTTATAATTGAAACTCCAACTCTAGTAATCAAATGGTTTATTCATTTCTTAATCTAGTTTAATGAACAACACAATTTTCTTTGATTGATTTTGCATGTTTATCATTTTATGGGAAATGAATATCAATATTTTTCTTGATACAATTTTGTTAATATCTAATCTAGTTCAATCACTTGCAAAAATTAATACTGCATTTAAAAGTTAACTTTATTTTACTTGCTTGATCAATTATTTTTCTAGCTTTATATTGTTTAATACACATCTTACAAAAAAATTGCATGAATTGCTCCTTTCACTTTCATCATCTAGGAGAAGTTTTGCAAGATGTTTTGTTTACAAGCACATTAGATTTTTTAACACCATATTTATTGGGATCCCATGACCAAATGTGGACCCATAACCATTACAACATCATATTGGTGCAATTCATGGCTCAAGCCACTCTTCAAACTAATTTTTCCATATCTATGATTTGAGGGATTGAAAAGTTACACACACCAAAAAACTCAATTTCTCTTGAATTTATAATTTCAAAAGTGTTATAAATTTTATCTAACTCAAGATGGATGAGATATGGTAATGAGGTTTCTTTCACAACCAAATCTCTCAAAATGGGCCAAAAGTTGGTCAGTGGGGGCCGAATATTATAACTTGTCAGCCTAATTGATGAACCGTTTGCACAAACATGTTCAAATAGAAATTTTAAGGCTATAACAACCATTATTCATTCTCAATAGATCCTTGAGAGTTGAATTTGCCATTGGTCAGAGTCATCCCTTAAGATAATTCACTTGTCCCAGAGTGTACAAAATGAACAAAATTTTATCATGTATTATAAGAGAACCATGAGGGATAAAGATGATTCATCAGCTTATACATCTGTATTGATGAGTCCTATAATAAATTCCAAGAGAATTTTATCTAACTTGAAATGAATGAGATGTAGTAATAAGGTTTTTATCATGACCAAATCTCTTAGAATAAACAAAAAGTTGGTTAGCGAGGGCCATATATTCTGAATTGTCAGCCCAATCGATAAACTATCTACGTAGACACATCTGGATAGGCATTTTAAAGCTCTGGTCTTGATTAATCCTTGAGAGTGAAAGTTGCAATTGGTCGGAGGCATCCCTTAAGAGAACTCACTTATCCCTAAGTGTGCAAAATGTACAAACTTCCACCGTGTATTGTAGGAGAACCGTGAGGGATAGATATGGTATGTTAGCTCCTACACATGCATGGATGAGTCCTATAAGAAATATCAAGAGTATTTTATCTAACTTGAGATGGATGAGATGCAATAATGAGGTTTCTTTTGTGGCCAAATCTCTCAAAATAGGCCAAAAGTTGGTCAGCAAGGTCATATATTTTGACTTGTCAACCCAGTCAATGAACCATCTATGTAGACACATTTGAATAAGCATTTTAAGGCTAGAACATCCATTGTCTAGTCTGAGTTGGGCATCGAGAATGAAATTTGTCATTGGTTGGAGTCATCCTTTAAGAGAATTCACTCATCCATGAGTGTGAAAAATGAGTAAACTTTTGTCATGTGTTGCATGAAATTCATGAAGGATAGAGACTAGCCATCAACTCCTACATGTGTATGGACAAATCTTATAAGAAATTTTAGGAGCATTTTATGTAACTCAAAATGGATGAGACGTGGCAATAAGGTTTCTCTCTCAGCCAAATCTCTCAAAATAGACCAAAATTTAGTCAATGAGGGCCGTATATTCTGAATCATCATTCTAATCGATGAACCGTTTATACAGACACATCTGGATAGGCATTTTAAGGCTATAAAAGTCAATGTTCAATCTCAATTGGGCCCCAAGAGTGAAATTTTTAGTTGGTCAGAGGCATCCCTTAAGAGAATTCACTTATCCCTAAGTGTGCAAAATGAGTGAACTTCCGTCATGCATTGTAGGAGAACCATGAGGGACATAGATGAGTCATTAGCTCTTACATGTGCATGGACAATTCCTCTAAGAAATATAAGGAAGATTTTATCTAAATCAAGATAGATGAGATGAAGTAATGAGGTTTCTTTTGTGGCCAATCTCTTAGAATGGGCTAAAAGTTGGTCAGCGGGGGTCGTATATTCTGACTCGTCAGTCCAATCGATAAACCATCTATGTAGACACATTCAAATAGGCATTTTAAGGCTAGAATGATTGTTATCAAATTTTGATCAACCCCTAGGAGTGAAGTTTGTAGTTTCTCGAAGGCATCCCTTAAAATAATTCATTCATCCCTAAGTGTGCAAAATGAGCAAACTTTTATCATGCATTGCAGAAGAATCATGAGGGATAGAGATGATCCATCAGTTCCTACATGTGCATGGATGAGTCCTCTAAGAGAGCTTGAGATAATTTTATATAAATTGCGATGGATGAAATGTGGCAATGATCTTTCTCTCATGGACAAATATCTTAGAATGGGCAAAAAGTTGGTCAGCAGGGGTCATATATTCTAACTCATCAGCCCAATGATGAACCATATGTGTGCATAGGTCTAAATAGTCATTTTAAGACTATAACAATCATTATTTGGTATTGTTCAAGCTTGACAGTGAAAGTTATAGTTGGTCAGAGGCATCCCTTAAGAGAATCTACTTATTCTTGAGTGTGTAAAATGAGTGAAATTTTGTTGCACATTTCAAGAGAACCATGAGGGATAGAGGTGAATTATCATCTCCTAAACATGAGTGGATGATTCCTCTAAGACATCCTTTGAGGATTATCTCTAACTCAGTCAAGAAGAGATGCGGCAATGAGGTTTCTCTCATAGTGAAATCTCTCAGAACAGGCTAAAAGTTGGTCAAAAATGGTTGTATATTTTGACTCGTTAGCCCAATCGATGAACCATCTACATGGACACATTAGAATAGGCATTTTAAGATTATAATGATCATTATTTAATCCTATTCAACCCATGGCAATGAAGGTTTTAGTTTATTAGAGGCATCCCTTAAGAGAATCCACTTGTCCTTGAGTGTACAAAATGAGTGAACTTCCATCACACGTTATAATTAAATCATGAGGGATAAATATGAATCATTAGCTCTTAAACGTGCATAGACAAGTTCTCTAAGATTTATTGGGAGGATTATCTCTAACTTGACTAGGAAGAGACATGGTAATGAGATTCCTCTCATAGTTAAATCTCTCAGAATGAACCAAAAGTTGCTCATTAGGGGTCGTATATTCTGACTTGTCAACTCAATCGATGAATCATCTACACAAACACATTTAGATAGGTGTTGTAAGGCTAGAATGACCATTGTTTAGTCTTGATCATCCCTCAAGATCAAATGTTATATTTGATCAAAGGTATCTTTTAAAAGAGTCCACTCATCCCTAAGTGTGCAAAATGAGAACTTTCATTATATGTTGTAGGAGAACCATAAGGGCTAGAGATGAACCATCAGCTCCTACACATGAATGGATGAGTCCTTTAATATAGTCTAAGATGATTCTATCTAGCTCAATCAAGAGGAGATATGATAATGAGTTTTTTCTCGCATCTAAATATCTCAAAATAGGCCAAAAGTTTGTCAATGAGGGCCATATATTCTGATTCATTAGCCTAATCGATGAACCATCTATGTGGGCACATCAAGATAGGCATTTTAAGGTTAAAACAACCATTTTTTAGTCTCATTCAGCCCTCAGTAATGAAGGTTGTAGTTGATCAAAGGTTTCCCTTAAGAGAATCCACTCATCCCTGAGTGTGCAAAATGAGCAAACTTCCATCGCATGTTGTAGGATAACCATAATGGCTAGATATGAATTATCATATCCTACATGTGAATGGATGAGTCCTCTAAGAGATCTTAGGAGGATTCTCTCTAAATCGATCATAAAAAAACACAATAATGAGATTTTTATTGTAGTTAAATCTCTTAGAAAAGGCCAAAGGTTGGTCAATGGGGGCTATATATTTTGACTCATTAGCCCAACCAATGAACCATCTATGTGGACACATCAGGATAAGAATTTTAAGATTATAATGCTCATTATCTGATCTCTATCAACACCCAGCAACAAAAGTTTTAATTGATTGGTGGCATCCCTTAAGAGAATCCACTTGTCCCTGAGTGTGAAAAATGAGTGAACTTCCATCACTCATTGTAGGATAATCATGAGGCCTAGAGATGAACCATTAGCTCTTACAAGTGCACAAACAAGTCTTATAAAAGAGCATAGATAAGACTATTTTTGTGTTTTCTTGATATGACAAATAAAGAAAAGGTGAAAAATGGTTTCCTTAAGGTAGATAAAATTAATATGAATTATTTTTTGACTTCTCTTCATTTCAAGAAGATAATCTTCTCTACTCACAGCAACCATGTGAAGGTGAAGCTCATCTGGTGCCACTAACCTACATTAAAATTGTTAGTAAAAAAATAAATAGAAATAAACACAATGATAAAATAGTTGAAAATTAAAATACATTAAATCAAATAACTTTAATATATTAATTTGAAATACTAGATAAACTTATTAATTTAATCTAACGTTCTTTCAAGATCAACTCTATGTGCAAGTGTTTCAAGAATCACTTCGTGGTCAAATTCATGCACTTTACACAAAGTTATATTCTGAGGTTTTCCATGATATTTGATCATTGAATATTTATAGAAATAATAAGGTTTGAATAATGAAGCACCATCTTGTGTGTTTCAAAGTCCTCAAATAAAAATTATTTTATTTTTTTATGATATTACTTACGAAGCCAAGTTCTAATAACCACTATGGATCTAGTGAGATAAATTAGCTCTTCTCCATCCATAACATTTGTGGTTTTTTTTTTTGACATCTACATAATGACACAAGTAGTAGTCTATTTCCTCATCATTGTCCATAGGTGCAATGACTACTAAAACATGCCTTGCATTTAAAGTATAATAAAATTTTAAGCACAACTAATATATATATCACTAATATATAACTAAGGTTGTATATTTAATTAAAGAATAAATTGTACCTAGTTTTATAAGATCTGAGATATGGTCAAAGTCAACTAATGATGTCATTTCATGATCTATCAATTGTTGGAGTGAATTGATACTCTCTACAGGTGATATAGGTCTACAATACCATTCATTAACCCATTCTTTTGACTCACATTCATTCCAATTAAATTCCATACATGAGGAACAAAAACATGTCATATACTTAGTATAAATAGTCCATGAACTTGAATTTGAGCTTTGAATAGAGTGGAAAATACTTGATCCAAGTACTATAATGCAATCTTCATATATTATTTTATGTTGTTCCTCTATTAACTAAAAGAATCTTTGTACATGAGAATGTTTATCTGATCCATGACAAATATTTTCATTACACCAAATTACAATAATTATAGTATCAATCAAATTAGCACCATCACTCTGCTTTATCTATTTTTTTCTAAGGGCTCTTTTTACACATGCACCTACACCATCATGTTCCTCTTTTCCATGTCCAACCTCAAAGAAGCTCCAAAATTGTGGAACATCATTCTTCTTATGCATTCTTCTTAACTAGTAAAACATTCAAGAATTCTTAAACTATTCTACATAATTATCTGACTAAATATAGTGTGTATCAAACATGATTTTTTTTGCATTCATATTTATATAAAATATATGTCAGATGGTGGACACTGATCTTATTTTAATGCCCAGTTCTCGACAAGGGGTGTGGGGGCAATGCCCCCCAACTGTGGTTGCCATGGGGGTCCAAGGAGGACGGTGACCTATTTTGGAGCTCCCCCTAGTGGGGGTTTAGGGGTAATGCCTTCGAAGTAAAATTTTGTGAAAAACGCATTATAAAATATTGTAATTTCATAATTAATCTAGACCGTTTACAATTACATTTTATATCTAATGGTAGAAATTTAGTTAGTGCATTTTTCCCCTAATTTGTAACCCTCCTTTGATATGAGGGCATTTTAATCAAGTGAAATTGTAGGAGAGTGAAGAGGATATTGCAGTGGATGTATTGCAAATTTTTTTCTTCATTTGTTGAACTAAATAATAAAAAGGATTGGTAGTTTTTGTGTGGACATAGCCCATATTAGGTGAACCACATTAAATCTGTGTCTCTATTTTGTTGTGTTTTTTGAATTTTAATTTTGTCTTTACTTCATTATTATTTCTCTACATTCTATATTCCTAACAATATCTCTCAGCAAACTCTGGAGAATGTGATCTGTCATCACTCATATAAAGTGGTACTCCCTTGAAATCTTTTTCTTTTTATTTGTGTTATTAGGTGCATGTTTAAATGTAATATAAACAAAAAAATTAACTTTAATTGAATTATTGTATTGAGATTGAACCTCATTCTATGGTTGTAGTGTGTAGTTCTTAGCAAAGTCCACAACTGAAATAATGGTGCCAATTGGGAAGTTGCCCTTGCATACCTTGAATTGATTATCAAATAATTTTGATTTGTATGTATTTTGAATATTGGTAGATAATATTCTTCTTGAATTCAAACATGAAATCAAATACAGAAACTTTGGTCGTAACCAATTCATATCTTGATGACTCTTTTCCATCTTTTAACAAATACTTTATAAATTTATACTTTATATAATCAACTAGTTACTTTCTAAATTCATGTGAAATATCTTCATGTATACAACTTATCAAATTTTATAAATTATGACAACTGTTACATGTTTCATCTAAACATTGTTTGGCAAAAAAAACTCTCTCAGGTCTTTGACAAACAATATCTTGGATTAATTCTCTTCATGTCTTAGGTGGAGAAGACACCATACATTCCTGTAAAATCTTGTCAGTATGTAAAGTACAATGTATATGATAAAAAATATTAAATTGCATAGATAATTCAACATGTACCCTAAAACAACATGTGATGCGTGTTTGGTTGATTTTAACATAGAAAGGCTTGCACATCTCAAATGACCTTTGGTTAATTATCAATTGGCCATTAAATTTTTCAATAAATTTTTTATAAAATTATATTTGGGTCATGTCTAAGAAATATTTTGCATGTGACTCACAGTTTTTTGAGTCTTTTCTTCTTTTAACATCATTTACATTAGATGATACCTTTATGTTGTCATACCAAAAAAATTCAATCAAATGTCTTGTTCCTTCAACTAATACCTTATCTTTTCATGGGAGTCTACTATTAAACACCGAACAATTGTTACGACTTATCTAAAGTCTTAATTAGCTTAAGATTTTGTTGTTTTTTATTAATTTAATAATTGTAATGGGGCATGCATCTTTTATAAAGACACCCCCATAAATAAATTAGATTAACTTTTGGGTAGTTTTCATGTTTGTGTTAATTAATAATGTGAACCATCTTTTGGATAGAATTCTTGTAAGAGTTAATTAATAGGTTAGTTGATTTTTATCGGTATGTGTGAAAACTTATAAATAAATATTTATTTCATGTAAAAGGGTTAACGGAGTAAAGGCACATTTTCTATGTACTTGTTTTTGGTAATTAATAAAATGCTTATGGATCCATACTTAGTGGGCACAAGATTCAACCTATTTTGATTTATTACTATTAGTGGTATCAGAGCATAGTTTTAGAAAGCATGGTGAGTACAAAAAGCTTGGTGAATTTTGGATAAGGCAAGGTGAAAAGACAATTCATGTGAAATTAGAAGTCTCATGTGAAATCTCATTTTGGATAGTATAAGGTATGCCATGTCCAATAAACCTTGGTTGCTCTAACTTTAAAAAAATTTAAAAATATTAAATTATTTAATTTTTCAATATTTATACATTGATTAATGTCCATTTAAAATAATTAAGCCTGTATATGTCTTGTATGACCATTTAATTGAACAAGCCTTTCATGCTCACTGATATTATTTCAAAAAAGAAATTAGCACCCCATATTGAATTTTGATGCTTTAAAATGATCAAAATTTATTTTTAAAGTCTTAAAATTTGCCTAAAATTCATTTTTATGGTTTTTTAAACCAAAAAAAAATCTTTATGAATATAAGAAATGGTTTCAAAAGCTTCTTTCTATCAATCTGCTCAATTTGTGATCCTGTGATCCATTTTTGAGGTTTTGAAAAACCTGTTTTCATTCCAAAAATATTTTTAAAGTTTTTCAAAGCCTAAATTGTTGTTTTATAGCCAATATCAGCATATTTATAGCCTAATTATTCTAGATATCCCTTTGAGTATTTATAATTATTTTCTTTTGTATCAAACTTTCATCTACTACGCTTTTGGATTGCTAGTTGAGATCCACAAACAAAACGATCATTCTAAATCCATTTCAAAAGTTTTTCAAGATGAAAATTGGATTTTTAAAGCCACTAATTATAGAATTAAAACCTTCTTAAGTCCTATAAAATCAAAACTTTATCAATACTCAGTCAAATTCTTCTTTGAAAGTCTTAAACATTGGCAAATGGTGAAAGATTCAATCTTGCAAGGTTTTTGTATGGTATGAGGAAGTACCATGTGAGTTTAAAATTTTTTTAGATCAACTTTGGCATTGGAAATGATAAAATAAAAATATTTCATGTTTTACAAAGTCTTTTCTAAAATTTGATCAAATTAAGTTTTGCAGGTGAAAACTAGGTAATAAAAGATTTGAGTTTTCACTTTCAAAAATACTTTCATGTGAAAATACCCAAATAATATTTTTTTCATTAAAATAGAGGAAAATTTCAATTTTATATATAAATTTCTATCTTTATAAACTTGTAAATGCTCATAGAGCACTTGGAAAGAAAGATTTTGGGAGGTGCTTGTAATAAGGAAGTCACAGGTTCAAATCTTTTTTTTTGGAAGAGTTTTCTTTAAAAATATATTTTTTTGAAAAATAATATTCTTTTTTTAGAATATTTTTTATTTTACAAGTAAAAGGCATATTCAAATGTAAAAACATGCATACTTGTTGAAATTTTGCATGGAAAGTTGATATCTTTTATTTTTGTGTATCTTGGTGAAATAAGCATGTATCTTGGTGAAATAAGGGTGTATTTTGATAAAATAAAGACATAATCAATTGATTTTTAGTGAGGTTAAGTGCACAATTTATCAAAAACACTTATTTGTTTTCTCTAAATGGAGGTTAAGTGAAAACCTCCGTAGAAGCATTGTCTCATGCAAAGTGCTATAATTGTGTGTGTGTATTGTTTATCTTATTTGTTGCACTTATTTTGCATATTTGATTTCATTTTAAGATGCCTAAGATTCAAAAATTGCTTTCAAATGGTGATATATTAATAATTTTTAATTATTCAGATTGGAAACGTTTGATGGAAACTTCATTAGTCTTTAATGAGTTATGAGATATTGTTAAGAATGAAAATCCCACATTGCTAATAGAACAAGTCAAACTTGATATATTCAATTTTCATGATTTTAATGTCTTGGCACTAATCAAATGTTGTTTTACTCATGATACTTATGTTCATATTAAAAATTCTTCTCATAGTTACACTGCATGGAAAACATTGTATGATTTGTATGATAAGAAACTGAAACATAACAAGATAGACATCTGCATGCAGTTGTTTACTTTGTCATTAAAATAAGATGGGGATATGAGAGAATATATGTCTAAATTAAAAAATGTCACTACTGAGTACACTAAGGCTGGGTTTAGCAAATTAGATGATGATCTCATAGTCACTCCTGCATTAAAATGACTACCTGGGTCCTATAAGAACTTTGTAGAAATATTGCATGTCTCTGACAAGATAACATGCATCACTTTTGACAAGTTGGCTAAGTTTATCATCCAACATGATCTCTCTCTACCCAAGAAATCCAAAAAAATAAAGTAAGCTCATGTTTTAGAATTTAAGCCTAGTTCATCTTCATCTGGGCATCAAAACAATAAAGGCCACAGTTATAGAGGGGGTCGAGGTTACAGAGAAGACAGATATCAAAAAAAATGTAGAGGTTATTCAAATTAATAACAATCTAACCATTCTCATTCAAATGAGACAAATGATAGAGCACGTGGTCACAACTCTTATAGGGGTGGAAGTTGAGGTAGATCAGACATTCAATGTCATAGAGTGGGAAGTTTGGTCACATTGCCTCTCAATGTAGAATCTCTTTTGACAAAATATAGAGGCCACAAAAAATGAATAAATTTAACTTTACTCAGTATGCTAACTATGATTATGATGAGTCTAGAAATGTTGCTCATGAGTCTGCATTCATTATTTTGGGACACATTGATTATATGGAATATGAGGCTAGAGATGAGTTCACTGATGTATGGGTTTTAGATACAGGAGTAACCAAACACATAACATTTAGGTGAGACTTCTTTTAGAATTACAAAGAAGCTTCTCTCTCTCTGATTACTTTGGCAGATAAGTCTATGCATACTCCATTAGGACTTGGTTCTATTTGGATTCTTCTTCCTAATGGTTCTATAAAATACTTGGAGAATGTTTGGTATGTTCCCACATTGAAGAAACATCTTATTTCCTTGGTAACTATTCAAAAGAAAGGCTATCAAATTGTGTTGAAAATGGGCTCATCCATATTAATTCAATGAAGGATGGTTATAAAACCATGTATATAGGTTATGAATATGGAAATTTGGTTAGATTGCATTGTAAAGTGCTTCCTCCCACAGTGAAACTAGCAGCAGTTATTGAAACAGGTACAGGTACTATGTCTACACAATAGTTATGGCATCTCCACTTTGGACATTTGAATATTCACTCTTTAGTGGACTTGCAGGGATATGGTATGGTGAATGAATTGCCCAATTTTCACAAAGATAGTATTTTCTGTGAATCATGTGTTTTGGGTAAACAAAGTTGGGAAAATTTTACCAAAACCTCTTCATGGTGAGCTAACAGGGGTTTACAGTTAGTTCATAGTGATGTATGTGACATGAAAAAGTCATCCATTGGTGGGTGTAGATATTTTGTGTTGTTTATTGATGATTTTTCTAAGATGACTAAGGTGTTTTTCATGAAAAACAAATCAGAAGTTTTCACTAAAGTTGTTGATTGGTTACACTTAGTTGAAAAACAAACAGGTTCACACTTAGCCACTCTTCATTCAAATAATGATGGTGAGTATACTTCAAATGAGTTTTTAGATTATTGTCGGGAACATGGCATTCATCAACAATATAGTAATTCTTACACTCCACAGCAAAATGGAGTATCTGAATGAATGAATAGAACCTTAGATGGCACATCTCAAGATATGTTGCACTATAAACAGCTTGATGATAAGTTTTGGATAGAAGCCATTAGTACTGTAGTGTATTTGAGAAATAGATCCCCCACAATAGCTATTTTGAGATAAACTCCATATGAGGCTTGGTATGGGTTTAAATCAAAAGTTAAACACTTGAAAGTTTTTGGATGCCTTTGTTTTGATTTAGTTTCCACTAAACATTGAACTAAGTTGGAACTATGAAGTCAAAAATGCATCTTTCTTGGATATTCAAAAAATAAAAAGATGTATCATTTGCTTGCACAGGATATAGGCAATTTCATAGTGAATCGAGATGTATTATTTGATGAATTGGGGACTATGAACACTGCAAAGATTGATTCTCAACTTGATAGGTTAGAGAGGAAAAATGCAAAAAGAGATGAGGGTTTGAGTAATGGGGATAATTCCTCAAGGTTGTGGTATGAAACTCAAATTCCTTCACTTTCCTCTTCTTCACTTACTAGTTCATAGGTTGATGACTTATAAATTGTTA
Source organism: Torreya grandis (assembly GCA_037957365.1). Classification (NCBI taxonomy): domain Eukaryota; kingdom Viridiplantae; phylum Streptophyta; class Pinopsida; order Cupressales; family Taxaceae; genus Torreya; species Torreya grandis. Next base: position 90,437 of record JARHVA010000034.1, read on the forward strand.
AAAATTCTCTAAGTCTTCCTTCGAATGGTACACATGATGAGAATTTTGGTGTCCCTGATTTGAATAATTTGATTAAGTATCCAAAATGGGCTCAAAGTATTTTTTCTGACTTGACAGCAGATGAAGTTGGATTAACAGGTCCCAAGAGTTCTTGTAAATAGGTGAATTATGCAATGGTTGTTACTACTTCTTCCACTGAGCCATCTAATTTTGAGGAGGTCTCTATTGAACATGTTTGGCAATAGGCAATGCAAAATGAATATGATGCAATACTTAACAATAATACTTGGGTTTTGGTTGATCCTCCTCCACATATTCAACTCATAGGATGCAAATGGGTGTGTAGGGCTAAGTATAAATTAGATGGTTACATTGATAAACATAAGGCAAGACTTGTTGCAAAAGTATATGTGCAACAAGAAGGTATTGACTATGAGGAAACATTCGTACCAACTGCCAAATGACACACTATTCATATGGTACTTGCCTTAGCAACACAAAATGGTTGGAAAGTAAATCAATTGGATGTTAAAAGTGCTTTTTTGAATGGTGATTTACAAGAACTATATATGAAACAACCTCAGGGTTTTAAACTGGTGGGTGCAGAACACAAAGTGTGTAAATTGATAAAAGCTTTGTATGGGCTCAACCCAGAGCTTGGTATGAGAAAATGGATTCATACTTGAAATCCATTAGTTTTCAACGTAGTTAATCTGATGATACTCTCTATTTTCGAGTGTAGGGTAAGAAATTGGTAATTCTTGTTCTTTATGTTGATGACTTGTTTATCACAGGGAATGATGAAAATCATAACAAGTCTATGAAGAAGGAATTAAAATATGGGTTTGAGATGACAGATCTTGAACTTTTTCACTCCTATCTAGGCATAGAGGTAACTCAGATGGAGCATAGTATTTTCATTTCACAAACTAAGTATATTTTTGAGTTATTAGATAGGTTTGGCATGAGTGATTGTAAACCTGCCCTCACTCCAATGGAAAGTAACTTAAAATTATCTAAGGATGATGGCAATGCTTTTTTTTATGGCATCAAATATAAAAAATTGGTGGGAGGTTTGATATATTTGATGACTACCAAGCCCAATATATCATTTTTCGTTGGAATTTTGTCTAGGTTTATGCATGAGCCTAGAGAAATTCATTGGCATGCAGTAAAAAGAGTATTTCATTATCTTCAGGAAACAAAGACATATGGCCTTGAGTACCACCGCAATAAGAACTTCAAACTTGTTGGGTATTGTGATGCAGATTTTGGTAGATGTGTGGATGACAGAGTGTCCACAACAAGATACACTATGTATATGGGTTCAGCTACCATTGCTTGGTATTGTAAGAAACATGATATAGTGGCAAATTCATCAGTAGAATCAGAGTATATTGCAGCATGGGATGCTTCCAAGGAAATTGTTTACTTATGATGTATTTTTGAAGATATTAAAGTTTCTCATATTGCCCCTACATAGTTATACATTGATAATCAGAGTGCAATTAAGATGTCCAAAAATCTAGTATTTCATGCCAAAATAAAACATATGGATGTCAAATATCATTATTTATGAATGTTGGTGGTGAAGAAAGCTCTTAATCTAATATATTGCCCTACTGCTAATCAGACAGTTGATATTTTCACAAAACCCCTTGATAGGATCAAATTTGAAAAAATTAGAAAAATGCTTGGTATGTGTCCAAAGACTTGACTTTGGATCATAGGAAGGTTTGTTAAGACTTATCCAAAGTCTTAACTTATCTTAGGATTTTGTTGTTTTAGATTAATTTAATAATTGTAATGGGGCATGCATCTGTTATAAAGACACCCCCGTAAATAAAGTAGATTAACTTTTGGGTAGTTTTCATGTTTGTGTTAATTAATAATGTGAACCATCTTTCAGGTAGAATTCTCGTAAGAGTTAGTTAATAGGTTAGTTAGTTTTTACCGATGTGTGTGAAAATCTATAAATAAATATTTATTTCATGTAAAAAGGTTAACAGAATAAAAGCACCCTTTTTATGTACTTGTTTTTTATAATTAATAAAATGTTTGTGGATCTGCACTCAGTAAGCATAAGATTCAACCTATTTTGATTTATTACTATCAACAATCAATGAGTGAAGGGTCATCAAGCTTTGTTCTTTTTTTATGGCATTTATTAGAGTTTTTCTATTTAAGTTCAAGGATTTACTTGTTTTACTAAGAATTCGAGTTTTAAATGTTGACTTACTCACTATAGATTCTATTATTACTCGTCTTTTCACATTATTATTTTTATTCTAACTTTTATTGCCTATTGCCTTAAAATGCATTAAATAGATTCTTTACTATTATACTATTTCTTCCCTCCATGTTGAATGTTCTTAACCCCAAATTATGCATCACAGGGTGCATTTTTTGCATCTTCATTAATTAAACAAATAATTGACATCATTTTTTATGAGTTTTATTCTGAAATGCATAGTCCCATACAAGTTGAGCATGACATTGAACTGATCTTTTTGATAATTTATCTTTTATAGGTTTTATTATTTTCTCATTTATTTCAACCAAATACCTTGGTGTTCGTCTTATTATCCTTAGAGGTGTGGGTGTAGGAACTATATTTTGTATTAAATTGGGTGGTGTTACCACTTCAACCATAGTAGGGATAATAAAGGGTTGACTATCTACAGTAGACCCTATAGGTGAATTAAATTCCTCTTCATTAGAAAACACATAATTTGGGTCATTACTTGATGTTGATTATCATCATACTCAAAAAAAAAATTATGAATAGATGTTTCATTATAATCTTTTGTGAGCAACACTTTACAAAAAAAATTACAAGAATGGAATGCATTGGATTTGTTCCCACATTGCTTTTTCCAGTTGGTGATCCACCTAAATAATCTTCAGATTATTGCACTTAGCCTTAGAGTAACTAAAAATCCTCTGCACATCAATAGAGGCTCATGAAGGACCAATGTTGCTTTCATAATTTGTAACCATGCATCCATATAATAAAAAGACTCCTTCCTTAATCGCCTCTATGTCATTTTTCACTTTGTTTACCGCTCGCCATTAACAACTCGCCCCTTGCTACATCACTCTTCGTTGCTCTGGTTAACATCATTATAAAATAAACTATAAGGCATATGTGATGTTGATGGATATACAAGACCATCAAAAGTTCAAACACAGAGAGTTGTTTTAGATAGAATTTATGTATCCACGTCATCATTCATTCCTTGATAACTCTCCTCGCTTTTCCCAATCACTGCTTTCATTGATTTCATTTAAAATAATTTGATTTGCTATCAGTGTTAATTATATTGATGATGTCATTAAATTTTCTAAATAACATCTTCAAAATATTCTATTATTTATATGTTGAACTTTAGGTTAAACTTTGTAATAGAGAAAATAATATATTTTTTAAATTGTTTCATTGGTTGGATAGAAAATGACTAATTGAAAAGTGAAACCTATAGATCCCTACCTTGGCAGGGGGTAATAAAGCTATAGAGATTAAGTTTTTTTTTTAGATCATAGTTTTTTATAGGCTTTTTAGTAAATAGTGTTTACAATTTGAATTAAGTGGTTTTAATTTGTAAGTGTATTGTTGTGGGTTTCTAAAATCCTTTTTATTATAATATAGTGGTAGGTGTTCTTTAAGTGTCTAGTTTGTTATTAAATTCAAAAAGAATTTATTTAGATTATTGTTTTTATGTCATTTTTATAGTAGGTTAGAGGTTTATTTAATAAAGTTTATAGTGATAAAGATTGTCAAATATATTTTGAGTAATCTAGGCGTGTTTCAAAATAATGTATGTGCCATCAGGTTAAATGTCATTTTTATCATAAAAGACAATATGCATATCGACTTAGCCTGTTGATCTAAGTCACACTAGAGGTTGGTAGAAACAGAGGTAAGAGGTCTATTCAATGACCTCAAATTCATAGCGAACTAAGGGGTTGCATAGTACAATAGTGGTAACATAAATTGATCAACTAAAGCCGAGACCGATAACCAAGTGGCAGTGGTGACTATCTTGTATTGTTTGTGAGCAAGTAACAATGATCTAGAATGGTGGTTGCAAACATGAAATTTAATGAGAAGCCCAACACTCACTGAATACAATGAGGATCTAGTCCTCAATTTTGTACTTTATTTTTTGTGTGTTTGTGTAAGAGTGAGAAGTTCAACACTCGTTGTAAATAGATATGTAGATACATGTTTCATTTATGATGTGTCACTAAAAGTGAATATGAACAGATGAATGTGTTCCTATATGGGTTAGTGAGAAGCCCAACACTCATTGAAGCTAAAAATAGGAATAATTGAGTGTCCTTGTTTACATATGTGAGTAACCCAACACTCACTAGAAGTAGAAGCATAAACATATTTGTTCATGCAAGATGTCACTAGCAGCAAAGTGGGCATACCTTGTGTGTTTCTGAAAAAGATGTGTGGAGTGATTCATTTCCCTATGTGGGAACTGACAAGGGAATGTTAGATATTTTATACAATATTACATGTTAGAATAGTTTTTATATGTGTATGAGTTGTTATGAGACAACTCATATAAGAGATAGGTTTGAGAGAAATTTTATAGGAATTTGTTGATAAGCTTGACTCCTTGTTTATAGCAGATCTCTTGGCTATATATAAGCAACTCTTAATGAATAAGATTGATTATTGAGTTTTGTGTAACAGGTATTTCATAACAAAACTATAACAAACTAATGCAATGATTATAAGTTATACAAAATATGGCGTAACAAGGATTTGAGAAACTAATGTAATGCAATATATCCTAATGTAATGATGACATATCCTAGATCTCAGTTGAAAAATGTGACAACATAGAGAAGGGACATGGATTATTTGACAAGCTAATGTAATGAATGATAACATGATTTACAAAGTATGGCTATAGTAAGGATAACAATTATTTCTTCAACATATGTCCTAAACAATCTTCTTATGAAATCAAAATGTGCCTTAACAAACCCTATATAGCACATTAAACTTTAAACAAAAATTAAATATAGCACAAAGCTTCGTCTAGGGAAATACAAACAAAAAATATTTAAATAAAAAAATTACGAAATATGTAAAACTTTCCCCAACAAATATTTGAAAAACTAATGCAATGATTACATGATATACAAAACTTTTCCTAATAAATTTAACTCTAACTAGTCTTTGACAAACTAGTGTAATGATTATAGGATATGCGAAATGCGCCCTAATGAAACCTTGACAAATTAATGTAGTGATTACAAGATATGCAAAATATGCCTTAACAAAGTTTTGAGAAAATAATGTAATTATTACATGATACCCTAATACAATGATGACATACCCTGAGTTTCACTTGGAAAATATGGCAGTGTAAGAAAGGATATAAATTGTTTGACAAATTAAGGCAATAATAATAACATGATTTATAAATTATGACTATAACAAGGATGAAAATTATTATTTCTTCAACATGTCTTAAAAACACTTCTCCTTCAATCAAAATGTGCCTTGACAAAGATTCTACAATACATAAAACTTCAACCAAAAGTAAAATACAACACAAAGTTTCATCCAAGGAATCCGAATATCAACAAAAAAATATTTAAATAAAAAATGAGTGTTTGGGCTCTTTCTTGTGACAGATGGTGAAAATTAACAATGTAGGCCCTCAGCATTTGACAAGTTAACTCCCTCCTATGGTATTGTCTTCTACTAAATGATCCTCCTCACAAATGTTGATTTCTTCTATCATTTGTTAATGGCATAAATGATTCTCAGATGAATTCTTCCTCCCCTGTCAAATTGACTCCCTCATCATCAAATCGACTTCCTCCTCTATCATTTTCCTTTGCCAAATGTTGTTCTTTGCAAACGTCAATTTCTTCCATCATTTTTATTTCCCAGCAAAAGTGAGGGATCCCTTGCCTTTTTTTGTTGTCTTATATACATCAAAATTTTAATGTCTTAAATATTTAATGAAATCATACAAGCAAGGCATGGAAATTTATATGGATTTTTTTGGCATATGTATATTTACGTGAAACATCAATGTTGAATTTGGTCATACTATAGTTTTTCATCTTATTTGAGAAAAAGATTAAAAAACCATGATATCTTAAACAAATGATAGAGTTTAGTATGTGTTTGTTTTCTCCAGACATTTTTCTACCCCTAACACAATTGTGCAACTAAATTAAGGCCATCTATCATTATTCAACTGAAAATTCATGAAAAATATAATAAAATATTAATCGATATGATATATAATAAATCTAAAATAAACAATTTAAATCTAATATTTCTCAACATTTTCAATTAAATATATTAATAATATTCTTTCAACCACTCAACCCAACATATTGATTTATTTATAATTTTTTTAATTATTATCTCTTTATCCAACACCTTTGAAAACCAAATTACTACTTTAAAACTTTATAAAAGCTTTATAAAAAAGTTCATGGAAAAAATTGTGTTGTAGTCCTTTTATTAACATTATATGAAGCAATCCATCATTATCATGTTCTTTATATTGTCACAATAATTTTTTTTATCTAATCTAAAATGTTGAATTTAATAAAAGGCTTTTCATACAATTTTTCTGATAGATTGTTGAATGTAATTTGAAATATCAATGTTTTTAAATTATTTATAAATATTTTTTAAAATTTTTAAATTATGAATCGGAATGTTTTTTATTGGAGTTATGAATCAATTTAAGATATAAACAAGGGGTCTAGATCTTCCTTACAACTATCACAATAGTCACAAACAACTTTACAAACATTTTTATGGTCATCACGAGTCTCAATAGACGTTATCATGACCACGACGGACCTTGCAACCATCTCTATCGATCACAACTGACCTAACATACCATCAAAATTTGACCCTAGGTGAAGTTAGACACAGCAAAACCACTTTAACCAACTTACCCCCATATCATTGACATGTAAAATGTCAATATTAACAAAATGACTTCATAATTTCTTCTTCTTCTTTTTTTTTTTTTAAAAGTGCCTCAACAAGTACCATTCACATAGAATCATTGAATTACATAGAATGTCAGCGTATCAGCGCACATTTTGAAAATAAATATATAACAAATTATAATGATGGGTAAGTTTACATCTAAATCAGTGAGCTCCTTCGACTAAACAACTACAAGTAAAGGGCATCCACGCTATCAAAGTCATCCAAGGTATGATCCTAACCTTAACTGTTTGACTCTATATATCAAATACTTCAAAAAAATTGTACCTTTGTAAATGAATATAAACAAACATCATCCTCACCAATCAAACTACAACCTTTTCGATAAAAAAATAATAGACTTCAAAAATTACAAACTTTTAAACTCTGAGAGTCTCTTTCAACCACCCAACCCAACCCAAGGGTAAAGTGAGAAGAAAACCTAACCAAGCACAACCCACTACAAATATTTGGTAGATGACACGTCATTGTTGAAATGCTCCCCCAACGACCAATCAAATGAATAAATAAATAATAAAAAGTTTATAGAGTATCCACCAACTCATAATACATCCAAATCCACAGATGCGGCCTACTAATTGAGCTTTCCCACCCAAAAAAAAAGTCCTTTTATTCAAAGTGGCCACGTCGGATTGGACGCCACGTCACCATCACGAAATGGATAAGTATGCCCGCTATTTTCGTTACACAATCCAACGTCCTGTCTTACATTTCTGTGGGCTGTTAAATCCATTTTTTTATTGCAGCTGGCAGGCCGGATCTTAAAGTTTATGTATTCCATATCATAAATCAGAGATAAGAGAGAAAGAAGATCAACAGGAAGATTTGCAGTCCAAATTGATCAGGAAGATTAAGAGAGGGCAGATTTGAAGTTTTTTTTTTTTTAAATTATGGGAAAAGGTGGTATAGCAGTGCAGAAGCCCGGCCGCAGCGACGAAGTGGTTGATGCGCAGCAGCAAATGAAAATTGCGGCGCAGGTTAAATCGCAGTTTGAGGCTTTGGCCCCCAAGCGCCACAGAAAACCTGATCGCAGCGAGGTTTCGGAGGAAGCGGGCGGTTATGTGGAGGATTCGTGTGACGGGGAGGAGATCATCCCGGAGCTTAAGAAATATCAAGAGCTCAGATCTAGGGTAAGGGGAAATCTTTGTCGGATTGTTTTTGCTTCTTTGTCGATTTCAAATATAATCAGAATCGGATTGTTTTATCCCTTTTTTTTTAAGGTTTTGCTGAGTATCTTCTTTTTTTTTGGGCTACTTTTTTCGTTTTTGTTCTCAGCCGGTGTTTATTTCTGAGAAGGGAGAGATCTTGCCGGAAGAGTTTGTGGAAACAGATTATTACCAGAATTTGATTGCAGAGGGAAAGATACATTATACAGTAAGTTCTGTTTTGTTTCTGTTTTTTTCTTATATAATGATTCTTTACCTTTAGCTTTTGTTTGGTTAATAGATGTATATATTTTGTGTATATATAATAATTAATTTAGATATCTTACCTATGAGGGAAAGATACATTATACAGTAAGTTCTGTTTTTTTTCTTATATAATGATTCTTTACCTTCAGCTTTTGTTTGGTTAATAGATGTATATATTTTGTGTATATAATAATTAATTTAGATATCTTACCTATGTCTGTATGGTTATGTATATATACGTATTTTCTTAAATATGTTTATAATAATTAGTTTAAGATAAATATTAAACATACATCTTTAAAATGTTTAAAGATTTGTATAATATTTAATTTAAATATGTTAAGCATACATCTGAAAAATGTTTAGAGATTTGTTTTTATATATTTAGATTATTGTTTTGTTTTGATTAGATTTTTTTTTTTTAATGCCTGTGTTTGTATATTTTTTAAATTTTTGATTGGATCTATATACGTTTAGCTTTTGTTTGTTTGTATATATATGTTTAGATTATTGTTTTGTTTTGATTAGATGTATATATTTTTATGTTTATGTTTATATGCATATATATAGGTGTATTTTCTTAAATATGTTTATAATAATTAATTTAAATGTTTTTTTAAATTTTGGGTAGATATTCTTTTCTGATTGGAGTTATGATTTTGTTTGGAGTCTAGAATTTCAAGTGATTATCTATTATATATATCAGATTTATCAATAAAAGTTGTTCATTATATATATTAGATTTATCAACAACTGTTATTATAACAAGTTAAGAATAACTAATGTCTATTAATAACTCTGAAGAATATAAACCATGGCTATAACCATAATTCATAAAAGTTTGTTTGTATATATTTAGAGTATCATTTTGTTTTGATTAGATATATATAAATCATGGTCATAATCATAATTAATTTAAATATCTTAAACATATAAATTTGTTTATATATATTTAGAGTATTATTTTGTTTTCATTAGAGATATATGTATTTTTATTACTTTGTCTGTGTGTATTCATGTTAATACTTATATGTTGATGTATATATATATTTTTCTTTAAATATATTTATAATAATTAAATTATATATCTTAAACATATATTTATAAAAAGAAGTTTAGAGATTAGAAATTTATTTTTTAGGTGTTTAAAATATGATAACTATTTGAAAGTGGACAATTCAACTTTCTAAATTTATTTGAAAATATATTTGGATAATAATTAGATTAAAATTTTAAATATATATCTTAAAAAGGTTTAGAGATTAGAGGTTTAATCCTTTTAAGTGTTTAAAATATCAAAATATCACAACTTGAAAGTGGGTAGTTTGACCATCTAATTTGTTTGATGATAAATTTTATTGTTTCTTTTGTTTGAAGATGCTTTTCTTATTAATTTGGTTATATTATTACGTTAGTATGATCACAAATAGGTAATATAAGAATTTATTAATGAATTAATTTAAGATTTATTAGTGAAATTATTCAACTCACAAATAATTTAATATTATAAAAATTAAAATTAATACTTTAAAATTCATCCTTTTTTTTCACATTAAATACACCATTTTTCTGCTTCAGTTTGATTACATAATTTAGGGATATGTTATTAAAACGGAAATAGACAAATAATAAAACTCAAAAAAAGACTACACAAAAATAATTTAGTTTGTGAATTCTGTTAACAGACAGGAAATGGGTACATAAAACTGGACTATGACGGTGGATCATATTTCCGTTTGGCTTGCGAGGACGATGGAGATCTGCACAGGATCCGTGTGAGGAGTAACCCTGCTATGAATGACTGGATTCCTACCAGTGACAACACGGTAAGATTCATCATTTGACAGAAACTATTACATTTTTTTTTTTTTTTGTTACAAAGTGTTTATGGTTTGTATTTTGGATGGGCAGGGGATTCCTCTCTCTTTGAAGCCTGTGCGCAGTGGTTAGAAATACTCGTTACATCCCTGATCAGTATTGGGCAATATTCGGAGAATTGAGAGTAATTTGTCTTATATTATTGAAATTTTCGAAAGAAAAGTGATATACAGAATTTGTGACAAGAACTGTTTTCTGAAAGTGTGAATAAAATTCCCTTCAGGGTGATTAATTGTGTGAATAAAATTCACTTCATGGTGATTAATTGTTGGGAAATATTTAGAGAGTTGGAAGCAATCTATTTTATCTCTTTGAATGAAAGAAAATGTTATATATTATATGGCATACAGAATTTGTTATTGAGTGTTTTTTGAAAGTGAATAAAATTTGATTGTGTGATGTTATATAGAATTTGTGACAAGAACGGTTTTTAAGAAAGCATGAATAAATTCACTTCATGGCAATTAATTGTTGAGAAATATTTAAAAAATTGGAAGCAATCTATATTCTCTCTTTGAATTTTAGAAAGAAAATGTTATATTTTGTGACATACAGAATTTGTTACCAAGAGTTTTCTGAAAGTGTGAATAAAAATTTGATTGCATAGAGGTGGTTTTCTGATTCTATTGGATTTGGTAAAATTTAGTGCCATGATCCGGGGAACAAGTTAGATTGGTTCATTTGGTTTGCATTAAATAAGTTCTAATTTAAACCTTAATTTGTCAATTGGTGTATTCAGCAACTTATATTTTAAATGGATATAGAAGAATCTATGCAACATTATTAATAAGAATTTGTTACTAAGTGTTTTTTTTTAAGTGAGAATAAAATTTGATTGTATGGAAGTAGTGTTCTGATTATGTTAGATTTGGTAAAATTTAGTACATACCTGAGAAACTAAGTTAAATTGGGTCATTTAGTTTGTATAAAATAAGTTCAGAATATATTAGATTTGGTAAAACTTAATAACATAACTTGGGAAACCAGGTTAAATTGGGTCATTTAATTTGTATAAAATAAGTTCAGATTATAAACCTTAATTTGTTAAGCAGTGTATACAAGGCTCAAATCTCAAATGGATAGGATTTATGTTAATAATATTAATAACTGATTTATTTTCATGGGCGATCAAAGACTAATGGTTGTTATAATGGATAATAATCAGTTTTAGGGGGGAAAAAACACTAAAACAAGAACATAACTACAAGGGATAATCCTACAAGAAAATCCGTAGTGCAGAACCACAAAGAAAATAGTAGTTGTTGAAAGCCAGAGATGAAGATTCTTGGACAATTGAATAGAATATGAGCAACTTAAGCGGCGTAACTTGATGGCTACGATGAGCTTCAAAAATTTAACCCAATCAGTACAATGAGCTACACAAATTTAACCCAATCAGGAAGGGAACTGTTTCATGGTGTTACAGAAGAAAACTGATCCTTCATTGCCTAAAGACAAAAGAAAAGAACATCAAATTAAGCAAGTACTTGAGTGGCTTTTAAGGAAAAAATGGTACTTAAAATGAGTTTAGCTCAGGCCGCTGTAACCATGTGTGACAAAGAAAAAGTAATAAAATTTGGTAACAGGCACAACAGATTTATTTTGTTATTTGACAGATATTTATATATTTTCTTAAAAGATTTTTTTATTTTTTAAAAACCAAGACTCGTTTTCTTGTTTGCATATTTCAAACATTCATTCATTAATGTAGATGTTTGAACAAATTCATACAATCTAAACCTATTAATTAATATTGATACACCATTAAAACTAGTGTAATAATTTATAGTTTTTCCAACAATTCTCTTATTATATAGTTTAAAAAATTAAGTTCATACATATATGATTTAATGTATACTTAACATGAGAACATGATTTCAAACACACCTAAATTCACGCATACACTCATTTTGTTTAGAAAAGAAAAAAAAAAAAACCCTTTACACGAATAGAGGTACACTAAATTATTTGTCATAAAATTAGATGCAAGAAGATTAGGCCTTTATATAGATGCATCAAGGAACGTCTTCCATTTTAGATATCGTCATGAATAGTTACTCGCCTCTCTTAGACACTTATAAGTGATTTTAGCCAACTCTACCAAAAGACAATTTGGTAAAACTCAAATTAAATTATTTAGTTATGTGAGAGGTCTTGTATATTTCCTTGAACTTATTTTTTAAGGATCAAGACTCATCTTCTTTACATCTCACAACCACTCACTTATTTCTATAGGTGTTGCAACAAACCCATTATAATAAGCTAAATTAATACACCATTTAATCTATGGTGTAATAATTTATAGTCTTCCCAACAAAAAAAAACTTTGAATAATTAATATATTTTCAACAACAAAGATATCAAATAACCATAATAGTAAGTATCGTGCATGTCGCATCTCGATTGTTAAAGAGCTCGATAATAGATAACTTGCAAGAGAGAAAAAACAATGTGCTGACTATAAATAATCACACATGTGTCTTCGAGTGTATGTTATTGGTAGTGTAATCAAGTGTTAAAGGGTGGTTTGTTTTATTTGTATTCAATAGAGTTGTGTGACAATAACTATACTAAGAGGTCTAACTACAGACATTAGATTTGAAATTCATTTTACTATTATAAGGCAGTTTTTCTTTTTGCTTGAACTTATAGTGGAGTTTGGAACTCAAATGTTTTTCTCATTACGAATTATTGTGCCCAACATAGTGATGCAACTAGGTTGAGCCAATTTATCACCAGTCAGAAAATTTTGCCACGAAAGTGATGGAATAGCGAATCAATGTACAATATTCAATATACAAAACTAAGGGACAAATTCAAGATATGCACCTCAAGAGTGATGCAATTCAACATTTTTTTAAATAAATATATTTAAAATATCTAAAACACTTGTATGACCCAACTAATAGCAAATTAGTACCCATTCTAATTTAATATTGTGAGGAGATTGAATGAACTTTCCATGAATGTATACGACTCTCATAACTATTTTACATCTTATTTCCTAATAACATTGAGTATTATTCTAACTTCTTCCAATGTGCATAACTGGAATCACAAATATACGTGTTGTGATATAATCAAGTGTATTTTAACAATTTATTTGTTTTTTTGAATGCTTCAAGTATACTTAGACTCACTAAATTTTTTAAAATTCTAGATTCACTAAATTATATAAAATGTCGACATCTCAACCTATATTTCAGATGCCATCAAAGTCATTAAGACATGATCCTAACCTTATCCATTTAACTCTATGTGTCAAGTATCTAGAAGGATTTGTATCTTGGTAGAAGGCTATAAACAACCATCATCCTCACCAATCAAGATACAACCCTTTCAATGTAATTTAACAAGTTGATTATATATACTTTGATAACATGTTATATTTTATTAGCTAGGAATTCACAATGATTAGAATTGGTATCATTAATTAAGGATGCTGCATCTCCAATTAATGATATGGCATTATGTTGTATTTGTTCCTTAGTATGTTTCTTATATGTTGTAATTGCGCATCAAATTTTGTTATTCTTGTCCTGCCTCTTTTGTAGGATTACTCACAATACAGTTTTAAAGGAATAGCTATGAAAAAATAGCCCAAACCTAATAATCTAATGAGCAGGAAAATTGATCCCTTTGATTGTGACCTGTGCGTACAAAAATCCTAAATATAAACTAGGAAGCATATACCTTTTTTTGTTGTTATCTCCAGTTGCATGTCCTTGCAAGCATTTCCAGGCTCAATAAGCATAAACGGAAAATAGCTTTCTTGTCTTTTTCACATTCAAATATTCATTTAGACCTCAGGTCAAACACTATTGTGGTTCAATGAACAATGTTTGACAAAATATAATTTGCTTAAAGCTTATAATGTTTTACTGTGGGTGGCTTGTTTCAATTCCAGTCCATATCTGAAACTTATCACTTACAGGTTCTCTGCTAATATAAATAACTTTAATCAACCTAAAATAGTTAAACACACAAATCATGAAAGGGCAAACAAGGTAAATTGTCACACGAGTAAATTTATCAAGCGAAATAAATGAAAAAACCGTATTGGCCATGGGTCCGATGCATTCACCTTGGTGATCATAATTTAAATGGGTGAATCTCACTTTAGCATAATAAATACTGTTGGTTAAAAAACATTTGACCAACCACAAAGCTCAAATTCTGCCCCATTCCTTATCCTGTTTGTCAGTCGGAGAATTAGATAAGGCAAAAGCTATACATCAATCTTTATAAAATAGCAAGCCCCAGAACCTTTAGTTTTCCATTACCAGGAGATTAACTAGCCGAGGCATCCAATGCTGCGATCTTTTTCTCCGTAACTTCGGTCTCTGCATGTAATCAACGAAACAGAGCAATGAGCTCACTGAACATTAAATGTAAATGCAATATATACACTTGAATTCAACCAATGAAGTAAACAGGCAGAACAACAAATCTATGTCCATGAATCCATATCAAAATCATGTCAAGGTGTTTCTCAACAAGATATGTGCTAATTCAGTGATAATGATATTCACATATTATTGGTTGAAGGAAATACTTGATATGAGTGCCTTCGGCCTTGTCTTGAAGAGAAATTTCTGTCTGATGATGCCAACAACTTCCAATTCCACTCTTGAACTCTTCGCTTCAGGAATGTTGATCTGAGAATCAACGTCCATCATATCAGGGAGTCTGTTTTTTCTAAGAACCAGTAATGGTTTCTTTAGAGGAACTTTCCTTCCCTCTAGTTCATGATAGCCGACAGTGAAGAAATACTTGTCCTGGAACTTACCAAAAAAATAATAAGAAACAACTATCTGCCAAAAGAACTAACATTAATTGGAAATAAGAAACCAACAAACAGTCCAAAGGGTCATGGTGTAATGATTAAAAAGGTAATCCTAAAAAGAGTGACCCAATTTCAAATCACCGCACTGCAATAAGATAGCCCATAACACATCCATGAGTGGGGCCTGTTCCTCCCAGAACCAGTTTGGGCCTGATGGTGTTCCCAGTTACCCTTAACATAAAACTACATTAAAAAACAAAGTAAACAACGACCTCTATTTCTGATTATTCTTGAATAATAATTGCTACAAACCTGGCATGTATAAGAATTTACCTAATTACAAAAGCTACTTCAGTTCCATCCAGATTAAGATTGAGCTTAGAAGTGAAGAAATTAATTATGAAGATGATCTCTTGATATTGAATACTACACAGAGGCCTTTGTGCTTATGGTTTTATAGGATATTGGAGTTATTTTTCAAATGGATGGATCCTAGAGGCCCGTCATACATTTCATATGAAATTTTTGATTCTTTATATTTAGCCTTGTATTTTGCACTTCTTTTAATCTGTTCCTTCTGTTACACCACATCCTTCAGGCCTGCCACCATACCATTTCAATTCATACTTCAATTATCTAGTGAATTTCAGGAAAATGGAAATAAACCAACCAACAGAAAATTCCACCCTTCTTCAAGAAGATTCTTTGTTTCATATTGGTGTGCATTAATATCAATTTTATGTTAAACTTAGTATTAAAAAGATATATTATTTACAAGTTGACAGTAATAATGTACGTGTCATACAAAAAGCGGTTCAACTGTTAATGATAGGATTAGAAATAAGCTGTAATTTCATAATTATTTGCCAAACATTCCCAATCCAGGAGAAATTAAAACTGCAGCCTAAGGGGATGGTATGGCATCTACTACCAATAACGAGGTTACATATCATAATAAGAACCCTACTTGATGCTTAAGGCTAAGGCTCTTATAGCATCAAGGGGAGAAGAATAATCAATCTACAAAATTTCTGCACATCTCCACCAGTATACTAGACACAAAACATCAAGAAGCTTTGGTTAAACCGTTTCCACCTAACTTTCAATACTGTTCTGGAGATGATGATTGTTTAGCCTCCTTATTATTTTGTTTAAGGTCCCTCCAAATTCAAACGAAAGATGAAATAGTTTGTCTAATGCTTAAATTCAGGCATGTTTTGCAACTGATCATGAGAAGAACCAGTAGAACCTTTTTCCTGCAATGCAAGACGTGCATTTGGCACAAGCATTCTAATCAACATTTCTTCATTATCCTGAGATGACAAAAGGGCAATAAAGTATCTAAATTCCAGATCCTTTTAAACCACTGTTTTATCGTGTCAGGTGGAGACGACACCACTGCAACATTAAAGCTCAGGTACACAGTTTGGAATGGTATTTCCAAAGATCGGCTCAAAGATTGGAATAGTTTTGTTCTTAGGTAAACATTTTCCCGAAGATAACATGGACAAGTAATGACATTTAGCTTCCTGTCTCAAGGACACAGATTTAGGGCATGTATCTAGATAGTACCTAGATGGAAGGAAGATGAGGTGACTTTTTGGACCCTATGCCCTTCCCCACCACCATTATAAAACAAAAATGAGACAGGCTTTGCAAGAAACAGATAGCATAAATAAGGATGGCTGAGGATGTCTTAGATCACCACCAAGATTTCTAAAGTTGGTCCCACCAACCGTCCTTGTTAGCTGATCTCTATTGAAAGCCCCTGGAAAACACTTTGCAAGTAAAATGCAATACAAAAAAAAACTCAATGCCAAAGATTTTGGCTTGCAACAGCAAGTTAGGTTGCTATGAACACCGACCCATAGTGAATGCCAAAAGGCTACCTGAGATGTTCGTTCCAATCTCACTCTGAGGCCACTCCCATTTTCACTGCCTTTTCTACTCGCTCAAAAAGAGAAATAATACAAAAGTCTTGAGAGCAATTAATACCTTGCAGGTGAAGCCAACTCACATTTGCAGTTGTAGAAGAAAGGAAACATGGCATGGAAGATGCTCCTTTCAAAACGACAGGTTTGATCAGGGTGACATCCCCAAGGTTAGACCAACCTATTCAAGATTTAACTTTACAAAGTACAAATGCACGTACAGCCATCAGGATTCAGAACATAGAATGAGTTTTGAGAATTTACATGAAATAGTAATAATACAATCTCCAAACTTCATGCATCCCCACCATACCTTGGAAACAATTGAGATAAAAAAGCTGATGACAGGCCCAAACTCTACTCAATGTGCACACGATGACCTATTAAATAAGGATTTAAAAGACCATGCCCTTATTTGCAAATTAGGGCTCTGGCCATCTGTCAAAACTACACAAGAATGGGTGCACAATGCTTGGAAAGTCACAGGAGTTTTCAAAACAGCATTCCAAGCAAGGGATAATTTCATAGACAACTATGCTAACAAAGAAGGCAAAGATTGATTATTCCAATGAAGATACTGGTTTTTAGTATAGAGAGTTCATTAACCCCATATTGGACCCCTAAATTTTGATCCAAACGAGGATATTCTGTAAATTTACAATTATTTATGTTACTCCTTGAATCTTGGAATGAACCCTTCTTGAAATCTGCATAGTAAATACACTCCAAAAATTCATCACACTATCAGATACATACAAGATGTGAAGATCAGAAACTCAAATTCGTATGCCTCGATTGAAGTGAACTAAACACTTAAACATAGGGAAAACTCTACCAAAACATACAAATCTCAAAATCTTTGACAGCGTCTGGAATCAAAAATAGATTACAAAAATATTCTGATCAAATTTTGACAATGCCATGCTTACAGCCACCTTATGCGCTCTTATCATAAATTATCAAGAAAAGGAACTTACTAAACGAGTAGTCTCCAAGGGATGTAGATAATCAATCATTAAGCTAGACATATAAAAAATTCAAAAATGGAGATTACTCTCTATAGAAAGAAGGAACCAAATCAAAACTTGTCACAGTAACTCTCTACAGACAGATAAGCAATTCCGTGCTCAGCAAACTTCAAACCACAAGATATAGAATGCTGAAAGTAGATTTATCTGTTCCATATGCTGTTTATTTATCTCGAATAGAATTTAAATGCTATAACAAATAAGGAGAGAGCGAACAGCCAGGAGGCTAAATCATATAAAACAGTGTATACATACATGCATATTCAGTTGGGACCAAATCAGTTCAGTAACAGATATTTTGCTGCTATGCACTTTTGTTATCAAACAAAACTGTCATTATCGCAAGAACTAATGTGACACATGCAAGAATCTGGTGCATGATCGGCATGAGCCAATGCCAGGCACAAAGATAAAAACATTAACCTATGTCACTAAGTGTTGTAAGAAGAAAGTGCAAAGCACAGAGTGGTGCAATAAGAAACATCCTGGTGGAAAGCACACACACAAGATACCTTCATTTGTTGCAAGGTGTTGATTGCACAAGATAATCTTTTGCAACCCGTCGCTAAGCAATGGGTCCCCAGGGCTTCCTTAGTTTTGACATGCTCAAGAGTTCACTAATTTCATTGACTAAAAAATTTACCTTATTTCACTATCTCGAACATATGTACTTTGCTGCAGTATGTGCACTTCAGCTGTGGTAAGGAAGTGTAGTCTATCAAGGACAGTGCCAAGTTATTTGGATCAAGATCATCAAGTTGCATTATTGCTTCTACTGCAGTCGACCTAAGCAAGAGGGCAAAATAAGGCTCAGTTGATCGTAATGACAAATGTATATGCTTTTGCAGATCAACACACCATGGATCTACATAGCCAACATTGCCAAAAATGCAAACACTAAAACATTGCACCATCATTGTATCTATCCTCCTTTCTAATATCACAGATTCACAAATGGAACCTGCAAAAAATCATGCACTGCTAAAGCATGTTGACTTGGAATAATCACGTGATCGGCAAACAATCACTCTGTGATGAGCAAATCTTCAATCATTTCAATTCAATCAAATCTCTTTCTATAGATGAACAACAAGAACAAGTCGAACACTGGTTAGAAAATAGCACTGTCAACATCATCGCCATCAATACCAATAAACTAGTACCTCAACAACCAAAGTACGTGTTTGAACAATATTTTCAATCACATCACTTCCTCTCTTTGTGGATGCACTGACTGCCTAAAGCACCAATGTACAGTCATTACAACTAGCATGCAACTCCTTACATCTTTGTTGAATCTCTTTATTCTCTGACTTCACCTTCTTGATGATTGATTCCAATTGATAGATGTTCCCTATAACCTCCACAAAAGCCTCACTTTGCCTCCAATTAAAATTTGGTCCGGAAAAACATGATAATGTGGCTCAAGTTCATCCATTTTGTTGCAAAAAGCTTCCAAAAATACACTCACTACACCAAAATTGCTCAATTTGACTCCTCAGGAGGATTTCAAAGAGTGAACAGCCAATTTGTGTCTTAAAAATATTAACAAGGTTTTGTGCAAATATACATTCAATTTGGTGACGGTCAAAGTTTTTAGGCACAAGAAAACTAGGGACCCAACTAAGGCCTAACCAACACCATGCAACACGCCATGTTCTCAAGGAAGGAGACAATTGTTTTAGTAGTGCCCATCTACTAAAAAACCCAACTTGTGGGTAGTTTTGAGTAATTTACCGACATGCGACTCTTACAATTGATGTATCCTATGCCCATGACCATTTTGGTCAGTGTGGGTGGAACTTTGCATTGTCCAAGGGAATAGAATACTTGACCTCCTAGACAAGTCATGGACGGTCGTTGAAGATGCAACCATTGAAGATATAAACATCCCAACTTTGTAAATTTTCCCTGCTAATTCAAAGGTCACTTTGCACTTTACCATCCAAATAAACAATATACTAGAGGGTCTATGAACAACGTAGAATCTTCATGTCACCTTTTCATGTAAATCAAGATCACCAAAAAAGTTCTCTCTCCAAAGGCAAAGAACAAAAAAGAATACCACCAAAAGTGTAGAAAGCCTCTACTCAAATGATTTTGTAAATTTACATTCCTAAAAAATATGCTTGATGGATTACTTCTTCCCTCATTGTACACATAGAGCATGTACAAAAGTAGTTTTAACTAATCTAGATTGTAGCCACCAAATCTTACAAGAAGCACTTCCACATTACACATAGCATTAACCATGCCCAAACAGGAAAACTATCTATGAGAAAATATCCATAATCATTCTATACATAAATAATATCTTCATTTAAGTTTTTAACTGTCAATCAACCCTCATTGTTTTTCTGTGAATTTTGGTCATGAAGATGAGGGCCAAGCTGAATTGGGTATATTAAGTGATAGATTTTACTTTCATGCTTTGATGCCTGCTGTAAAGGACTGAGGGTGTTTTGAAGAAGCAAGTCTCTCTCTTGCGGTTTAGAGTTGAGCGATAAGATAACTGTGGAGAGAAGAGATTCAGCACTCTTTTCTGCTGTGATTTGTGACTGGATATGTAGCCTTTAGCCCCATTAGGAATGCTTCTTGTTGGCAGGAAGCCTAGATGCCCTTCCAATTATCTTTTTTGCTTGTGCTGATTCACAATGCTTGAGAATCGTAGTGGGTGTAAGAGAATTGAACAGGAACTGAAATAAAGGTTGGGTTGCCTTTTCTTGCTATGCTGGGTGCACTCTTCATTGTGCAAAAATTGTGAATTATAAGGGAATGAAACTTCCAGTGGTCTAATTTTCAACAAATAGCTTGCACTCTCTCATGTCCTTCCTTCCTTGTGCATTGAATCCTCAAGAGGGTTTCTTTCTTTCTTCTGTGCCAAACATCTTTTGCGCTGTCTTACTATGCTCATGGCCCTTCTAACTTGGAGCCTTGAGTTTTTTGCTGGCAACTCTCTGAGGTAAGAGGAGATGTCTGCTTCAGGATGGATTGCTGAGACCCGAGAAGAGCTTCAGGATGGATTGCTGAGACCCGAGGAATAAGCAAAACATCATCCCTTCCTCCAGTAAGAGGTCCACCTTAAAGACATAAATGGAAGAAGACTCGCGATGCAAAAAATTATACCTTGCAATTGGAGGAAGAAAGAGAGGTTCTGATAGTGTTCTGAATGAAGATAATTTTGAGAAGGATTTTCCAAACCATGCCCATGGCCTTATACACAGCCCAAATGTCAAGGCCTGGTTGAATGAGTGTATTCAGGTAGGCCTAGTGATTGACGAGAAGGTGATCTGAAGATGGATGATGTTGTGAGCCATTTGATGCAAGATATGAATTAGACTCTTGGTTGTATAAATATATATCATATTGCCCACAACCATCTTGTTACCTCCTTGGTGGCTATCTCTGGTATCTCTTTCTAAAACAACAGAAATTTGATTGTGCGTTATTAGAACTGCAGGGATTTTCATGAGAGGACTAAAGGCCTCATTAAGGAAGTGAAATCCAAGGTGAATCATCTGCAAGCTTGTGTTGAAGCTTTGGCCCGTGCTCTGAATATCCAACTCAATGATAAGATAACTGATGAGGAAAATATCCAGGTGGCTTCTGATGAAGATGCTGATGATGGTAGTGATGGTAAATACCACCAGTGATCCCAACTTTTAGAATTTTTGGTTTGTATTGATGATGAGGTAAAATCTGAAATTTTAAAATTTTTTCACACTTTTTGGAAACTGATTCTGTGCCTAAAAAGCAACAGCTTGATCTATATGACTCTCTAAGTTCTAAATTCCCTAATACCAGGTCTATTTACTATATTACTGATGGGTGTTGAAGCTTTCTAGCTTTTATAGTAGTATTTTAGTTAGCTGCAGTTAAAATGAGAAACAGTAAGCAATCATGCCTGTGCATTCTTTCTCCTTCCTGCTTCATCCTGTCAGCGTTGAGAAAGGTTAGGGGGATCTCGGTCCTTGAGAGTCTGACACCTTGATGGGCAGGTGGTTTGTATCTTCATTAGTATTTCAAGTTTCAGAATTCAGAGAGATGGTTGATATGAGCAAGTTGAGATTGATAAATTTATGCATCTTCTTTTCCCTTTTCTCTGCTCATTGCACTTGCATCGGAGACAAAGATTGTTTGGGGCATTTGGATCCTTGAAACCCTACATGGATGGTTTTTTTGTGAGACTGTGCTTTGCTTTTCATCTCTTTCTTATGAGGCCATTCATGACTATTTCCACTCTTCGTTGTGTTGGTTTAAGTATAACCATCCTACTTTTCTCTTTTGGGCTGACCTTAAGTGAATAAGGCAGCTCCTAAGTGTGCCCATTTAGCCCCATTGTTTTGAGGATATGGAGCCCCTAAAACTCCAGGTACAATTGGTGGAAAAAAACTCTTCATTAATATCATCAGTAATGTACAAGGCCTCCAAATATGCAAATACCCAATTCACATATTGTTAGCAAATGAATGTTGAAAGAATGAAGAGAAATACAAGGCACACAGCACACTTACACACTTGTGTGTCCGTCTTTTTATTACGCTGAAAATAGTTACATTTAGTTGGAAAGGTTTGATAACTACCCATTAGTTAAATATTAACTAATAACTAATTAATAACTTTAACACCATCCCTTAATGATTAAACTAGATACTGCTCTACGTTTGTCTTGAAATTTTACAAACACAATGGGACCAAAGAGTTTAGTCATTACATTTACAAATTGTTTTAAAGATATCATCATGAGATCTACAACCTCTAACATTTTGTTGTTGTCCAATGTAGGTACTTCAATGTAGACAAAAACCGAAAAGGATACCCAACAATGAAACAAAAATCTAGCTATATGGACATAAGATGTATCAAGTTGCCCACCAATTCTCTGTAGTGTGTGATTCATTGGCCAGTGACGAATCATCATTGGCTGATAACTTCAGCCCAACCTCCATAAATCTGAATCTAGAATGAGAGGAAAGAGATAGGGAATCAAAGATCATGCTAAATCAAAATTCCTCATGGATCTCAACTTCATCTTGCATGAATAATTACCAAAATCCTCATCTTCTTAAATTCCAACGAACTCTATGAAGAATGGGGCCGTAATTGAAGCTTTCAATCTCATGCCTCAAACAAAGTATACCAAGGTCGTGGAGCATGCTTAAGTCTATGCAAGGACTTAATCATCCTACAAACCAAATGATCATGACCAAATACCTGAAATCCTTTATGTAGCTCCATGTAGACCTCCTCTTGCAAATGTCCACTTAAGAAACTAAATTGAAATGTTGTGGAGAGAAGCAACCGAAAAGTGACCATCTTCACAAAAGGAGTGGGATGAAAAATCAACTCCGCAATAACAATGGCAATAAAAACCAACTTTGTAGTAAAAGAAGAAACCATCCCCTCATATATACCCTCCTATTGGGAAAGTCCTTTCGCAACAAGATGAGTTGTGTACTTGTCCAAAGTGTCAATTTTGTCCACCCATTTACAAGCAATGGGTTGTGTAACCCATTATTTAGGTCCATACAAAGGTCAAAAGCAAGAGCAAAAAAACCATGCTTTGGTGAACTAACAACTTTATTTTTAGTCCTCTACGCCAATACCTGTGACTAAGGCATATCATTCCCCTGCACAATTTTCTATGCATTTGACTGAGATTAAATAATTGCATCCTCCTGCACATTCTTTATAGTGGATATTCCCTCCACAACTATTGCATGTAAGTTGATTGAATTACTATCAACAAGCCTATAAAGAATTTCATCCTTAGCATTTCTTGTATGGTGAAGTCTCCCTCCACACATGCATTTACATTGACTATGGTAGAGTCAACGAGTCTATACAAGCCACCTTGCCTAATGCCCAAGGCAATTACTCTATCTTGTCTGACATCATCAGATTCAATACACTTCTTCCCAAAAAAAATTTACAACAATGTTGGGATTGTCTATTAATTGATTAATAGACAAGAGAATTTTATTTAAGCTAGGAACATACCTAACATGCCTCACTGCATTATTCAATACCATGCGAACATCTCCTATCCCCTCTACTCCAAGTGACTCCACATCAACTAATAAAACAAAATCAAAAATTCTTGTACTTGTAGTAAACTTGACATTCTAGTCCTTATAATACGTGAAATGTTTAGATGCACCAGAATCAATGAACCAACCACTAGCAGCACAATCATCCAAGTATAATGCCACAAAGGCATACTCTTCCTTTTGTATCATGTAGGAACTAACCTAATCAAATGTCAGGTTATGGCTTTTCGCCATCAAATCTTCGTGAAAGATTCATAGGGGGTATCAAATTGTTCAAAACCAACACCACAATATCATCATCATCCACCTTATTACTAACTGATCTCAAATATATTTCATCCGAATAAGGTGTTCTAACAGAAACTCATCCTCAAACATCTATGTGAAAAAGAGTAGACTTTTCAAATACATAACCCAACTTTTCTATGAAGTTTGGTAGTTTATTCTTCAAACCGGTCCACAACACACTTGCCTCAATGACATCCCAAACCTCAAGAATCATGTTATCTAACACAAATAGTTTGAATAACAAGGCCTCTTTATGACATTTGTCATTATCAACAAAATGTGTAGAAAGTTTTGCTTCAATGCCAAGAATGATTGTCACAATCACCATATTCCACAATTGTCAAAATCTTATGACTCCAAACATTATAATTATGATCAGTTAACTTTTGCATTTCTGGCAAAACCAAATCTTGTATGTCGGCCATTTTATACACAATGTTTGACTATGAACAAAAAAAGTACAGGACAAGACTGACCCGAAAAACAGTGCAACATAAAAAGTATAGTTTGCTGGCCCAGAAATCAATGCAACAGAAAAATTACAGTTCTGACCCATAAATTAATGCAAAAATAAAAATGCAACATCTACAAAAAAACTACAAACTCACGATTTTGCTATGTAAATTTGTGGCCTACTGCTGCACTTACTAGTGCCTCGATGTGGTCCGTTCCATGCCCTAGCATAATTTATCTTGTCTGCAATGACATCCTCCTGATCTGGTCTACGTCCACATGTAAATTCATGATTTTTCTCTTATTCCAGCACAACCAATTTATAATCCCGTGCCCTAGTGATCTGGTTTGTGACTGTGTGATCCTTCATGATGTCCTAGTTCTTCAAGGTGTTTACTGCAACTTCCTTCAAATTGATTGCAAATCACGATTTTATTGTCTTTCCTTTTTCACGCAACCTCATAGTCTCTACTTTCACAAAATCGCCATCTGTCGTGGCTTCATATCCTCTGCCATTCGCAGATCTGATTTTGCAGGTTTTCCCGTCATTTTTTCCCTTCTTTGCATCATTATGGAGTTTTCCATCCTACAACTTTCACGGAAATTCCATTTTGCAACTGCCACACGGAATTTTCTTTCTGGTTTTGGAGAGTTCATTTTCCCACGATCTAGTTATTTGCTTCATCTGTGCCCTAGCGGACAATGTCTTCTCGCTCTACCTTGGTCGCCAAATCACAACATTTGCCTCCATGCCTTGCTCCACGATCAATCTCAAGTATATAGCTACGTATTTTATGACAAGTTACAAAACCATGCAAATCGACCTCTTCAATTCATGATACAGTTCATATCCTTCTTCCCAAGGTTTCCTCGACTTTGTTCAATGTTTGTATCCAACTAGAGCTTCCCCAAACAATTGGATTTGATACCAATGTTAGCAAATGAATGTTGAAAGAATGAAAGAGAAATGGAAGGCACACGACACACTTGTGTGTTCTTTTTTATTTTATGTTGAAAGTGGTTACATTTAGTTGGAAAGGTTTGATAACCACCCATTAGTTAAACATTAACTAATAGCTAATTAATAACTTTACTACATATAATAGTCAATAGACTTGTGTGTGGATAGATCATAACCCTATGGACCACTGGGAATTATCTGATTGCATCAACCTGACAAGCACTTAAAGAGGAAACATGGTAGGCATGATGCTTGACAGCAGGAATCTAGTTATAACCTTACCATAACCACCAATGAGTCAGTAACTAAAACAGGTGCCATGAGCACGTTACAACTAATATTATCATTTGTTTATTGAATACATGCGTAAGTATTTTACTAACTCGTAGTAGATAAGTATGTGTCACTAAGTCTATTTTCTTCATATATATACTGGCCAAATGTTGTTGTTAAACTACGAAGGAAAAACTCTGAGGTTGAACGTAAATAGTTACCCACAAATAGTATCTAGATTAAAAGTTTCATTATCCAACCATGGATGAGTTCATCTGCAGCATTTAAGTATGGTCCGATCCAATAGGATTCATAACTTATTAGCTTTTCCATCTGGCCAAATTAGATCCATACAAACCAGTTCTTTTTTGTGAAAATCCACTTCATATCTGCTGTTTGCATCGATATGACTATGTTCATGATATCATACTTGTACTTCTTAAGTGGGATGAACTTCCTGGGTATCTCTCTCCATGAAATCCTCTTTCACCACACGAGAGAAAAAAACTAGGAATTGAGCTAGATGTAAAGATTGAAAAAAATAAAGGATTATAAAAGGAAAACAGTTCAAGAATTGCACAAACCTTGTAGGAGAAAAGGTTACAAAAGAATAACAGAAAACATGCAAGACCTTCCATTTTACCACAGAGTCATTTAAATTAAACTGTCTGCTGACTCAAACACTAACTCCTGCACAAACCAAAAAAACGAAGTGCAGAGGATACAAAATTTAGAAAAAAGAAAGAACTACAGCACTGGTTTAGACTTTATTTGCCTATCTGCCAGATAAAAAAGCTCCATCAGATTGAATGGGTAGTAATCTAGTAGGACAAACCATCTTGTTGGATCCATAGAGGTGATACTATTAGGATTTTGCTGTTCGCATGGCTGAGGTAAGTCCTCACATCATTAGGCTTAATTCCCAAGTCACTATGATCACCTGGCCAATGGCAACCAGTGCACACAACCTGCTCAAAAACCCCATTTGCAGCTAGGCTTTGAACTTGGACATTCTAATAAGTTCAGGTTAGAGTTTGAGCCTGTGCCAACACCAGTTCAAAATTTAGTTATAATAACAATAGTAGCAGTAGTTGGACACATGTTCAAATTCCTCAGGAGAACATGTAAAAACAGGCTGAGTGCCCTCTTAGTGATCGAAAAGGGTTTATCGATTAAAAAATCTATACATTTTTAAGTCCAAAGGATTTTGTTGAAAAGGTCATGGGGGACACTCATAAGAGCATGACCTGGGTTCAAATACCCCACTATAATAAGGTGGCCCACAACTCTGGTGGACAAGTGACAAGGTTGTAATGTAAGGGTTATGGGCTAGAATCGTATCTCCAGCTGAATGTAGCAATGCTGTGGTGTAAAGATTATGGGATACATTCAAGCATGCCCTATGTTTAAAAACATTAAGAATGTGGTCAAAGCTTATCCCAGTATGTGTCAAAAGAAGCCCATAACCTCACCTAAGATTTACCAAAAATAAATTACAATCAAAATCCCACGAAAATAAAAACATGAACATAAGTTAAAAACTCGTAGAGAAATTACTACTCATGAAAAATAGCCATCAAAATGACGACTTAAGTATTAAGAATACCCCAAAAATCTGACAAACATTAAAATATTTAAATAATAACAATACTTTTATAATATATATAGAGGTCTTCAGCACAATGTCCCATGGAGGGGGCTCCTGCAGCAAGATTTCAACCCCAAATTGTTACTTGGACATTGCCAAAACAAGGGCGCGACAGGAGGGGACCAAGAGAGCTACTGAAAAATTAAGAGGTGAAGATACTGCTTGGGATCAAATTTCTTACCAGCTCTTTGATAACTGAAGCTGGAGATATGCAGCTACAGCCTAGGGATTTTTAATTGCCACGTATCAGCAGAGGATGCATTGATAATCTTAAGATGAAACATGAATATTCCTCTGTAAAAATTTCCCATTTTAGAGAATGCCCTATAAAAAAGACGCTTACTCTCCATATAGATTTTCAAACTACAATCTAAGTTATAATCTGGAGCTTGATGATGAGGCCAAAACATAGGGGTGCAACATTAGAACAATTTATAGAACAAATGGGAAGAAATCCCCTACTGAACTTCTACAAGGGTGTCTCGTACACAAGATCAGCGTGTAGGCTTCGCCAAAGGAGGTCTCATACTCCAAATTTATGTCAGGCTTGGCTGTGACCCTAAAACAACCTTTATATTTTTTAAATCAGAAGTGAAAAAAATAACTTCTAGCAAATGAATATCAATCGAGTAAATGAAGTCGAATGGTATGGGCTTGAGTGGTTAAAATGTAAGGGCTTACGTAGAGAACCCCAGGAGTCATGATAAAGTGTTGAAATTGCATCCAACTTGCTGGATACAGAATACCGAACGAACGAGACAGCATGTAAAGTCCAGGGTGAAATTGACGAAAGAGATATCGCTAAGTAGTGGTAACGAAGCGGAAGGCTACTTCAAAAAGGTGTGTTTGTCAAATCCAAAAAAATAAATATATTGATTGAAGCGTGCTTACCTCGGTAGCGGATCGACAGAGGGTTCCAATGTGCAGATTTTCCAGCTGATTTTGAAAGGCTGGCTGGACATCAATGGTGCCTTGAAGCTCCAAGATTGCCCATTCCATACAATCTTCTTTGCTGCAACTGCATTTTAATTTGATCTGCATTTTGTTTCTCTGTTTTTCTACTGTGTGATGTATTCTTGCGGGTTTAGAGGGTTTGATGATATTTATTTGTAGGTTTTGAAAAATGGCGGGAATGTTAGGGTTTATGGCTCATGTCCAATTAGCATTCCATAATTGTGTATGTAAACCCGTAGGTTAGGTTAGGTTAGGTTAGGTGAGGTGAGGTGTAGGTTCCATGGAGGGGGCTATCGTTTCTATTTTACGGTTATGTGGGGAAACTAAAAAAATAGATTATATGTTTTTCTAGTGACATAGTTTTCCATAGTTTTCAGGGGCTTTAATACTCTAAGTCCGATATGCCTCTTCAATGCATCTTGAAATCGCTTTTACGACTTTAAAATCTTTATTTGTTCATTTGTGTTTTATCTTTATATTCTGTCTTCAAAGTTTTTTCTAGTAATATGGGCTATGATGATCTAGGTTATATGTGTAAATGAGAAGGGTTTGAGGATTGATATGGCATTTTAGTTGGGAAAAGCTCAAAGATTGTAAAGGTTACACTCAACAAATACGTGTATAAATCACACTTCGCAAGATGATTTTGTACTGTGAATAAATAAATTTTAATTAAATTGCAATACAAATATTCACTTTTTTTGGGGGTGTCCTAGGTTTCGACTACAATTCCCCCATGACTAACGAACCTTGCGACCAGCGGGAGGAGCCACCACTAATCTTTAGGGGATGCGATAGGGTCCGCACACACTGACACCCCATGATAACCCGAGTAGCAAGAATCATCCTCAAGACCTATATGGGAAGAACCCAAAGCTCTTAACCAACTATGCTACCCATGCAGGGTTACAAATATCCACATTTAACTATACCTAAAATATATGTAAAATAGTAAACCAAAACTAACTAATATTCAAACCCATAGAAATTAACAAGAAATGTAAGGTTTATAAATGTATCTTGCAATCATGAAATCAAATGGCACTCGTTTAAATTTGACGATGGGAAACTGTGATCAAAGGATGACCCATCAAACTCATGACGATTGGAGAATGATGTAATAAACATCAAATTTTGCTCTGTACATGTCCAGGGTGTTGAGTTTTGTCCCTGGGGAAATTTCAAGAAGGAGAAATATGTGTTGACAACAATATTCCTTTGATCTGGGTCTCCAAAAATTAAGCTCAATTTTTTGTGCCTTCGCTCATATCACAAGGAAAATGAACTTTTCTTCTTGCCCTAATTGAGAAAGTAGATCTGGAAATCATCAGGGAAACAACATATTGTTTTTGCCATGTATTGTCCGAGGTAAGAGTCGAGCTATCTTTATATTTTGCAATGCCCTCAATGGTGTACAATTGTTGGATGGTGGACCCTAATCTTATTTTTATTGCCCAATTCCCAACAGGAGGGTGTGGAGGGGCAACGCCCCCCCCCACTAGGGTCGCCATGGAGGTCTAAGGGGGGCTACGACCTATTTTGGAGCCCCCTCTTGGCGGGGGTTCTGGGGCAGCGCCCCTGAAGCATAATTTTATCGCTGCCACCGAAGCATAATTGTATGAAAAATGCATTATAAAATATTGTAATTTCATAGTTAAATTTGAACCGTTTACTATTAGGTTTTAGATCTAATAGTAGAAATTAAGTTAGTGCATTTTTGCCCTAATTTGTAACCCTACTTTGATATGAGGGCATTGTAATCAGGGGGAAAAGAGTGAGAGTGAAGAGGATATTGTAGTGGATGTATTGTAGGTTTTTCCTTTCATTTGTTGGACTGAATAATAAGGACTGGTAGTTTCTATGTGGACATAGCCCATATTAGGTGAACAACGTTAAATATATGTCTCTATTCTGTTGTGTTTTCTGAATGTTAATTATGTCTTTATTTCATTATTATTGCTCTACATTCTATATTCCTAACAATAATATAAAAAACAACACTATGATAATTGCAATAATTCATCAACGAGGCAAACCAAGGGAATACAAGGTGTCACTAACATGAACTTCATAGCTATAATGAATGCTCCAATGATTTGCTTGATTTAGCTAAATGGGTAAGTAATGTACTTATCATGTTGATACTCAATATTTTGGATAAGCATAGTGTGGTGTTTAGTGACTTGCCTCCAGGATTACCCCCTGATAGAGGATTCCAACACATCATAGATTTGGAATCAAGCTCTAACCTTGTCATGATCACGCCTTACCACCACCCAGGAATGTACAAAGAGGAGATAAAGAAGGCCATAAAGGAGCTCTTGGAGATAGGTCACATTAGGCCTAGTTCTAGCGCATTTGATTCATCAGTGGCTCTTGTGAAAAAAATTATGGCACCATACAGAGGTGCATCGACTACATAAAATTGAATAAGAAGATCATCAAAAATAGATACCCCATTCTAAAGATTGATGAGTTGCAAGGGGTAATGTATTTTTCAAATATTGATTTGAGATCAGGTTATCATCAGATTCATGTAATGGATGAGAATGTGCATAAAACAACATTTAGATGTCATTGTGGACATTTTGAATTCTTGGTCTTGCCTTTTGGTTTGACAAATACTTTAGTTACTTTCCAATCATGCATGAATCAAGATTTCAAAAATCAATTGAGAAAAATTGTTTTGGTTTTCTTTGATGACATTTTGATTTACAACAAGACTTGGGAGGATCATTTGAAACATCTATATATAGTCCTTGGAATATTAGAGCAACAGGGTCTTTGCAAAATAATTCAAATGTGAGTTTGGGGTGACACAAATATTGTACTTGAGCCATGCCATTAGTGCTCAAGGTGTTCAGGTGGATCAACAAAAGACCCAAGCCATCTTGGATTGGCCTCCTCCTACCACATTGACACAATTGAGAGGATTATTTGGCCTTTGCAGTTGCTACAAAAGATTTGTTAAGGGGTTTTCACATCTAGCAACACCCTTAACCGATATGACAAAGAAAGGAGCTTTTGGATGGACAAAAATAGTATAAGAAGCTTTTGATAAGAATAAGGAGGTAATTAGTTCACATCCTATACTTGTTATTCCAGATTTATCACTTCCATTTGTTGTGGAATGTAATGCTTCGGGATAAGGAATTGGAGTTGTATTAGTACAAAAAGAGCATCCCATAGCATTTGAAAGTAGGAAGTTGAAAGAATCAAAAAAATGATTCTCCATATATGACAAAGAGATGCTTGCCATCATGCATGCTTTGGCCAAGTTACAAAAATATTTAGTTTGTGGAAGATTTGTGGTAAAAACAAATCATAACAACTTGAAGTTCTTCCTTGACCAACGTGATTTAAATGATAGGCAACAAAAAATGTTGAGTAAGCTCCAAGCTTATGATTTTGATATAGATTACATGAAATGGCAAAAGAATGTAGTGCATGGTGTTCTTTCTAGGATGCCTACTCTATATTCTACTTCTGCTATTTCTACCGATTGGAAGGTCTCTATGATGACATAATATGTTAAAAACACATTTTCCACTAACCTCTTTGATGGGCATGTGAGAGATAACAGATTCATAGTGAAAGATGGACTCATTCTTTATAAAAATATAATCCTTTTAGTTCTTGAGTCCAAAATGAAGGGGAAGATTTCGAGAGTTTTTCATGATGCACCACTAATAGAACACTCGAGATTTTGCAAAACCTATAGACACATCAGATAAATATTCTCATGGAATGGGCTTAAGAAGGATGTCCTCAAAAAAATTAAAGAACGCATACCTTGTCAACAAAACAAAGCAAAACATGTATTTCCAACATGATTGCTACATCCATTGCCTATTCTAAATAAGAAGTGGGAAAGTATATCTATGGATTTCATTACAGGCCTACCCAAAGTAACTGGTAGAGATTGCATTTATGTCATTGTGGATATGTTAAGTATGCACACTTCTTTGTTATTTCTTCAAAACTCAAAGTACATCAAGTGGAAAATTTATTTTTTACGAAAATGTTTATGCTACACAGGTTGCCTAAAAGTATTGTCAGCGATAGAGATAACAATTTTTTCAGTTCTTTTTGGCAAGAATTATTTCTTTTGACTGGCACCTAACTCACCCCTAGCACAAGCTATCACCCAAAAATAGACGGGAAAATCAAAATAGTGAATAAGTGCGTTGAAGGATATTTGAGGAACTATGTTTCAGATCAACAATCAACATGGTTAAGTGGTTGCACTTGGGATAATATTGTTGTAACACCACCCACCTTATGTCCACTAGCATGTCTCCATTTATGGCATTGTATGGTTATGATGCATTGACCTTTTTTGATTTGGTATTCATAGATAGTAGAGTGTCAATGACTAGCGACCTAGTAAAGCAAAACTAGGACATACTAAGGTCACTCAAATATCACCTTTAATAAGCTCCAAATTAACAAAATTTCTATATAGATGAAAAACACACTAAGAGGTCATTTGAATTTGAGGATATGGTATTTCTAAGATTGCATCCTTATAGGCAAACCTCCATAAAAAATAAGTGGGGTTGAAAAACTCAAACCTAACTTCTAGGGGCCTTAGAGGATTCTCAAAAGGGTTGGTGAAGTTGCTTATGAGTTGGAGTTGCCAGAAAATAGTAGGATCCATAATGTTTTCAATGTGTCTTGCCTCAAAAGGGCACTTGGACAACATGTCACACCCTAAGTGGGTTTTCCACCCTTGGATGATGAAAGAAATCGCATATTGGTACCAGATGTTATTATTGACACCATGGTGAATAAATTGAGAAAGAAGAGCGTTACAAAGTACTTGATTCATTGGAAGAATCTACCTATAAAAGATGTTACTTATGAGGGACCGGAGATCTTGGAACACCCAAATACACATTGCTTGAGAGAAAGCAATTTTGGGGAGGATGGACTTGTAATGTCCCCTTACTATTTAATTCATTATTGTGGACCCAAAAGCCCATTATCATATTTTCCGTGGGCTAAGGGAAAATTGCTAAGGAAATAGTTATTAATTATTTTGCACCTTCATCAAGGCAAGTCTATGACAACATATTAATGGGTGAGTTACAATCAACTAATTTTGGTGAGAGCACATCTATTATGACAAACTTTATGACACTTGTAAGAGAGTGAAAGTGGAGAATCTTTATTAGTTAAAATTAGCTAGGTGTAAGAAGGAAACTATGACAAATATTTAGTGGGCCCATTTTAAAGGGAGAATATGGAAACATTCTATTATTATTATTATTATTATTATTATTATTATTATTATTATTATTATTATTATTTGATGGTATTTTTGGGACATTGGGATTTGTATCCAATCTTTTATTTAAGTCAAGCAACTTCACTATTTTGAATCTTTTGCGAATTTATCAAATTTCTTTCACGGCTTGAAGTGTTGTTCAACTATAGGATTTGAGGATGAAACCCCTTGGATTCTTGGAGATCAGAGGATGGAACCCTTTTGGTTTATTAAGGGAAGTCTCACACAAAGGTTGTATTTGCACTTCAAAGATTTTTTCAAATTTCAGCATATGTTTCATTATGTTGTAATTGCATATTTGTGAAGAAGAGAGTTCTAGCATACAAAGTATGTTTTTAGATTTCATATTTAAATACATTATTGTAATTTTTAATTTAATTCAACATATTTCTATATATTTCATGACTATTAATCGACTCTATCATTTTGGTGATGTTTTATTTCATGTGTGCAAACATTGAGTGGTTTCATGACACAGTTGTGAAAAATCAGCATTATATATTTCAATAGTTTGATATAAAAATTGTGTGGAGTTTATTACGGTGTTGAAACATATATTTGATATTAAAATTTGGGGGAACATTTCATATCTAAATATATTTTCATAAATAATTGGTTGAGATCATTACAAAATGCCAAGTTTCAAAGCAAGCCAAATTATAAGGGAAAATCAAATGATAATAAGATTGAAGCCAAGATTGCAGTTGAATGGAGTATCACAACCAAGAAATAGGCTTCTTTACTTGCTACAAGGGATAAGATTTTTTCACGCTTACCTCAAACTCCTCACAAATTGCGACAAAAGTTACTTGAGTGCAATCTTTTATCTCTCCACCACTAGTTGATACGATCAAAATGCTCATTGCGATTAACACCTATGTGTTGGACATTCTACAAACAAATGCTTCAAGTTACGACATAAGATGCAAGATATTATCAATGATGACATTATTAAATTAGGCACACCCATAAAGGATGCTAGACAACAAACAAATGGGAGCTATGAGTTGAAAATATTTAATGAACCATTTCCAAAGCATGAGGGGAAAAAAACATGGATACTTCTGAAGTATGTTGTACATACCATGCATATCCTCCTCCTAAAATATATAGTCATCCAGTGGACGGGATAATTTGTACAATTAAAAATAGATTACCTCAATGGCCTATGGTTACATTTGATGATAGTAATATTGTTGATGATGACTCTGATTTGTATTAACACCCTCCATACAAGATCATATCAATGAACACCCTATACACAGTGTTATGGTTGATAATGGTTCAAGCAAAAATGTTTGCACCATGACACTTCTCAATTATTTTGGATACACACAAAAGGATATATAAGATACTTTAAGAGCGATCAAAGGGTTTAATGGACATGCATAGAACATCCTCAGACGTATTGTGCTACCTCTTCGGCCCTGCCATAGTGGCTACTTCATTCTTAATTATATTGAGTAATGGGGTATTTGACATGTCGTTGGGACCCCTTTCGATTCATAAGCTATGTGAAATACCTTTTATAGTACATTGACATGTCAAATATATACACTGCAACATGGTAGTTATAGTTTTGATCATTCAATATGAGTTCCTTATTTAGCAAGTCGTATATTTTCCTCCACCCCCACCACCACTACATATGGTTATTACCGTTATTCAAGATCATTGTATTGTAGTGATTATTACCCTTATTCAAGACCATTATTTAGAGGCAATTATTACGCCCACCCTGGATCTATCTATATGTTTAGTACAAAGGAAAATAGTTGTTTCTCCCAAGGAATAAATTTCATACCAATTATCACATTATAGAACTATTCAAGATTCCCAAATATCCTTATCTAGTATAACACGTACCGAGTTAGTCTCATAGGCAATACAACATGTTCCACAATCAACACACACACATGCTTTCTCCTACTATGTATAAAACTCCAGATATTACCATACACATGAATCTATGAGCAGTGATAACAATAGTTACATTACAACCCCTAATTCATTTTCAAATGTCAATACACTAAACATGTTACCTTTCATTCTAAAAATATAACCCTTACACCATATGAAATAGGAACCCCCCATGACCATACACTTGATGGGATAATTGATTATCACCTTTTCACATATTCAAATAAATTCAAAAACATGAAAAAAAATAAGAAAATACAAAAACATTCAAATATTTAAAAAAGCAAAAAAGGGACCTAAGCATGGCATGAGTTGCTAGATTACATTATTTACATATGTTATTAATCACATGTTTGGTAGATGGCATATTTTTTTTCATATACATATGCATTTCACAAGGTATATGAGTGCGATGTAGAATATACAAATCATATATGAACATGTAAATGTTGGACCTTTCCTATACCCCGGGACCATGTTAATGTTGAGGGCATCTACTTCAATCGGTTACATTATCACAACTTATATTTTTCTATGACCTGTTTACCATGTTGAGCTACATAGATTGCTTATACATGCCTTGCTTGTCACTCATTTCTTACATAGTGATACATAGATCCGATATTCATTATGTTATGATACTGACATATATGGATAATGTAAAATAGTTTTCACTTGTTATGTGTTTCATCGATGTTGTTACTGTACATGATAGGCTAGTTATTGTTATCTATTGTATGTGGCCCATTGGCCTTATGTGTGGCTCATTAGCCTTGGTTTTTAGTGACATATTCATGTCCCTTGTATGCAACCCCTGGGCCTTATGTGTAAAATTTTATTTTACTATGTGACATTGCATGTTGAGCTTGTTATGTTTGTGGGTGTTGTGATCCATATCATGCACCTGTCCTTTGTGTGTTGTGTCATGATTTGTATCATGCAATTCTTTATTGAGTAGTCTTATTCAGTGACAATTACTATTATGTGCTTCATAGATACATCTATCTTGACATACCACTTATATGCCCTTATATTGCGTATGTTATATATATGCCTTGATTTTATATGCATTATTATGATGAAATATTCTTTGCACGTTGACACAACTTTACATGATATTATCTTCATACACAACATGACACAATTCACTTATTTTTTGAGATGAGTGACTTGCAAGATCCGTTCCACACCTCAAAAGAGGGACATATTAGTGGGTTTTGTCATAGATATTAAAACATTGATGAGCATATTTGAGTACAATATATAGATTTTAGAGTTCAAATGTGATTCAAATATCAGATTGACATAATTATTTACAGTATTTGGACAAAATTTGGAGGCATATGTACTCAATTTTACACTCCATGAGTAACATATTTTAGATTGATATAGATTCAAATACATTGGGGCATGTGCAAGGCACATGTACTCCATTTTATAATGCAGGTTCAGTTGGGCATGATGTTGGTTCATACACATTATGACAATTTACAGTTAGCAACAATTCAGTGGGGCATAATGCTAGTTCATGCACATTTGCAGTTATTTATTAACTATTTTCAAGTGTGGAGAAAACTTGAATCTATAACTCTGTCTACAACATTTGATTCATGATTTTGAGGTAATGTATGTTGAGGTTCAGTGACGCTCAATGTTCATGGCATTACCCATTGCAAACCCATTGTGTGATTCAACCCTATCATCTTGGGGTTACAAGAGCAGTGCTAGATTAGTTACGTATGGGTTAGGGAATTTGTCTTCCAATACACAACACTTGCCTTTGTCAAATTTAAAAGTGGGGATTGATCACCCTCAGTCTCGCCACGTTCTCCATGTGCTTTAGAAAAAGAACACAATTATCTAATACTTTGACAAGGAATCATCATCTCCGATAAGTTACAAGGCAAAATAGTTTACTCACATAAAGGTGTACTCCATTGCTCTTTTAATTTTCAAGTATAATTCATATTTCAAATTTTGTTCTATGAACATTGACTACTACATTTTCATTGTATATTTTACTTGAGGTAGGTTGCAAATTTGGATCTTTCTCCCAAATAAAAAGGGTGTTGTATACAATCAGGTATATCTTCATCTTTTTACTCTAGTATTTTCATTGCATTATAATACTATAATAAAAGAGGGGCATTTGTAGACATGAAAATGTGATATTTGACACTTGACAATGTCAATCTTGACCAACACTTATACTACATGATTTGTGTTTCTCCAAACAACTCTCACTCACCATTCCCACACACTTGCATGTTATTTATGAGTTGATATGTTCTAAGTTGTTATCAGTCACCAACAAGTACTTATTTGTTTGTACTAAATCAGTGGAATATCCTACCTAGACACTTTAAGAATGCCACATTTATATTTCTATCTCCCAAACAACCTTGTACTCAAACAATAACATTGGCGTTATTATCATGAGGTTTACATTACCATCCTTCGCCTGGCAATGACTATTTTAAAAAAGCAAACCCTTCCCATAGGTCGACCCATTCTCCTAAAACATCAGTGGTATAAGAAATTACCCAATTGAGTGTGCATAAATACAAATCAATGTCAATCATATTCACCATCTGACATTCTCAAGTACCTATCAAGTATACTACTGCACATTGAGCAAATTTATCTTATTCTTCTCAAATTACAAATCAATCATTATGAGTCGTCATCATCTAGTTTGAAACACACTAAGCCACGTCAAGTGCCAACATTCTCAAGATCAAATTCATATTTCTAGGTGCATTCATATAGTGAAAAAACACAACTGCATATTCACAATAAGGGGAAGAACTACATGTGGCTTAACTTCTCTCTTTAAAGTATTGGATACGTAGGTAGTGGTCAATCATCAATGAGGAAGATTAGGATCAACTCAACCTAATTACACTTTTTATAGGGTTTTATCCGTCACAAGGGGACTTAGGGTTTCAAGGAGAAGAAAATTGATTTTTGGAGTTGTGTATGTAGTTGAGGATCATAGATCGAATATCTCTAGACATATCAGATAGGTGCACCACACTATACAGGAACATAAATACAAATATGCCCAAGACAATAACATTATCCTCAGTCACTACTATCAGCATTTATATCCAGTGCTGATGGTATCGACCATGTGTGCACAAAGGTAGTTTTAGATATGTACGAATCACAAACCTACTTCTGGTTTATTTTGTTGTTAGAACATGGTGTATACACATAATATTTTCAAGCTTTTATCAATTATTAATGCTCTTTATCTTCTAACAATCCATCGAGTCTCAATCTCTCTGAGTGTATGCCTTAAGGGGTATACCAAGAAAGGGGTGGGCAGACCATTGGTGCTTTACAAGATTGTTGTCCCTTTTTCTACTTGTTATCTACACACTTATCTTCTAAAAACCATTCCCCTAAGGTCTTACTCCTCTTTTGCACACTCCTTCAGTCATTTCCCACATTTTGTCCCCCTTTTCCTATCCTGAAGCCCCTTTCAACTGTTTGCAGTACTAGGTTGACTGAGTCGACCTTGTACTCTTATGGGTAAAATTTATTTAGGGTCTAGGTTGGCTCTTGGCCAACCTAGCCAATGACCTAGTGAATTTTTGTCCATAATAGTATTGGGTCGACCTGTTTGGCCAAAACTTTTAGAAGGGCTTAGAGTTAAATCTGCCTATATATACAAGATCATTTCACCATTATTTAGAGAAGAGAAGAATAAATAGGAGCTATTGTGAATTTGCTTATCTACCATCCTACTTGAGGAGCAAGCTTAGGGTTTCATACTTTATTTGGAGATATGAATCTTGTCTTGTGAAGAAGTTTTTTGGATGCATTGATAGGTTGTGTAGCCTAGAGTTGATTTATCCTTGTCATCCTGACATACCACAACAACCTCTTGCGAAGCACCTTGACCAAAGGAGAGATTGCGGCTTGACGAGTTCATCCTCAAAGGTAAGTATTCCTAACTTTGTTCCTCCTTTATAAGAGTAGATAGACATGCATTTGTATTTCTCTTTTATGCGTTATGATTATGTATACATTGATGTGGGTATATGTCTTTTATGCATGTTTATTTTTGTTGTTTCTCACTCCCACTTTGTACCACAAGCTTTGGTGAGCACTATATTAGACTTTATTTGTTATTAGTTTAGTGAATATAAAAACATAGGGCCCAGTTAGGGTTATTGCATGATTGTGCTTTAATAGAGGCTTTGTAACCCTCCCTAGTATTGTTTATTGTAAAAAGAGATCCTTTACTTGGGTCTAGTGGATCCCCATATTAGTCATGTTTTCAATTATCTAATGTATCCCCAATTAGAAGTGTAAGTATGATCTATCTTATTTGAGTTAGGATTGATTTATAGACATGATGCATTTTTTATTGCATACATTCTAGAGAACCTGACGTGAATCTAACCTTTGCAGGTTTTATTTTCATGTTTTTCATTATTTTATCATTTTATTTATTATTTTTTTATATTTGTGATACCAAGTTGACAATGTCGATATAGTTCTAACTTTTGTGCATAGGTTTAACACACAATCGCATCAAAGTGACTATGTTCTGTTTGTGTAGGTCTTCATCAGATACAGGCTACTAGGTCATACAGGGCAACATAGTACACATTTTTCACTTTCAAACAAGCAACTAGGTCGACAAGGTCGACATAGTACACTTATAGGCATCCAAAAAACAAACTAGGTCGACATTGTCAGTATAGTATTCTTCATATGCTTCAACAAACAGGGAACTACAAAATTAGGTCAACCCAGT
Source organism: Torreya grandis (assembly GCA_037957365.1). Lineage (NCBI taxonomy): Eukaryota > Viridiplantae > Streptophyta > Pinopsida > Cupressales > Taxaceae > Torreya > Torreya grandis. Next base: position 131,092 of record JARHVA010000034.1, read on the forward strand.
TGACATAATTGCAAAATTTATAAGTAAAAATTAGGGCACTTCAACAACAATCTCACATTCCTCTGCATCTTCTAACCCACCAAGGTTCCTTCTCTCTTTCTCTATCATTTATGTTATTCATTACAGCTCTATTTTTTACAGTTTGTAGTCTTTAAAACTACCCTTATACAACAAACTAGGTTGACCTAGTCGACCTAGTTCCGTATTATGTCTTTTATTTGAAAGACTAAGTTGACACTATTGACATAGTTCTCAACAAACCCTTGCTTCAGTAGTACAGTAGTGACACTGTCAACTTTGTACTGTAATCTCTGCATACACTATCATTTGAACTTGTTGGGTGAATATTTTGTTAACCATCTAACTGGTGAGCAAAATAGGTCTCTTCAACCACAACATAGGAGATTGGTCGGCGAGGTGTGCATGTTTACTACATCAAAAGGGGACAAATCTCTCATCTCATCAAGGGCAGGTTCCCTATGAATATACAAGATCTATATAATATATATATAATCTGAAAATAACACTCAGGGGTAGGATACACCATCCATCTCTCTTATTTCAGAGATGATGTTCACAAACAAAGGAGAAAATATTGGTGAAAACATTGAAGGCACTTCTCTTCTTTCAGAAGTGTTCTTGCAGGGGACAGCAAGAGTTCTTTCAGGTAGGATAAGTAACCGGTAACAGAGTACAGAGTAACCAACAATCTAAGATGTAGCTCAAAGTCTCCACCTTGACTACCCAAGAGTGAAATACGAAGAAAAATGGAGGCACAAAATCATCCCAAGTTCCTTTACACAGAAAGAAATTAAAAACACACACTGAAAACAATTATGACAGCACAAAGTCTGAAAGTAACTAGTTTCAGGACACCTTCCTTATCACTTCCACTATCTCTGCTTGTTAAATTGCATAAACAAGAATACATTTATGAAATAGACATAAGAACAATCTCCTAGAATTGTTAGGTTGTGGAGCTAAAAGCTTCAACTGGTGCAAACATGGAGGAGGTTGCTGAGTTCCAGGGAGACCGGCGTCAGCGAATTGCAGTACAGAAGGAAACTGACATCGACAGGCGTGAGCTGAAGACAACCGGTGTCGGCAGGAGGTCGGCTACGTCGGTCACCTCCAGGCAGATAGGGACTGACGTCGATCGCCTGTGACGGTTCCAAAACTGTTCGTTGCACAGACAGTTAGTTCGTTGAACTGAGAGTTTGCATGTAAAGGCTAATTATAGTCTTGAGTTGCGTGTCTAATTGTTGTAATTAGGGTAGTCTAATTATTGTAAGTATGAGATCTATATATGGACTCATGGGCTGTATTGTAAACTTGTAGCCAGGGAGTAAGAGAGCTAAATAAGCTCCTTTTGAGAGAGGAGAGCAATGGTGTGTTCCTCCTAGTGCCACAGTACTAAGGTGGGTACTGGTTTGGAGAATCAAAAGGGTTCTTCGTATTTGTATGATCTTAGTCAGCAGGCGAGTATGGCTTCTTTTAGAGATCTACAATGGCGAGTAAGGTCTAGTGATTTGCAGGTAGCAACAGAGAGCAGGGGATCTACTTGGAGTACGGTTGTGTACTTGACATACTCGCAGCGTGTTACTGACTGGTTAGAGAGGTGAACATCAATTCTGTATTGGAGTTGATTGTTGGGACCGAGAGAGAGGGAAGAAGGTCTTGAGGTGTGGCGAGCCTTTGAGGTGGAAGAAGAAGTGGCATCTTCTTTATTGTATATTCTTTTGAGTGTTATTAATACAATTGTGTATTGTCTCTCATATTCATGTGTTGTTTCATATTTTTAGTTACTTATTGATTCTGGTTAAATTTCATGTTTAGTTGCTAATACAAGAAGTAATCATATGTGCTCTAATTGGTGGAGCAAGATCTTGACAAGTGGTATCAGAGCCTGGTTGTAGGTTCAAGAGATGATACCATCAGGGGTATCAGAGCTTTTGGTTGAGTTGACTAACAGGTGGTTTCAGATCTGGTAGTGTTTTTGATTATAGGTCACTCTCAGGGGTTTCAGATTGAGTGGGAGTATAGCAATGGCATAAGAAAGTAAGCTACGAATGGAGAAACTGAATAGCACGAATGGTCTGATTGATGGAAAGAAAGAGCAGGGAAAAAAAAATTGTTGGTCGGTAGAAGATCAGCGTGTAGAAGCAGATGTTACAGGTGATGTTGCACAGGTTGCTCTGGATAAAGTAGAATCTTTGTTTACAAATTCTTTTGCGTCTTTCCATGCAGCCCATAATAGAGCATCTTTTCATGGGTATGTCTTTGGAGACTTTGGAGAGATTTATTTAGGGGTTGGAGAGCCTTGTCAGATGATTGACGAAGGGGAAGTGACGCTGAAATTGCAGACGGATAACACACGGGTGGTGAAGGAAGTCATGCAGGTACCAGTCTTGGAGATGAGTCTAATTTCTTCAGAAAAGTTGGGTGATAGGAGATGCACTGTAACTCTCACAGCGGGTGCACTTGAATTAGATGGTGGTAAGAAAGTAGGTATCTTTTATCTATCTACTTATATTACTGATTCACCTTTTGTTACAGAAATGTGGCTTTGTAGGCTTGGTCACATATGTAGGAGGGGAATGCATGTTCTTAAGCGAAAGACAGATGTTTTTGACAAGCTAAAGAACTGGAAAGCCTTGGTGTTCATGGAGGAGATGACGGACATAGATCAGTTGAGGAGACTGAATTATTTTGAGCAGGGCTGTGTTGATTTGAACAGGGTTTTGATTCATGGAGAGCTCGCGGGTAAAAAGTTATCACTCACAGGCGAACACAGGTACCGGCGTCGGTCATACAGTAATCGACGTCGACAGCAAGAAGACCGATGTCGGTCATACAGGAACCGATGTTGGCAAAAAAGATACCGACGTCGGCCAAGGAAACGACGTCGGTAGTCAGGGTCAGTGTAGGGAACCGACATCGATCGGTTGCAGACTGGGAGATGACCGAGATCGATCACTGGAACGGATGGTGGGCGAACAACAAGCTGTCAACAAGTCTCAAACGCTCATATGGAGATCAGAAAGGGTAAGTGAACCTCATATTTGTTGTTCACCTTCTTTATATTGCTTATTGATGGTCAAGAACTAGGAAGACGTGAAGAGGCAATGCAGGTAGAATCTAGAAACAGTGGGAGCTTGGCATGGATGAGGAGTGAGTCCTTGGAGAAGAACCAAACAGGTATTTGTTGGTGGAGATGACAACTGGAAGAAAACACTGAGAGAAGGATGGATTCCCAGTTAAAGAAAAGAGTGGATGGATACGTGAGATGAAAGGCCAAGGTATATGGTCTTGAGGACGCTGCAAGACAGTGGTACAGGTTTTGACAGGTGGATGACTAAGCATGGCTTTAGTCAATGTCAGTGTAACTATTGTGATTTTGTCTTACCAGGGGGATGATGAGTCACGACATTATCCAGTTATTGTATGTGGGTGATTTGCTAGCAGGTTTTGTACATACAGGGATTTGTTGAGCTAAGGGTAAGGTTAGTTCAGAGGTGTGTCAAGAAGAATTTGGAGCAACAAAATTCTTTGGCATAAGAAACATGGAGATTTTGTCTCCAGTGGGAGCTGGTGTGAAGACGGTGTTGGCAGGGTTCATGATGCAGGATGTAGAATCAGAAAGCACACCAAGGGCTGGACAGTTCAAGTAGAGCTTAGAACAGGGTTCGAAATCACATGAGGTCTTGTGTAGACCTGAGTTTTTCCAAGCAGTGGGAGTTGTCAGAAAGTTTGGAGCCAATTCGGGGAAAAAAGTACTGTAGGGCAGTTCAATGGATTCTTAGAGGGACCAGCAGCAGGTGCACATGCTATGCAGGGTCAAGTTTTTTTCTACAAGAGTTTGTAGATACAGATGTGGCAAGAGATTTGGATGATAGGTAGAGCATCACAAGGTGTGTGGTGGTTGGTCTTCAAGATTAAGCTTGAAGAGGGATACAAGCCAGGGAATAAAATTAGACGATATATAGGTACAGGTACAGTTGCAGCTGTTTGTCTCCAAGTGGGAGATTATTAGGTTGTGGAGCTAAAAGCTTCAACTGATACAAACATGGAGGAGGTTGCTGAGTTCCAGGCAAACCGACGTCAGCAGATTGCAGTGCAAAAGGAAACCGACATCGACAGGCGTGAGCTGAAGACAACCGGCGTTGACAGGAGGTCGGCCGACGTCGATCACCTCCAAGTAGATAGGGACCGACGTCGGTCACCTGTGGCGGTTCCAGAACTATTCGTTGCACGAACAGTTAGTTCGTTGAACTGAGAGTTTGCATGTAAAGGCTAATTATAGTCTTGAGTTGCGTGTCTAATTATTGTAATTAAGGTAGTCTAATTATTGTAAGCATGAGATCTATATATGGACTCATGGGTTGTATTGTAAACTTGTAGCTAGGGAGTAAGAGAGCTAAATAAGCTCCTTCTGAGAGAGGAGAGCAATGGTGTGTTCCTCCTAGTGCCACATTATCAAGGTGGGTACTGGTTTAGAGAATCAGAAGGGTTCTTCGTATTTGTATGATCTTAGTCAGCAGGTGAGCATGGCTTTTTTTGGAGATCTACAATGGCGAGTAAGGTCTAGTGATTTACAAGTAGCAGCAAAGAGCAGGAGATCTACTTGGAGTACGGTTGTGTACTTGACGTACTGGCAGCGTGTTACTGACTGGTTAGAGAGGTGAACATCAATTCTGTATTGGAGTTGACTGTTGGGACCGAGAGAGAGAAGGAAAAAGGTCTTGAGGTGTGGCGAGCCTTTGAGGTGGAAGAAGAAGTGGCATCTTCTTTATTGTATATTCTTCTGAGTGTTATTAATACAATTGTGTATTGTCTCTCATATTCCTGTGTTGTTTTATATTTCTAGTTACTTATTGATTCTGGTTAAATTTCGTGTTTAGTTGCTAATACAAGAAGTAATCATATGTGTTCTAATTGGTGGAGTAAGATCCTGACAAGAGTGATACAAGCTATAACACAAAGTTTGAAAATAACTTGCTTTCTGATTCAAACAAAAAAATATGATGAACAATCTGAGCTCAAAGTCTCAGTAATGCCTTTCAACTTGGGCAGGGTTTTACTTTTGGTAACGAGAAGATCTCCCTTCAAATGATACAAGAGATTACATTATATAGAGGCTAAGAGGGGCTTGGCACTTTGTCCCATAGAGCGACCCATGTTGTGCATTAATACCTTAGATGCATTTTTGGTTCTGTCAGGGAGGGCCATGTTGGAGCAAAGCAACGGCCTTAACTGTGGCGTGTTGATTCATCTCCAATGTCTTCCCCTGAGCTTGAGTCACTCATTCTATTACCTGTTATTCGCATAGCTGTCCACTTTGCCTTTGCTCTAGAGGGGACAAATAGGCTATGCTTTCAATGCTTACAGGCCCAAATACCTACATGGTGGACTGTTCCACCTACTGGAAATAACTCTTGCTGGTATTTCTCTCTTTGTCTCTTCTTCCTTTTGGCCCTAGCCTTAAAGTCTTTGAATGCATTTGAATCCGCGTTCTAAGCCTGCAAAGATCAACAGACACTTTATTGCCACAAATTTGACGTTTGCGGGTCTTTCATCTTTTGAAGGTTAATGGCTAGTCGATTGTCTTAAATTTGATGTTTGCGGGCCTGTCATTCTCCTTAGCAATTCCTTCATGTCTTTCTCGCTTGCTATGGCCGCTTTCCACTATAACATAGGTGAGGACACGTGGCAGCATCCACAACTTTGAAACTTGCTAGAACCCTGAAGCACGGATGCAGACACTTGTCGCACTTCGCTTGTTTAAAAAGGACACGTGGCACGTTCCACTACTTTAAAACTTGTTAGAGACTATCTCGGCATACAACACTTGGCAACTTCCATTGCACTTTGAGGCTTGATCTCTCCTGAAGGGAACTTGCCCCTCATGGTCTTGAAAGAAGGTTCATTTTTTAAGTGTCGACTATCCTCTAGAAGGGTACCTACCTTTCGGGATCATTCGGGTGGCCTTTGGGCTTTAATTCTTTTAGAAGACTATTTATCCTTTATTTCATTTAGATAAAATCTTTGAAGAAATTCTTTTAGACAATTTGTCTGAAGGAAATCTTTCGTTGGCTCTGCGTCTTTGACACGTGGCACGTTCCATTACTTCGAGACTTATTTGAGACTGGGACCCACAATATTCCTTGCCCGAGTAGCTTCAAAAGGGAAATGCAGATGCCGACACCTGTCGCATTCCACTGAGTTAGTATGGGACACGTGGTGTGTTTCACTTAACTCAGAAGCTTTTGATACCTTTGAGGATCCTGCAGAAGATGACACGTGGCAACTTCTGCTGAGCTTCTAAAAACACTAAAGAAACATTCAAGACTATTTGGATCCATGTAGATGATGACACTTGGCGTGTTTCGTTTGCTACTGCGACTTACCAAGGGTCTAACACAGTCCTTACTCAATTATTGCGGATGTCGACACTTGGCAGCCTCCGCCAATTCTTACTAGGGACATGTGGCAACTTTCACTTAGTTTTAGCAATCACGTGGTCGATGACACTTGGAGCGCTCCGCTTATTCTTTTAACAACTTGCCTGGGGCCCACCACGGTCTTTACTTGATAATGAAACCAAAGGAAGATACTGTGACTATTGACACTTGGCAGCCTCCATCGATTTCTGCAGATGACACGTGGCACATTATGCTGTTTTGAGAAAAAGACATTGAAACCTTCCGCAATTGCCACTTGTTGCTGCGAAAATCTACAAGGGACACGTGGCACGTTTCGCTCTTTTGAGAAGCAAATCATAATGTGTCCCGGTAGACGACACTTGGCAGCTTCCGCTCATCTTTTTCTTTTGCGCGCGTCTTTGAACCATTTGTTTGAAACGAACCCTGAAAATGTATAAGTGTTGAAAACTTACTCTTTCAAAGAAATTTTCTTGTTAAAGCCATCAAACCTTTTTTTGAACCTGTTAATCTCAAGCTTGTTGAGTCCGTAGATTTCCTCCCGTGAAGTCCGTAGAAATTGAGAAGCTTGAAAAACAAGGAATTTGAATGTTCAAGACAAATTTTGAAAAGGGAAGAGACAATTTTGGGTATGTGCAAGGTCAAAATAGTCCATAGGTTGTCTCAAAAATGGGTAACATTTTTCGGGGACAACAACTGGCTTTAGTTGGGGAACTTCTTTCAGTTGAAAACTTGAATCAACTGAGGGGAGTAGAAACCACAAATCTCCAATGCCTTGAAGTAGGCCATTGGGCTATGGAGTCATGCTACCAAAAAGAAAGGTTCCAAAAAATGAAAACGGATGACACGAAGCAGGAACAAAGACTATACAAATATACATATGTACAGGTGAACTTATCTAATACTTCAAAAATTGAAGTGATTCAGACGCTGCCCATTGTGAGACAATGAAAATGGCGTTCCGTCTTGATAAACTAGCTGAAAACCATTTTATCCCCAGAATCGGTGATGGGTGAATGGAACTCTCCATCAGGAATCACATTTTTTGTGCACTCATTTTGGTTCTCTTCTTGCACCATGGCAAGGCGTGGTCTTCAATCTGAAAACCATAACTCTTTGCTCTCTTGGCCAACAGTTCCTTTTGCTGACTTTGGAGTACAGCAGTATGGTCCACTACCATAGCTTGTTATTCTATTGGTTCAGTCCAGCACATGTTTTGATTGTCAACATCAAACTCTTAACAAACCATTAGCTCAGCATCTCCTTTGGTGTGAAGGAGTTTGACATCTTGGTCTTAAGCAGCCTTCAATTTGAGCAACAGAGATTCACATTCAACTGTGTTATTAGTGTTGTTGAACTGGAACTTGTATGAAGGAAAAATATCTCCTTAAGGAGATATCAACATAGTCTTGGCTCTAGCATTGATAGAAGAATTGTTGCCATCGAATTTTAGGATCCAAACATCATCAGAAACTGATCTTCTATCAGATTTCTCTTTATTGTTAAGGTGTGGAGCCTAAAAGTTTCACATATGAGCATTTAACAGTTTCGGGTCTACACAGTCACCGGCATCGGTCAGGAGCGACCGACGTCAGTCAAGCGTAGTTGAAGAGACGCCGGCGTCGGCAGAGGATCGGCCGACGTCGGTCACAAGCAAGCATCAGGAACCGGCGTCGATTACCTATGCGTCCAGAATGCTATTTTCGAGGACAGAAGCGAGTGTTTGCATGATGAGTTTAAGTCTTAGTCTTAAATTCGCGTTTCTATTATTAGCAAGATTGTTTTTAGAGCCCTTGTTCAAGAGGCTTAACTGTTAGTTGTAAGTGCATGCTCAAGTTTCCTAATTCTATATGTATAATTAGATCTTCTTAGCTTAGTGTGATTATTGTAGTAGTTCATTGTATGTGAATGTTGAAGAACAATACAGAGTTGTATCAATCCAGGGTGTTGGAATTGATTGTACTTGAGAGAGAGAGCTCTTAAGGGATAGAGATCTAGAGAGAGATCTTGTGCATCTGAGAGAGGTGTGGAAGAAAGAAGTTTCTTCAATTGTATTCTTTTTGTAAAGAGTTTTAATACAAGTTTTCAGGGTGGTTTCTTGTATCTCTTGTTTTTTGCTATTATCTGATTCTAGTTACTTATCTATCTGCTTTAATTCCGCGGTTTATTGCTTGCATAAGTGTAATCATATTGTTGGTTGATCCCCAACAAGTGGTATCAGAGCCTTGGTTGTAGGTTTAGAGTTTGATATCCAATAATTGGTATCAAAGCTCAGGTTCACTAACAGGTGGTTCAGATCTGTGTAGTGTGTATTGATTACAGGTTGCTCATAGGAGTTTCTGCAGGAATTTATATTTGAGTGACAAAAGCAATGGCAGATGAAAGTAAACTGAGAATGGAGAAGTTCAATGGCAAAAACTATCAACATTGGAGAATGCAGATAGAGGACTATCTGTATCAGAAGGATCTATACTTACCGTTAGGTGGGATTGCAAAGAAGCCCACAAACATGGAGGATGAAGAATGGCAAGTTCTTGACAGAAAAGCTCTGGGGTCTATAAGACTAAGTCTAGCATCTACTGTGATATCTAATTTATCACAGAGAAAAACAACGGTAGAGTTGATGACTACTCTAGCAAATTTGTACGAAAAACCCTCAACTTCTAATAAGGTATATCTTATGAAGCAACTATTCAATTTGTATATGCAGGAAGGTGGATCTATATCTAATCACCTGAATGATTTCCATGGTATTGTAAATCAATTAAGTTCCATCAAAATTGTATTTGATGATGAAATAAAAGCTCTTTTAATATTATGTTCTTTGCCTGAAAGCTGGCATAGCTTAGTAATGGCAGTTAGTAATACTGCATCTGCATCAAATATTTTAAAAGTAGAGGATGTTGTTAGTGTTATCTTGAATGAAAAAATTCACAGGAAAAGCACAGAAGAGACATCTGGGAACGCTTTAAGTTTTGAGAGCAAGGGAAGGCAAAAAAAGAAGAACAAGAAAGGGAGATCAAGATCCAAGTCTAAGGGAAAAGGCAGGTCTAAATCCAGAAATGGCAGAAGGCCACAATGCTGGAATTGTGAAAAGATGGGGCACATAAGCAGAGATTGCTGGTCAAAGCCTAAGGAGGACAATCAGCACGAAGGAAAATAAAAAGCAAAGGTTGCAGGTATTGCACAAGATGCTTTAATATTCTCTTTGCATAATAATATAGAATCTTGGGTGTTAGATTCTGGTGCATCTTTTCATGCTACCCCTAATAGGAAATATTTCTGTGACTATATCCATGGAGATTTTGGAATAGTATATCTAGGGGATGATGAAACCTGTAAAATTATTGGCAAAGGTAAAGTGCAGCTGAAAATGCAGAATGGCAACACATGGGTGTTGAGAGAAGTTATGCATGTTCTTAGCTTGAAGAGAAATTTGATTTCTGCAAGAAAGTTAGGGGATGAGAGTTGTACAGTAACTCTCACAGTAGAATCTTGGAAGGTAACCAAGGGTGCACTTGTTATGGCCAGAGGTAAGAGAGTAGGTACTCTCTATTTGTGTAATTGTGTTACTAACAATTCTCTTTCTGTATTATCTACTTCAGATGTGGATGCAAAATTGTGGCACTCTAGGCTTGGCCACATGAGCGAGAAAGAGATGTCAATTCTTAAGTCTAAAAGTAAGCTTTCAGATTTGAAAAGCATGGATCTAGAATTTTGTGAGCACTGTGTATTTGAAAAACAGAAAAGGGTTAGTTTTCTCAAGACTGGGTCTACAAAGAAGAAGCATAAGTTGCAGCTTGTTCACACAGACGTGTGGAGACCGGCTCAGATAGCTTCTATTGGAGGATCACAGTACTACGTTTCGTTCATAGATGATGCTACAAGAAAGGTATGGATCTACTGTATTAAAAAAAATCTGATGTATTTGAGACTTTTAAGATTTGAAAAGCTATGGTTGAGAATGAAACAGGAAAAAGATTAAAGTGCCTGATATCAGACAATGGTGAAGAGTTCTACAGTTATAAGTTCAACTGGTATTGTTACATGCATGGAATCCGTAGGCAAAAGACGGTTCCAAGAACACCTCAGCAGAATGGAATTACTGAAAGGATGAACAGAACAATCATGGAGCGTGCAAGATGTATGAGATTGCATGCTGGTTTGCCTTTAGAGTTTTGGGCAGAAGCTGTTGACACTGCAGTGTACCTGATTAACAGAGGACCCTCTACAGCTCTTGATGGTGGAATTTCAGAAGAGGCTTGGACAGGTAAAAAGGTAGATCTCTCTTTTCTCAAAGTTTTCGGTTGTGAAGCCTTTGTGCACGTAGATAAGGAAAATAGAAAGAAGCTCGATGCTAAGTCTATGAGGTGCACGTTTATTGGCTATGGCTCAGATGATTTTGATTTCAGATTTTGAAATCTAAGAACTAACAAGATAATTAGGAGCCGTGACGTTGTTTTCAATGAAAAAGTGATGTATAGTGATCAGTTGAAGAAGCTGAATCAATCTGGGCAGAGCCATAGTGAATTGGACGAGGTGATGGTCCAAAATGAGCTCGCGGGAAAAAGAAATAATCACTTGTAGGAAAACACAGAGACCGACGTCGACAGGTTAGGAATCGGCGTCGACAGAACAGAAACCGAGGTCAGTCATACAGAGACCGATGTCGGCAGGACAGACATCGGTGTCGGTCAGGCAGAACCGGCGTCGACCAGTAACAGGTCTGGAGGTGACCGAGGTCGGTCACTGTCAGAGAACTTGGGTGGACAACGTGTTGTGAACGAGTCTTAGACACCCATCAGGAGGTCAGAAAGGGTAAGTAAGCCTCCAATTAGATACTCACCTTCATTATTTTATTTATTGCTAACTGATAGTGGAGAACCAGAGAGCTTTGAAGAAGCAATACAGGTGGAGTCCAAGAGTCAATGGGAGCGTGGCATGGTTGAGGAGATGGAGTCCTTAAGAGAGAACCAAACATGGGATTTGGTTGAGTTGCCAGCTGGTAAGAGAACACTGAAAAACAGATGGACCTACAGGTTGAAAGAAGGTGAGAATGGACATATGAGATATAAGGCCAGATTGGTAGTGAAAGGATTTGCACAAAAGCCAGGTATTGATTTTGGTGAGATTTTTTTTTCTGTTGTTAAAATGACTTCTATACGGATTGCACTGTCTTTGGTTGCTGTTGAAGATTTGCATCTTGAGCAGCTAGATGTTAAGACAGCGTTTCTTCATGGAGATTTGGATGAGAAAATTTATATGAAACAGTCGAAAGGATTTGAGGTCAAAGGTAAGGAGAAGTTAGTGTGCAGATTGAAAAAAAGCTTGTATGGCCTCAAGCAAGCTCCTAGATAGTGGTATTTGAAATTTGACAGGTTTATGACTAATCATGGATACAGTAGGTGTCAATCTGACCATTGTGTATATTTTAAGAGATTGGATAACGTAGATATATTATTCTATTGTTGTCTGTAGATGATATGCTGGTTGCAGGATCACACATGCAGGATATCTCTGAGCTTAAGGTGAAATTAGCTCAAACATTTGCTATGAAAGATTTGGGAGCAGCAAAGAAAATCCTTGGCATGAGCATTAAGAGAGACAAGAAAAATCACAGATTGATATTGTCTAAAAAAGATTATGTGGACAAGGTGTTGAAACAGTTCAATATGCAGGATGCTAAACTGGTAAGCACACCTTTGGCTGGACATTTTAAGTTGAGTAAAGAACAATGTCCTGATTCACATGATGAGGTAGAGTACATGAGTAAGGTTCCATATTCTTCCGCAGTAGGGAGTTTGATGTATGCAATGGTCTGTACTAGACCGGATATTGCCCAAGCAGTGGGAGTTGTAAGTAAGTATATGGCCAATCCAAGTAAAGAACATTGAAAAGCAGTTCAGTGGATCCTTAGATATCTGAGAGGAACCAGCAGTAGGCACTTGTGTTATGGAGGTTCAGATACTTCTCTACATGATTATGTAGATTCAGATATGGTAGGGGATTTGGATGGTAGGAGGAGCACTATAGGTTATGTTTTCACTGTAGGTGAAACGGCGGTTCGCTAGATATCTAAGTTGCAGAAGGCTGTTGCCTTGTCAACTACAGAAGCAGAGTACATTACAGCCATAAAAGCTAGCAAAGAGATGATATGGATGACACGGTTCATAGAAGAGTTTGGAAGGGAGCATGAGAGTTGCAGATTGTATAGTGACAGTCAGAGTGCAATCCATTTGGCTAAGAATTCAGCCTTTCATTCAAGAACCAAGCACATACAACTAAGGTACCACTTCATACTGCAGGTATTGGAAGATGGTAATTTGAAGCTGGAGAAGATTCATACAGATAGGAATCCTGCTGATATGTTAACCAAGCCGGTTACAAAAGAGAAGTTGAATCTTCATTCAACTTCTGTTGGTCTTCATGATTGAGTTGAAGATGGAGGAGCTAGAAGATGTTGATGTACATGTACTGGTACAGCTGTTTATCTCCAAATGGGAGATTGTTAATGTGTGGAGCCTAAAAGCTTCACATATGAGCATTTAACAATTTCGGGTCTACACAGTCACCGGCGTCGATCAGGAACGACTGACGTCGGTCAGGCGCAGTTGAAGAGACGCCGGCGTCGGCAGAGGATCGGTCGACATCGGTCACAGGCAAGCATCAAGAACCGGCGTCGGTTACCTGTGCGTCTAGAATGCTATTTTCGAGGACAGAAGTGAGTGTTTGCATAATGAGTTTAAGTTTTAGTCTTAAGTTCGCGTTTCTATTATTAGCAAGATTGTTTTTAGAGCCCTTGTTCAAGAGGCTTAACTGCTAGTTGTAAGTGCATGCTCAAGTTTCCAAATTCTATATGTATAATTAGATATTCTTAGCTTAGTGTGATTATTGTAGTAGTTCATTGTATGTGAATGTTGAAGAACAGTACAGAGTTGTATCAATTCAGGTTGTTGAAATTGATTGTACTTGAGAGAGAGAGCTCTTAAGGGATAGAGATCTAGAGAGAGATCTTGTGCATCTGAGAGAGGTGTGGAAGAAATAAGTTTCTTCAATTGTATTCTTTTTGTAAAGAGTTTTAATACAAGTTCTCAGGATGGTTTCTTGTATCTCTTGTTCTTTGCTATTATCTGATTCTAGTTACTTATCTATCTGATTTAATTCTGCGGTTTATTGCTTCCATAAGTGTAATCATATTGTTGGTTGATCCCCAACATTTATTGGAAGTGAAAGATGCTTTTTTATCTGTATTACACCTTACAAATTTTTCTGATGTCTTGTTTGAATCAATTTTCAAATTGCCACCTAAAGGACTTTCATCTGCAGAAACATGAACACCCTCTTTGGTCAACAAATGATTACTCTTGCCTGAAGACTAAAACAGAATTTGAGCTATAGGGGCCAACGTTTGGGTAACCATGTATTTTGCCTCCTTTTTAGGGAGCAATCTCTTCATTACGCCTTTTACAGGGATCCTTGCCTCAGACAGATCCATGCTTAGTTCTCCTCCCACATCCTTGCAGAAATTTCGTGTAAGCAGAATGCCATAGGATGTTGGGACGTCAGCCACCAAGACAGTCATCTTGATTCTCTTTTTCGGAAATGCTGCAAATGCAAATTGGGCATCTTTGATTTGCCCTAATAGTGGTACTTGCTTGTTCTTCATGGAAAAACATCTACCGAATGTCTTGGTCAATGTGAGGCCAAAGGATTCAATGACTTTGGCAGGCATGACATTGTCTGAAGCTCCAAAATCAATGATGCAATTGCTCAACTTGTGACCATTTATCAACAGAAAAACATATAAATGCTCTATTTTTTCGGGGGCAGTAAGAGGTGTAATGACAAGGTTGTTTGGGATGGGCATGTTCTTTGAGAGATCATGAGTTACCTTTCTAATCTATTATCCTGCAGGGATGACTTTATTCTTCACACACTCTACCAACTTGTCCAACTACTCAGTGTTGGCTTGTAAGAATTCAAATTTAGTCATTTGAATTTTAGTTTTATTGGCATGGTCGACTATGTCAAATGACTGATATGGACTACGAAGAGAGGATGGGAGTTCATCCTTTTGGTTTTTGGGAGGGGGAGGACTGGCCTGCGAATTTGAAGTAGAAGGCATAGAGATATTTGAAGCACTTACCTTTTCGAAAATCACCGGGTCCTTTGAATGGAAAGGCAAAGTTGTTCCACGCTTAGCAATTGTAATGGTTGGTTGAGGTTGCTCCTCTATCTTCTCTTTGTCAGCCTGCTGGGCTGACTAGTTCTTGGATCGGGGGAATACAACATATAATCCCTCGACTGCTTTACCTTTACTTCTGGGTTCATCCTAGTAATTCAGAAAGCCAATGTGGGAGTCGCCAACTGATTCTTCTTGATCCTCCATGAAAAGACCAATGTCATTTTCTTGATCAAACTCAGGTTGGAAAGAGAAATCATGTTCTATTTCCAAATATCTAATTGTTGAGTTGGTTGGAGGTGCTTCAAAGGCAAGGATCCTCTGTGGGGGAGGAAGACAATTTGGTTGCCCTTGACTTCTGGTAGCATTGCCTTGATATGACTAGTTTTGAAATGTCCTCCTTGGCATATCCCGATAAGGAGGAGCAGACATACCTTGGGCCATTTGGCTTTTCAAGGCTAGCAGTTCATTTGCTAGCTTTTGCACCATTTGATCAATAGTGGTTATAAATAGATACTCAGAAGATGAAGAGGATTTTTCTCTGTTAGAATCTCTCCTTATCTTTCCTGCCAAGATAAGGTCATCTTCTACCTCAGTAGCCAAGTCCTAAGCAACAGCAAGGTCTATGTGTCTAGCCCGTTTCAGCAAAAAACTCACTTTAGGCAGCTGTGAGTTGATGAAAAAACACTTGAGATTCTCAGGGGTCAACTGGGCGATCATGGGAATCCTATTCCTCAGCTTGTCAAACTTGGCAATGAAGTCTCTCATAGGTTCATGAGGTTCCTTCTTCATCTGTGTGAGTTGGGCTAGCAAGGCATGTGCATCTTCTGCAGACTTGAACTTGGCTTCAAATTTAGCCTTGAGAGTGTCCCAGTTAGTCACTGACCGAGCCTGCAGGTGGTAATACCATTCTGCAGCAGTGCCTTGTAGTATTTTCACAAACAGCCTGACTGCCACGTCTTCAAATTCCACCCCTATCACACCACAAACTATGCTGAAAGCTGCAATATGTTCATCAGGGTGAACTCTCCCATCACCAAAGAATTTAGAGAAGTTTTTTCTTGAGCTGTGTGGAAGTTCATGTAGGGGTGGAGTAAGATTTAGTGGGCCAAATGAGTTACCCCAGGGGCCTTGAACTGCCATGATGAGATTATGAAAAAGAGGGATAACAAATCTAGGCAGCGTGTGGATAGGCAAAGCTCTGCTAATAGTGAAAAAAATAGTTCTACCTTGTGCTCTCTGGCTTCTTGTATAGCGTGGAGTTGCCAGATTGTAGAACAAAAATGACAAAAAATTGGCCCTGCTTCAGCTTGAAGCTTGAGGCTTCAAACTGCGCGTTCTATCCCAATGGCTCAGGTTTTGCAAACCAGATAATATAATGGAGATGGAGGAAGATGGTAAGGCTATAATGATAATGGGTAAGACACGGAATGGAGTCGCTAGAGTCTATAATGGATAAGGGTAGGGACTACTTCAATCTAAAACTTTGAGGCTTCAGACTACACGTTCATTCCCAGTAGAGTCACCAAAAATTGTTGGGTAAATATTTTGTCAATCAGCTAACTAGTGAGCAAAATAGGTCTCTTCAACCACAACATAGGGAGATTGGTCGGCCAGGTGTGCAGGTTTACTACATCAATAGGGGACAAATCTCTCCTTTCATCAAGCGGAGGTTTCCTATGAATATGCAGGAGCTATATACTATATTTATAAGTTGAAAATAACACTCAAAGGTAGGATACACCATCCATCTCTCTTATTTTAGAGATGATGTTCACAAACAAAGGAGAAAATCTTGGTGAAAACATTGAAGGCACTTCTCTTCTTTCAGAAGTGTTCTTGTAGGGGATATCAAGAGTTCTTTCAGGTAGGATAAGTAACTGGTAACAGAGTACAGAGTAACCAGCGATCTAAGATGTAGCTCAAAGTCTCCACCTTGACTGCCCAAGAGTGAAATATGAAGAATAATGGGGGCACAAAGCCGTTCCAAAGTTATTTACACAGAAAGAAACCAAAAACACATACTTAAAACAATTATGACATCATAAAGTTTGAAAGTAACTAGTTTCAGGACACCTTCCTTATCACTTCCACTAGCTCTGCTTGTTAAATTGCATAAACAAGAATACATTTAGGAAATAGACATAAGAACAATCTCCTAGAATGATACAAGCTATAACAGGACAAAGTCTAAAAGTAACTTGCTTTCTGATTCAAACAAAGAAATATGATGAACAATTTGAGCTCAAAGTCTCAGTAATGACTTTCAATTTGAGCAGAATTTTGCTTCTGGTAATAGGAAGATCTCCCTTCAAATGCTACAAGAGATTACATTATATAGAGGCCAAGATGGGCTTGGCACTTTGTCCCATGGAGCGATCCATGTTGTGCATTAATACCTTGGATGGATTTTTGGTTCTGTCATGGAGGGCCATGATGGAGCAGGGCGGTTGCCTTAACTGTGGTGTGTTGATTCATCTCCAATGTCTTCTCCTGACCCTGAGTCACTCATTCTATCACCTGCTATCCGTGCAGCTGTCCACTTTGCCTTTACTCCAAAAGGGACAAACATGTTGCGCTTTCAATGCTTGCAGGTCCAAATACCTATCCGGTGGACTGTTTCACCTACTGGAAATAACTCCCACTGGTATTTCCCTCTTTATCTCTTCTTCCTTTTGTCCCTGGCCTTAAGGGCTTTGAATGCATTTGGATCCGCATTCTAAGCCTACAAAGATCAACAAACACTTTATTGCCATAAATTTGATGTCTGCGGGTCATTCATCTTTTAAAGGTTAACGACTAGTCCGTCATCTTAAATTTAACGTTTGCGGGCCCGTCATTCTCTTTATCAATTCCTTCATGTCTTTCTCGCTTGCTATGGCCGCTTTCCACTGTGACACATGCGAGGACATGTGGCAACATCCACAACTTTGAAATAAGCTTATCGAAATAAGCTTTGAAACTTACTAGAAACCTGAAGCGCAGATGCAGACACTTGTTGCACTCCGCTTGTTTACAAAAGACACGTGGCACGTTCTACTACTTTGAAACTTGTTAGAGACTGTGTCTCGGCATATGACACTTGGCAGCTTTCGCTGCACTTTGAGGCTTGATCTCTCCTGAAGGGAACTTGCCCCTCGGGGTCTTGAAAGAAAGTTTATTTTCTAAGTGTTGACTATCCTCCGCAAGGGTACTTACCCTTCGGGATCATCTGGGTGACCTTTGGGCTTTAATTCTATCGAAAGACTATTTATCCTTTATTTCCTTCAAACAAAATGTCTGAAGGAATTCCTTCGGATAATTTGTCTGAAGGAAATATTTCCTTGGCTCTGCGTATTTGACACGTGGCATGTTTCGTTGCTTTGAGACTTATTTGAGACTGGGACCCACAATATTCCTTGCCCGAGTAGCTTCAAAAGGGGAGCGCGGATGCCGACACCTGTCGCACTCCATTGAGTTAGTATGGGACACGTGGTGTGTTTCGCTTAACTCATAGAGGCTTTTGATACCTTTGAGGGTCCTGCGGAAGATGACACGTGGTAGCTTCCGCTGAGCTTCCAAAAACACTACATAAACATTCGAGACTATTTGGATCCATGAGGACGATGACACTTGGCGTGTTCCATTTTTTCCTGTGACTTACTCGGGGTCTAACACAATCCTTACTTAATAACTGTGGATGTCGACACTTGGCAGCCTCTACTGATTCTTACCAAGGACACGTGGCAACTTCTGCTCAGTTTTAGCAATCATGCGGTCGATGACACTTGGAGCGCTCTGCTTATTCTTTTAGCAACTTGCTTGGGGCCCGCCACGGTCTTTACTTGATAATGAAACCAAATGAAGATACTGCGACTGTTGACACTTGGAAGCCTCCACCAATTTCTACATATGACACGTGGCACATTTCAATGTTTTGAAAAAAAACATTGAAACCTTCTGTAACTACCACTTGTTGCCTTTTACAGAAATCTACAAGGGACACGTGGCACGTTCTGCTCTTTTGAGAAGCAAATCAGAATGTGTTTCGGCAGACGACACTTGGCAGCTTCTGCTCATCTTTTTCTTTTGCGCTCGTCTTTGAACTGTTTGTTTGAAATGAACACTGGAAATGTATAAGTACCAGAAACTTGCTCTTTCGAAAGAATTTTCCTGTTAAAGCCATCGAACCTTTTTTTGAACCTATTAATCTCAAACCTGTTGAGTCCGTACATTTTCTCTCGCAAAGTCCGTAGAAATTGAGAAGCTTGAAAAACGAGGAATTTGAATGTTCAAGACAAATTTCAAAAAGGGAAGAGACAATTTTGGGTCTGTGCAAGGTCAAAATAGTCCATAGGTTGTCCCAAAAATGAGTAACATTTTTTGAGGACAATAAAACTGACATTGTACTATGTTTCAAAATTAGAATTAACACTTATATACTAATAATTACTTTACACTTTCACTTTTAGTTGCTTGCATGCTTAGAATAGATCACATAGTCTAATTAGATGGTTTTTCAAAATACCATTTAGTTGCACTATTTTTCTCTTTCTTGCACACAATACCAAATCATATAATTTCAAAACGCATTTAAACAATTGTCTATCCAAGGCCTACCTACTTGTATTTCATCACCAAGGGGGAAGCTGAGTTGGTTTTCTATTCAAGTATAAACATGTGCTAAATGATATATATTGGCAAAGCACTCGACACCCTTATCACTGTGGTGTGTGAAGTGAGGGGGTAGGCTCCAACACTAAACCAATATCATTACCTACATAGATCCCTTTCAGTCTAAACATCTTGAAACCATCCATAGATTGCTTTCTAGTTCTTACTTACAGTGAACTTCCTATCACACTTAAAACCATACTGTAATAATCTAACAACATTCAATATGACCACTTAGCATTTAGTTTTCAAGTTGACTGCTTGCTCTTTGCTCAATTATATGTTGTATTGTAAAAACTTGTATTGGCCAGTGTTGGTGCAAGGTTTTGTGTTGTGTGCCTCAATTGGATCATCCTCATTGACCCAATTGATTGTGTGTTTCCTTTCATTTCTTACTTTCAAAAGTACTTGTAAAAAATTTCTTTTTCAGTAAATTGTTATTTTGTTCAACACAGTCTCTTCCAGACTGTTTGTTTCCCTTATCTGCAATATTGAGTCGACCCTATTGACACAACATTCTTTCCTACCTCCCAAGATACAGTACTAGGTGGACCCTTTTGACTTTATATCCTTATCTACCTATTTTTTTTAACAGGTTACAGTACTAGGTTGACCCTGTCGACTCTGTATCCTTGTTTTCTCAAATTTTAGACCCTATTTTTAGTATTAGATTGACCCAGTCGACTATGTACTCTTATTAGTTCCTATTTCCTTGATTTTACATCACCTTTGCCTTATCTAGTCCTTCTCCATCATGAACTTCTTGTTTGAAGACAACACTAAGTTGAATTCAACGGATATGATGAGTCTTACCAACCCTCATAGGGTCTCCCATAAGCAGATTATGGCTCCTTTCTTGGATGAAAGTAATGTTCATATATCCACTCGCACAACAAATTATGGGACCCTTCCTCATTCCTCTTCACTTTGTAATCCTCTCTTCTCACTTAAAGATCAACTTGAATTGGAGTATACACCTAAAATGCTCTTCTTTATCTCTAAATTTCTTCAACATCGAGGAAAGGACACTTATACCATTTACCATCTCATGATTAGTGGTCAAATCGAAGAGCCTCATTCACCTTCTCCCATGTTCTCACATAGATTTGGGGATACTAGTTTCTTTTCATCTCAACATCTTCCCTCTATTTGGACCCCTTCTCATACCATGACTTCTTCTTCTTCGATTTCCTCTACCTCTATGCATAGTATCTCTACTAACATGGCAAGTTCTATATCTAGTGGGCCTCTTCCAAGACCCACTCTCCTTAATTCTTCCACTAGTGAATCATTTGCTACCCATGGTAATCATGCCTCTAGTGCTTCCTCTTCTCATCCCTTTACTAGTCCATATTATGCCACACAAGCAAAGTTTGCCACTATTGCCTCAAATTCTAACAACTATTCTCAAGCTCCTACCAACACATAGTGGTACCCAATCCACTACTTCCAATTCTAATGCTTCAACTAATGACAACAATGCAACTCAAACCCATCAACCCCTATTACAAACTCATAATTAAGTGAATGTTTTTCAAGCTAATAATGCAAATCAAGTGATGCAAATGCAAAACCACCTTATCCATCTTCAAACCCACCCTCAACAAATGCCATGGGGCACACATAATCAAAATGTTCCCCAATTCCTCTTCGAGATTCCCATGGTAATCTTATCCCTCAACCTCTTCTTGTCAACAAGACAATCAAACATCTTCAAAATGAGCCTCTTACATCCCAAATTGCTAATATCGATATATGAGGTATCACCCCTACCATTTATTACAATGGGTCAACTGATCCCACTCTTCATTTAAAAACATTTGGAAATCTATATAAAGGTTAGGTAAAATTAAATACCTTTGCCACTACCAAGCTATTAGCCAAAACTCTCAAGGGTGATGATTTAGATTGATACAACCAACTTAAAACTCATTCTATTACTAGTTTAGAATATTTAGTAAATGCTCTAGTCCAAGAGTTCCAAACTAGTGATCTTCCTGAGAATACCTTGGCCCATTTTATCAATCGTAAGCAACCTAAAACCGAAACTACACAATCTTTCATTAAACAATGGAAGATATTATCCAATAAATGTAAACATAACATGGCCAGTGATAACTTTTTCCATCTCTTTACCAATGCTCTTTTTTCCAAGTGGTAATATCGGGTTCATACTCTCTCTCCACGTACTTAGGAGGAGGCTATTGACCAAGCTAAATGTCAAGATTTCCTTATGTGTCAATTCTAGCCATCCCAACCTTCTTCGGGTACTCGTATATTACTTAAAAACAAGAATCATCATGCTACCAATGATGATGTAATGGACTCTTATGACACCATTCACACTATTCAAGCTTTTGTTCCTAACCAATTTTGGGAACCAACTCCCCCTTCTCAACAATTCACCAATCCTCATTTATCTTCACCTAATAACATCAATGTTCACAAACCTTTATCCTCAGTTGAATTACTAAAATGTCTAGCAAGGCCTCTTCCACGAGACCCTGATCCCACTCCTATGAAATCTTGGTATGATCCAAATAAATTTTATTCGTTTCATGCTAGTTGGGGTCATTCTCATGAGACCTATCGACAGCTTTGTAATTTGGATATGTATTTTCTTCTTGGTCCCAATTTTTATCATAATTATATCATTCGAAAATGCCAACAAGCCTATGACATTGCTTTCAAAGCCCATGAAACAAATACTAAATTTCAAGCTTTGAACAAGTTAATGCTCATTTGGCCATCTATAAAGATCCTCTTCTAAATCACCAAGACACCAAAGACAAACCTAATCCTTCTACCCAATAATGTAGAAAGTCTTATTGACCCAACTCCTGAAAAGAATGTGGTTAATATGACTAATATGCTGAGGGTGGTCGCTTTCATTGATCCTCCACCCATCTACACACCTCCATTGTCTTTCACATTTCATGTTATCCAAGATTTTTCTCCAACCCACTTAAATGAGTTGGGGAAAGATGAACTTATAACTTTTGATGAACTAAATCCAAATCCTCCCTTGGATAACACTTCCCATACTATTTCTACCATCCCTCCATCTTCTTTACCTACCACCAATGATACTCAAGCATCTATCAACACTTCTTCTAGCACTTCTCAAAACCAACTTGCATCAACTACTTTGCCTTCTCAACATAATCTACCAACTTTTCCTCTCACTAAACGTTCCACCTCTTATCAACATAAATCCCAATGTGCTTCGGCTCCTCCTTCTGAGGACCTCCTTCAGCACTATGCACCTCTTTCTAACAATCTTCTTATGGGTTATGATGAGTGGGATCCTATCACATAACTCACTAATCTCCCATCTCAAATCCCATTTCTTGAGCTTATGAGGACCTCTTTGCATCATAACCATCTTATGTAGCTTTTGTTTGAAATGAACATCCCTCGTCCTCCCCTAGTAAGACGCGAAACAACCTTATCTAGATCTGAAGACAACATATTACAAAAATGCGAAGAGATGTCTATACATGTTGATGAAACAATAGACACTTCTCTTTCCCTCAAATTTTCCATCGCTTCCATGATTTTCGATGAGATTTTGCTTCATGCGGATGATCCTCCCCTATTCATTAGTCACTAGTCACTTAGTGTCTTCTCATGTCCTTAATATGTCTCATGTCTCCTAAGATCTTCTCATAAGACGTCTAAATTATGATTTTTACATTCACTTTTTCACTCCCTACAATCCTAATATTTTCCCTTGAGAAATATTGCTTGTTCATTGATCACTCCCCTAAGGATTCCATTTACGAATTGCATTGTAAGACCATGGATAAGACCTAACATTTATCACAAATTACAAAAAAATCACATTCCTATTACCAACATCCCTTTTTACTATATTTTCACATTTATTTCCACCTCATTGGTGTTCCCTTTGTAAGTTGTAGTGTAAAACCATGGTAGAATCTGGCCTTCCAAAATTTTCAATATCCAAGTCACAACAAAATTACATCTGTCAAATATGAGATAAAATGTGATTGATCATGAAGTTACACATCATTGACATACTTCCCATTTTGATTTAATATGTTTTATGATTACTTCATTACTTTTTTACTTTTATCTTCCTATTTTTCAATTGCATGTAAGAATCCAACCATTTCTTGAATTTTTCATACTTCCCAACTTGAATTAGTGTGATTAATTTAAGACCAAGTTTTCCAATTTTTTTTTCTCTTTTATACTTCCCAATGTGATTTAGTATGATTGATTGACTTAATTGATTTTGTTTTTTATACCATTTTTTCTTTCAAAGTGCTTTTCATTTTATTACATTATTTTCATACTTCCCAACGTGACTTAGTGTGATTTTACTCATTTTAATTTGGTGCCAATCTTTTTCATGGTTTTAAAACAAACTTTTTGCCCTCTTGCTTACCATTCTTTGGTTTCTTATACTTAGTTATTTTTTGTTATTACACATTTTTCAATGTGAAATAGTGTGTAGTACATTTGTTTTTGATTGATTATATTTTACCAAGTCTTTTTTCATCCATTTTTTTTAACCACACGTGTCCTACATAATTCTAGGAAAGAAACCACAACACATATATTTCTTATAGCATATACAATAAAAGCTAAATACATGTGTTAAAAAGAAATATATTCATGCATTCACAACCACAACCACAATACGAACACATAGAATATCAACATCCAACTGTTAACATATAAAATATCTATATATATAGTGCTTTTTGATATAAAGTACAAAAATATACATCACTCCATCTCTAAGGCTGGACTCTATCCTGTCTATCTTGTGGCCTAGCCACACTGCCCATAAATGCCGCAGACAGTCCCCTTTGAATAGTATTTTGTAAAGAGGCTATCCGAGATCTCAAACATATTACTTGTCCTTGTAGATTGGTCACTTGGACCTGTACCTATGCTAATTGAGTCATGGTAGCCATATGTGTGGCCCTCTCTTGAGCCAAGGCCTGTAATGCATGTGCCTCTCCCTATCCCACCCCTGTTAGTGGCGATCACTCATCCCCATGTGCCTGTAATCACCTCACAACCTCTCCTGCTAGTCTGAACCAACTCGCCTGAGCTAGGGCAGATAGTATCACAGGTTCATCTAGTGTAGCAGGGTTGTATGACATCAATGCCTCATCCAATATCTCATGGAGTACTCCCCTCACGAGGGATCCCCATCTGGTCTCCTCTTCAAGATATACAAAATTCAAACCAGATAGATATTAGATCATAAATATATCTCCAAATCTATTTATCTATAATTTATCTCAAAAAATTTAAGCAAATTATAACCATTTATTACCTCTCTGAATGTCGCTTATCATCATCTCCCCATCTGTGCGACTACCGAGCACGATCTCTCCATTGGCTCATCCTTCTGTACCTTATCCATGGGATGTCGACCAATCAATGCTAATCCCAGGGTCACAACCCATGCTCATC
Source organism: Torreya grandis (assembly GCA_037957365.1). NCBI lineage: Eukaryota > Viridiplantae > Streptophyta > Pinopsida > Cupressales > Taxaceae > Torreya > Torreya grandis. Next base: position 155,824 of record JARHVA010000034.1, read on the forward strand.
TCAAGCCTCACTTGAGTGGTGCCTCTATAGACCAACTCTATCCTAGGCCGACTGATGGGTCATTCGGGATGACCACCCTCTATGATCTCTCTTGCTACTGACATCTTTATCGGTGGTGTGACCAAGATGGTTGCCACTCCTATTGTGGTACTCACTGTGGTACCTATAACACTCTTGCATCCACATCCATCTCCTCTCTATCTACTAGCCGTCGTGCTTGTTGGTTGAATATTTTGTCGATCAGCATACTGATAAACAAAATAGCCCTGATCAGCCAAAGTAGGAAGATTGGTCGTTCAAATGTGTAGGTTTACCACATCAAAAGGGGACTAATCTCTCCTTTCATCAAGGCGAGGTTCCTTATAGATATGCTATATATATAAACAGAAAATAATACTCAAGGGTAGGACAAACCATCCATCTCTCTTTTTTCAGAGATGATGTGTGCAAATCAAAGGAAAAACTCAAGGGAAATGACAGAAAGCACTCCTCTTCTTTCAGAAATACTATTCAGCAAGCCACAAGAATACTCCTGATAGTAAAAGCAAAATGTAACCAAGGACGTAGTAACCAACAAATTGAGATGTAGCACAAAGTCTCCACCTGAATTGCTCAAGAGTGAAATACGAAGGACAATGGGGGCACAAAGTCGTACTAAGGTCCTTTACACAGAAATAAAAAAACACACTAAAGGCAATTATGGGGGCACAAATTCTCTCCACAGTTGACTTCAAGACACCTTCCTGACTACTTTCACTAATTTTGCTTGTTGAATTAAAAGAACATAAAATATATTAAGGAAAAAGACATAATAACAGTTTCCCCAACAACAAAGATATCACAACACAAAGTTTAAAAAGTCACTTGCTTTCTTATTCCAATAACAAAATATGATCAACAATCTGAGCTCAAAGTCTCAATAATGCCTTTCAATTTGGCTAGAGTTTCATTTCTGATTGTCAGAAAGAAATCTATTTACAATAAAAGAGAATCCCTTATATAGCCTCTTCAAGGACTCGGGAACAATAACACATCATGTTGCATTGAAATTTGTTAAGGAGACAGGCTGGAATTTAGGAGCATCTACCCAATTGTTTTTCTCAATGCAGAGAAACAAGTCGCGCTATTGAAAGTTTGCAACTTTCAATGTCCACCTGGCGATCTGATCTTTCTTCATCGTTCCTCCTTTTCTAGTTAATTGATCAGGTTCTGGATTCAATTTGTTGTTCTGTTCCTTAGTTGCTTTCTGCTGGTCTTGGCCTTAAAGCCTTTGAATGTATTCGGGACTGTAGATTTAAATCTACAATGATCAACGGCTATTTTATGAGCTTTGAAAGACGTTCACACACCCGTCAATACGCTTTCAACGGCTAGTTCGTTCTTCTGGAATTTGACATTTTTGGGTACGTCACCCCTTAATCTTTCTTTGGCTTTCCTGTTTTGCATCCTCCCGAAGGGAACCTGCCTTTCGGGCCTCAAGAAATGATCCACTTTGGGTCGGGAAGATCCCCTCGCAAGGGTATTTGCCTTTTGGGTGGTCTTCGGATGGCCTTCAGGGTTCCTTATTCCGGTGGGTCGCTAAGTTCTTCCTTCGGAATTCTTATTTTACATCTTCCCAAAGGGAAGGTGACCCTTCGGCTTAGGGTAAGTATCCTTCAATTTGGCAGCCGAGAGTCCCCCGCAAGGGCACCTGCCCTTCGGGGTCTTTCGACGACCTTTTCTTTGGAGTCTCTCGCAGACATTCCTGCGGCATTTTCCCTGGGCTTTTTTCGCGGGCATTTTTTCGTGGAGGAAAAGTTCGCGAAATTGTTCCAATTGCTTTGCCTTTCATCTTTGAAAAATTCCTTCAGGTTTTCCTCTCGTAGCTGCTTTCTCTAATTCCTTCAGACTTTTTGTCTGAAGGAATTCCTTCGGACAAAAGTCTGAAAAAATTATTTCTTGCCTTAGTCTTTTTGACTGCCTTAAATAAAAATCTGAAAGAATTACCTTTGTGGATTCCTTGAAAATGACCCTTCCGAAGGGTGCTTTTGTCAACCAAGTGCCCTCCGCAAGGGTGCTTGTCCTTCGGGAGGCTCTTTTGAATTTTGCTTTGAACCGCTCCGTTGAACCAAGTCGATGAACCAAGCTTTGAACCAAGCCGATGGTTCAAGCTGATGAACCGATTGAATGAACCGAAGCATTGAACCAACCGTTGAACCAAGATTTGGTTCAACGGTTCAAACGAAGCTTTTGAACCAACTGACGAACCATTTGATTGAACCAAAGCGATGAACTTTGCCGATTGAACTTCGCAGTTGTGTTGAGAGCTTTTAAACCTGACTGTAAAAGTCTTTGAACCTGGAAGCGATTTGAACTCTTGCTGCTAATGCTTGCCGATGGACATTTTTTATTGAACCAAGGTGTTAAGGTGTGGAGCTAAAAGCTTCACCAAAGGAGTGTTTTGCAAAGTTGCAGGAGTCACACAGTCACCGGCATCGGTCAGGAGCGACCGATGTCGGTCAGGGACAGACTAAGAGATGCCGGCGTTGGCAAGAATCGATCGACGTCGGTCACAGGCAAACAGGCGAGAACCGACGTCGGTTACATGTGCACCCAGAAAGCTATTTTCGTGGACAGAACAGAGTGTTTGCATGTTAGGATTAAGTGATAGTCTTAAGTCCGCATCTCTATTATTAGTAAGACTGTTTAGAGCCTTTGATTAGGAGGTACATCTGATGGCTGTAGTTGTATGCTCATGTTTTCTAATTATTATATAATAGGATAGATTTTCTTAGCTTATGGTAGTGTAATGTTGAACAGTATAGAATTGTATATGTGAATCATTCCAAGTTGTTGGAGTTGATTGTATGTGAGAGAGAGAGCTCTTGAGGGAAAGAGATCTAGAGAGAGATCTTTACATCTGAGAGAGGTGTGGAAGAAAAGAAGTTTCTTCAATTGTATTCCTTCTGTAAAGAGTTTAATACAAGTTTTCAGGGTGGTTTTTTATATCTCTTATTCTTTGCTATTTATCATTTTAGTTACTTATCATTCTGATTTAATTCCGCGTTTTATTACTTTCATAAGTGTAATCAACATTGTTGATTGATTCTCAACAAATGGTATCAGAGCTCAGGTTGACTAACAGGGGTTTCAGATCTGGTTAGTATGTATTGATTACATGGTACTCACAGGGTTTCTACAGAGATTTCTGTTTGAGTGGGAGAAGCAATGGCAGAAGAAAGTAAACTGAGAATAGAGAAGTTCAATGGCAAAAATTATCAATATTGGAGAATGCAGATAGAGGATTGTCTGTATCAGAAAGATCTATACTTACCGTTAGGTGGGATTGCAAAGAAGCCCACATACATGGATGATGAAGAATGAGAAGTTCTTGATAGAAAGGCTCTAAAGTCTATAAGACTGAGTCTGGCATCTTCTAACTTATCACAGGGAAAGTCTACGGTAGAGTTAATGACTACTTTAGCAAATTTGTATGAAAAACCTTCAGCGTCTAATAAGGTATATCTTATGACGCAGTTATTTAATTTGCATATGCAGGAAGGTGGATCTGTATCTAATCATCTAAATGATTTCTATGGAATTGTAAATCAATTAAGTTCAGTCAAAATAGTGTTTGATGATAAAATTAAAGCTCTTTTAATATTATGTTCTTTGTCTGAAAGCTGGCATAGCTTGGTAATGGCAGTTAGTAATACTGCATCTGCTTCAAATATTTTAAAAGTAGAAGATGTTGTTAGTGTAATCTTGAATGAAAAAATTCACAAGAAAAACACAGAGAAAACATTTGGGAACGCTTTAAATTTTGAGAGCAGGGGAAGGCAAAAAGAGAAGAGCAAGAAAAGGAGATCAAGGTCTAAATCAAAAGTGAGAGGTAGATCCAAATCCATAAATGACAGGAAGCCATAATGCTGAAATTGTGAAAAGATTGGCACATAAGCAGAGATTGCTGGTCAAAGCCTAAGGAAGACAATCAGCACGAAAGAAAAGAAGAAGCAAAAGTTGCAAGTATTGCACAAGATGCTTTAATATTCTCTTTGCATAATAATATAAAATCTTGGGTTTTAGATTCTGATGCATCTTTTCATGCAACCCCTAATAGAGAATATTTTAGTGACTATGTCCATGGAGATTTTGGAATGGTGTATTTAGGGGATGATGAGCCTTGTAAAATTATTGGCAAAGAAAAAGTGCAGCTAAAAATACAGAATGGCAACACATGGGTGTTGATAGATGTCATGCATATTCCTAGCTTGAAGAGAAATTTGATTTCTGCAGAAAAGTTAGGGGATGAGGGTTGTACAGTAACTCTCACAGCTGAATTTTGAAAGGTGACCAAAGGTGCACTTGTAATGGCCAGAGGTAAAAGAGTAGGTACTCTCTATTTATGTAATTGTGTTACTAATAATTCTCTTTCTGTATTATCCACTTCAGATGTGGATGCAAAATTGTGGCACTCAAGGCTTGGCCACATGAGTGAGAAGGGAATGTCCATTCTTAAGTCAAAAGGTAAGCTTTCAGATTTGAAAAATATATATCTGAATTTTTGTGAGCACTGTGTTTTTGGAAAACAGAAGAGAGTGAGTTTTCTTAAGACTGCGTCAACAAAAAAGAAGCATAAGTTGCAGCTTGTTCACACAGACGTGTAGGGACCGATTCAGGTTGATTCTATTGAAGGATCACAGTACTATGTTTCGTTCATAGATGATGCTACAAGAAATGTATAGGTCTATTGTATTAAGAAAAAATCTGATGTATTTGAGACTTTTAAGATTTGGAAAGCTATGGTTGAGAATGAAACAGGTAGGAGATTGAAGTGCCTGAGATCTGACAATGGTGGTGAGTTATGCAGCTATAAGTTTAATTGGTATTGTTATATGCATAGAATCTGTAGGCAAATGACGATTCCAAGCAGAACAATAATGGAGCGTGCAAGGTGTATGAAATTGCATGCTAATTTGCCCTTAGAGTTTTGGGCAGATGCTATTGACACTGCAGTGTACCTGATTAACAGAGGACCCTCTACAGCGCTGGATGGTGGAATTTCAGAAGAGGCATGGACAGGGAAAAAAGTAGATCTCTCATTTCTCAAAGTTTTTGGTTGTGAAGCCTTTGTGCACATTGATAAGGAAAATAGAAAGAAGCTGGATGCTAAGTCTATGAGGTGCACATTTATTGGCTATGGCTATGATGATTTCAGATTCAAGTTTTGAAATCTAGGAACTAACAAGATAATTAAGAGCCGTGATGTTGTTTTCAATAAAAAAATGATGTATAGTGATCAGCTGAAGAAGCTAAATCAATTTGGGCAGAGCAATAGAGAATTGGACGAGGTGATGGTCCAAAATGAGCTCGCGAAAAAATATAATCACAAATAAGAAAACACAGAGACCGACGTCAGCCAGGCAAAAATCGACGTCGACAGGATAGAAACTGATGTCGGTCATACAGTGACCGACGTCGGTCAGGGAGGAACCGGCGTCGGTCAGGAAGAACCGACGTTGGCCAGTTACAGGCCTGGAAGTGACCGAGGTCGGTCACTGTCAGAGAATTTGGGCGAACAGCGTGTTGTGAATGAGTCTCAGACGCCCATCAGGAGGTCAAAAAGGGTAAGTAAACCTCTAATTCAATATTCTCCTTCTTTATACTATTTATTGCTTACTGATGGTGGAGAACCAAAGAGTTTTCAAGAAGCAATAGAGGTAGAATCCAAGAATCAGTGGGAGCGTGGCATGGTTGAAGAAATAGAGTCCTTGAAAGAGAACCAAACATGGGATTTGGTTGAGTTGCCAGCTGGTAAGAAGACACTAAAGAATAGATGGACCTACAGATTGAAGAAAGGTGAGAATGGACAGACGAGATATAAGTTCAGATTGGTAGTGAAAAGATTTACATAAAAATCAAGTATTGATTTTGGTGAGATTTTTTCTCTTGTTAAAATGACTTCTATACGGACTGTATTGTCTTTAGTTGCTATTGAAGAATTGCATCTTGAGCAGCTTGATGTTAAGACAGTGTTTCTTCATGGAGATTTGGATGAAAAAATATATATGGATCAGCCGGAAGGATTTGAGGTCAAAGGTAAGGAGAAGTTAGTGTGAAGATTGAAGAAAAGCTTGTATGGCCTCAAGCAAGCTCCTATACAGTGGTATTTGAGATTTGACAGGCTTATGACTGAGCATGGCTACAGTAGGTGTCAATCTGACCATTGTGTGTATTTTAAGAGATTGAATAATGGTAGATATATTATTTTGTTGTTGTATGTAGATGATATGTTGATTGCAGGATCACACATGCAGGATATCTCTGAGCTTAAGGTGAAATTAGCTCACACGTTTGCCATGAAAGATTTGGGAGCAACAAAAAAAATCTTTGGCATGAGTATTAAGAGACATGAAAAATCACAGGTTGATTTTGTCTCAAGAGGATTATGTGAACAAGGTGTTGAAACGGTTCAATATGCAAGATGCAAAACTGGTAAGCACACTTTTGGCTGGACATTTTAAATTGAGTAAAGAACAATGTCCTAATTCACATGATGAGGTAGAGTACATGAATAGAGTTCCATATTCTTCCGCAGTAAGGAGTTTAATGTATGCAATGGTTTGTACTAGACCGAATATTGCCCAAGCAGTGGGAGTTATAAGTATATGGTCAATCCAGGGAAGGAGCACTAGAAAGCAGTTTAGTGGATCTTTAGATATTTGAGAGGAACCATCAGTAGGCATTTATGTTATGGAGGTTTAGATACTTCTCTACATGGTTATGCAGATTCAGATATGGAAGGTGATTTGGATGGCAAAAGGAGCACCACATGATATGTTTTCACTGTTGGTGGAACGGCGGTTAGTTGGATATCAAAGTTGCAAAAAGTTGTTGCCTTGTCAACTACAAACGCATAATATATTGCAGTCACAGAGGCTAGCAAAGAGATGATATGGATGACATGGTTCATGAAAGAGTTAGGAAAGGAGCAAGAGAGTTGCAGATTGTATAGTGACAGTCAGAGTGCAATTCATTTGGCTAAGAATTCAACTTTTCATTCAAGAACAAAGCATATACAGCTTAGGTACCACTTCATAAGACAGGTATTGAAAGATGGTGAGTTGAAGCTGAAAAAAATCCATACAGATAAGAATCCTGCTGATATGCTAATCAAATCGGTTACAAAGTAGAAGTTGAATCTTCATTCAACTTCTGTTGGTCTGCATGATTGAGTTGAAGATGGAGGAGCTAGAAGATGTTGCTATACAAGTATTGGTGCAGCGGTTTATCTCCAAGAAGGAGATTGTTAAGGTGTGGAACTAAAAGCTTCACTAAAAGAGCGTTTTGCAAAGTTGCAAGAGTCACACAGTCACCGACATCGATCAAGAGCGATCGACATCGGTCAAGAGCAGATTAAGAGATGTCAGCGTCGGTAGGAATCGGTCGACGTCAGTCACAGGCAAACAAGCAAGAATCGACGTCGGTTATTTGTGCGTCAAAAAAGTAATTTTCGTGGACAGAACAGAGTGTTTGCATGTTAGAATTAAGTGATAGTCTTAAGTCCACATCTCTATTATTAATAAGACTGTTTAGAGCCTTTGATTAGGAGGTGCATCTGATGGCTGTAGTTGTATGCTCATGTTTCCTAATTATTATATAATATGATAGATCTTCTTAGCTTATAGTAGTGTAATGTTGAACAGTACATAATTGTATAAGTGAATCATTCCAGGTTGTTGGAGTTGATTGTATGTGAGAGAGAGAGCTCTTGAGGAAAAGAGATCTAGAGAGAGATCTGTACATCTGAGAGAGGTGTGGAAGAAAAGAAGTTTCTTCAATTGTATTCCTTCTGTAAAGAGTTTAATACAAGTTTTTAGGGTGGTTTCTTGTATCTCTTATTTTTTTCTATTTATCATTCTAGTTACTTATCATTCTGATTTAATTTTACTTTTTATTGCTTTCATAAGTGTAATCAACATTGTTGGTTGATCCCCAACACAAGGTGCTGAACCAATCCTGAAAATGACTAAGTGTTGGAAATTGATTCTTTTGATTGAACCCAGCTGCAGAAGCCTTTGAACCTATAGAAATAAACCTACCTGCAGAGTCTGTAGAAACCAAGTTCGTAGTTTTCTCTAACCTTGAAAGAGTCTGTAGAAATCAACCTGTGAAGCCCGTTGCACTTGGCCTGCAAAGTCCGTAGATTCTCTTTTTTTGCAGAGTCCGTAGATTCTAGCCTGAAGAGTCTGTAGATTCCTAAGAAGCTTGAAAAATGAGGAATTTGAATGCCCAGGACAAATTTTGAAAAAAGAAGAAACAATTTTGGTCTGTAGGACCAAAATAGTTCAAATGTTGTCTCAAAAATGAAAGATATTTTTGGGGGACAACAACTGGCTCCAGTTGGAAAACTTCTATCAATTGTAAAAAGAATTGAAAGGAGTAGAATCCAGAATCTTAAGTGTCTTCATATGTACCATTGGGCTACGGAGTTACGTTACCCAAAAATGAAAGGCATCAAAAATGGAAACAAACAAAACAAAACAATATTAAAAACTATATAAATATACATATGTATAGATGCAATAATCTAATACTTCAAGAGTTGAAGTATTTCAGATACTGCTTCTTGAGAGGCAGTGAAAATAGTGTTTTATCCTGATAAACCAGCAAGAAGACATTTTGCCCCCAAAAATGGTGATGGGCGAATGGAGCTCTCCACCAAGAAACCAATTTTCTGCATCTTCCTCTTGGTCTTTTCTTCTTTTTGTTCCATGGCAGGACGTGGTCTTCAAACTGAAAACCATAACTCTTTGCTCTCCCTGTGAAGAGTTCATTTCGCTGACTTTGGAATACATCAGTATGGTCCACCACCATAGCTTGTTGTTCTGTTGGTTCAGTACAGCACATGCTTTGATTGTCAGCATCAAACCCCTGACAAACCATCAGCTCAACATCTCCTTTAGTGTGAAAGAGTTTGACCTCTTCACCCTGAGTAGTTTTCAATTCGAGCAACAGAGATCCGTATCCAGCTGTGGAAGAATTGCTACCATCAGATTCCAAGATCCAAGCATCATCAGAAGCTGATCTTCTATCAGATTTCTCTTCATGGGAGATGGAAGATCCTTCTTGATTTGTACTATGCCCTACTAATTCTTCTGATGCCTTGTTTGGATGAAATCTTGGATTCCCAGCTACGGGACTTTCATCAGCTGAGACATGAGCATCCTCTGTGGTCAAGAAGTAATTACCCCTACTTGAAGGCTCAAACAGAATTTGAGCTGTAGGGGCTGACGTTTGGATAACCACAATTTTTGCCTCAGACAGGTCCACACTTGGTTCTCCACCAATGTTTAATTGCTCAAGATTGGCTTGCAGGGATTCAAACTCAGTCATCTGAATTTTGGATTTTTTGACATGATCAATCATGGCAAATGACTGAGATGAACTTGGAAGAGAGGATGGGAGTTCATCCTTTTGGTTTTTGGGAGGGGGAGAACTGATTTGCGAATTTGAAGTAGAAAATGCAGAGATGTTCAATGTACTTACTTCTTTGGCAATCACCAGGTCCTTTGACTGAAAAGAAAGAGGGGATCTCTGCTCAGCAATTAAAATTGATGGTTGAGGTCACTCCTCTGTCTTCTCTTTGTTAGCCCGCTGGGCTGACTGATTCTCAAACCTGGTGAATACTGCGTATGATCCTTTGACTACTTCACCTTCACTTCTGGGTTCATCCTGATAATTTAAGAAACTAATGTGGGAGTCGCTAGCTGATTCTTCTTGATCCTCTCTGAAGAGATCGGTGTCATTTTCTTGCTCGAACTCAGGTTGAAAATAAGAAACATGTTTTGTTTCCAAATATCCAACTACTGAGTTGGTTGGAGGTGCTTCAAGGGCAAGGTTCCTCTGTGGGGCAGGAAGACGATTTGGTTGCCCTTGACTTCTGGCAGCATTGCCTTGATATGGCTGATTAGGGAATGTCCTCTTTGGTATATTTTTATATAGAAGAGCAAAAGACATACCTTGTGCCATTTACTTTTTCAAGGCTAGCAATTCATTTTTCAGTTTGCATCATTGGGTCAGTGGTAACTGTGGGTGAGTATTCAAAAGATGAAGAGGGTTTGTCTCTGTTTAGATCTCTCTTTATCTTTCCTTCCAAAATAAGGTCATCTTCTACCTCAGTAGATAAAAGTTGAGCTGCAGCAAGATCTATTTGACCAGCTCTTCTCAACAGAAAACTCACTTCAGGCAGTTATGAGTTGATGAAGAAGCATTGGAAGCTCTGAGGTGTCAGCTGGGCGACCATGGGAATCCTATGCCTCAGCTTGTCGAACCTGGCAATAAAATCCCTCATAGGCTCACGGGGTTCTTTTTTCATCTGTGTAAGTTGGGCTAGTAGTGCATGTGCATCTTCTGCAGGTTTGAATCTGGGTTCAAACTTAGCTTTGAGAGTATTCCAATCAGTCACTAATCCAGCTTGCAGATAGTAGAACCAGTCTGCAGCAGCACTTTGTAGTGTCTCTACAAAAAGCCTGACTACCACGTCTTCAAATTCCACCCCTATAACACAACAGGCTATGCTGAAGGCTACAATGTGTTCATCAGGGTGAACTATCCCATCACCAAAGAATTTAGGAAAATTCTTTCTTGAACTATGTGGGAGTTCATGCAGAGGTGAAGTCAAGTTGAGTGGGCCAAAAGAGTTACCCCAAGGGCCTCGAACTGCCATGATTTAATTAAGAAAAATAGAGATAACAAATTTGGACGAAGTAGTCAGATTACAAAACAAAAATGAAAAATGACTGGCTCAGCTTCAGCTTGAGGCTTGAGGCTTCAAACTGTGCACTCTTTCCCAGCAGCTCTGGGTTTGTAGCCCAGATAAAATAACAGAGGTGGAGGAAGATGGTAAGACTATAATGAATAATGGGTAAGACATGAAACGGAGTCGCCAGAGTCTGTAATGGATAAGGGTTATAATGATAATGGGTAAGACACAGGGGATGTTTCAATCTAAAACTTGAGGTTTCAAATTGCACAAAATTATGTATATCCCCAGCGGAGTCACTAAAAATTGTTGGTTGAATATTTTGTTGATTAGCCAAAGTAGGAAGATTGGTCGTCCAAATGTGTAGGTTTACCACATCAAAAGGGGACTAATCTCTCCTCTCATCAAGGGGAGGTTCCTTATATATATATATATATATATATAAACAGAAAATAATACTCAAGGGCAGGACAAACCATCCATCTCTCTTTTTTCAGAGATGATGTGTGCAAATCAAAATAAAAATTCAAGAGAAATAATAGAAAGCACTCTTCTTTCAGAAGTACTATTCAGCAAGCCACAAGAATACTCTTAGTAGTAAAAGCAAAATGTAACCAAGGACGTAGTAACCAGCAAATTGAGATGTAGTGCAAAGTCTCCACCTAAATTGCCTAAGAGTGAAATACGAAGGACAATGAGGGCACAAAGTCATCCCAAGATCTTTTATACATAAATAAAAATAAAACACACTAAAGGCAATTATGGGGGCACAAAGTCTCTCCACAATTGACTTCAGACACCTTCCTGACTACTTTCACTAATTCTGTTTGTTGAATTAAAAAAATAGAAAATATATTAAGTAAAAAGACATAAGAAAAATTTCCCCAACAACAAAGATATCACAACACAAAGTCTGAAAAGTCACTTGCTTTCTTATTCCAATAACAAAATATGATCAACAATCTGAGCTCAAAGTCTCAGTAATGCCTTTCAATTTGGGCAGAGTTTCATTTCTGATTGTCAGAAAGAGATCTATTTACAATAAAAGAGAGTCCCTTATATAGCCTCTTCAAGAAGGACTTAAGAACAGTAACACATCATGTTGCATTGAAATTTGTTAAAGAGGCAGGCTAGAATCTAGGGGCATCTACCCATTTGTTTTTCTTAATGCAGAGAAACGAGTCACGCTATTGAAAGTTTACAACTTTCAATGTCCACATGGCGATCTGATCTTTCTTCATTGTTCCTCATTTTTTGGTTAATTGAATCGGGCCCTGGATTCAATTTGTTATTCTGTTCATTAGTCACTTTTTGCTAGTCTTGGCCTTAAAGCCTTTGAATGTATTTGGGACCATAGCTTTAAATATACAATGATCAACAGATATTTTATGAGCTTTGAAATTGACGTTCACGCACCCGTCAATACGCTTTCAACAGCTAGTTTGTTGTTCGGGAATTTGATATTTTTGGGTACGTCACCCCTTAGTCTTTCTTTGGCTTTCATGTTTTGCATCCTTCCGAAGGGAACCTACCTTTCGGGCCTCAAGAAATGATCCACTTTGGGTCGGGAAGATCCCCTCGCAAGGGTATCTGCCCTTTGGGCGGTCTTCAGATGGCCTTCAGGCTTCTTTATTCCAGCAGGTCGCTAAGTTCTTCATTCAGATTTCTTGTTTTACATCTTCTCGAAGGGAAGGTGACCCTTCGGCTTCGGGGAAGTATCCTTCAATTTGGCAGCCGAGAGTCACCTGCAAGGGCACCTGCCCTTTGGGGTCTTTCAACGGCCTTTTCATTGGAGTCTCTCACGGACATTCCCACGGGCATTGTCTCAATTGCTTTGCCTTTCATCTTTGAAAAATTCCTTCGATTTTTCCTCCCGCAGCTGCTTTCCTGAATTCCTTCAGACTTTTTGTCCGAAAGAATTCCTTCGGACAAAAGTCTGAAAGAATTGTTTCTTGCCTTAGTCTTTTTTGACTGCCTTAAACAAAAATCCGAAAGAATTACCTTTGCGGCTTCCTTGAAAACGACCCTTCCAAAGGGTGATTTTGTCAACCAAGTGCCCTCCGCAAGGGCACTTGTCCTTCGGGAGGCTCTTTTGAATTTTGCTTTGAACTGCTCTGTTGAACCAAGTCGATGAACCAAGCTTTGAATTGCTCCGTTGAACCAAGTCGATGAACCAAGCTTTGAACCAAGCTGATGGTTCAAGCCGATGAACCGATTGAATGAACCGAAGCATTGAACCAACCGTTGAACCAAGCTTTGGTTCAACGGTTCAAACGAAGCCTTTGAACCAACTGACGAACCATTTGATTGAACCAAAGTGATGAACTTTGCCGATTGAGCTTCGTAGTTGTGTTGAGAGCTTTTAAACTTGACTATAGAAGTCTTTGAACCTAGAAGCGATTTGAACTCTTGTTGTTGATGCTTGCCGATGGACATTTTTGATTGAACCAAGGCGTTGAACCAATCTCAAAAATAAGTGTTGGAAACTGATTCTTTTGATTGAACCCGCCTGCAGAAGCCTTTGAACCTGTAGAAATGAACCTGTCTGCAGAGTCCGTAGAAACCAAGTCCATAGTTTTCTCTAACCTTGAAAGAGTCCGTAGAAATCAACCTGTGAAGCGCGTTGAACTTGGCCTGCAAAGTCCGTAGATTCTCCTTTCCTGCAGAGTCCATAGATTCCTAAGAAGCTTGAAAAATGAGGAATTTGAATGCCCAGGACAAATTTTGAAAAAGGAAGAAACAATTTTGGTCTGTAGGACCAAAATAGTTCAAATGTTGTCTAAAAAATGAGTGATATTTTTGGGGGACAACAGTGCTTGCCCTATCCATGGTCTCTCACACCACGGTCTAATCTCTGATCTAGCAACTGGTGGTCCCGCTCCTCCTCTCCCCCTCGACTCTCTCGCATGTCTAGCCCAAAATGTGAGCACCATTGTCAGAGTCACTAGGTGAGGGAGTCCAAACTATCCTAGTACACGTGCCACTGGATGCATCTCTATCCACCAAGTGTAATGGCCTATAATCTATGCTCATGACAATGTCGATGCCACTATCCTCCAGCTTGGCCACACTATCACGATGTGCCCATACAACTGCCAGATGATATCTGCTCATGTGACTGTCTGTAGCATTAACACGTGGGGCATGACCCATGCCACCTGATCTTGTCACCATCTCTACATCTGAGGCAACCGATCATTGACCACATGGGGTAACCCAGTTGGTCAATACATCAGGTACCTCTCGTATATCTAAGCACTCAATAAAAGCATTGGCCCATGGTCTTTTTCCCTCTAGACAACATCCTATACATATCATGCATGAGCTGAACCTAGATGATAAAACCTATATCATATAGTTCCCTCTGCTCTAAAATGGACTGGCATAAGTCTATCGCATATAGTGGTACCTTACCATCTAACTTGTGACACAACACCCATGTTATCACAAGTCCTATCACTATCTTCTGGATATCTAGAATCTGAGCTATATACATGTCAAAAAGGCTCACTCTCAGCGCGGGATATATCCTATTTGAGGCTATTTCCCAGAAGGCTAAGGTTTGTCTCTCCTCTTGTCTATTTGGTACCCCTGTGATCATCGATGTCCCTCCTATAGGAAGTCTAAGAATAACATGGACATCCTCTAGAGTAATACCCACCTTGATGGTATCCCCATCCACCACCCATCTGAAAGTATTAGTCAATTATTCCCAGGCTCCTAGGAACATGACTACAAGATCTACGCTCAGTGGTACTCGACACATCTCCATAATACCTCCTAGACCTAGTGTAACTAACCTAGCTTGATCCTCCACTGTCAATCACTCTAATAGGTCTAAGAGCCATGCTCTGCCCACTAATCGCCAAAATCTTGAACACCCCTACAACCATAAAACAACAAAAGATATATTAGACCTCTATGCCAATTATAATCAAATACATTTTTTTAAAATTTTAAACAAAAACAAACCTGATTTGCTTTAATCTATCCATTTTTGACCAATTTGACCTATTTTTAGCCTACTTCACCATTTCAATACTTAGTCAGGGATTTTGGGCATTTCAAGTACTATTTTAACCTATTTCCCACATTTTTGTACTATTTTGGTCAGTTAGTCAAACACTAAGTTGACCAAATAATCCTTAGTTGACCATGTTGACTTAATAAACTAAGTCGACCCTTTCACTTCCCCCCCTCAGTACTAAGTTGACAATCTAGTTCAGACAACTAAGTCGACAGTGAGGTATTAAGTCAGTAATTTACCTAAACAAACTAAGTCGACACACACCTACTAAGTCAACAGTGTGGAATCAGAATTTTCAACCTACTTGGTTCAAATTGCTGACTCTTTTTCCTGCTTGTAATAAATGTCCTCGATGTTTATTATTCCAATTCCTTTCAACCCATTTCCCCTTTTGGCCTCTAGTACCCTTAGCAACTTTCTAGGGTTCATTCTGGTTTCTAGAATTGGCCTAATTTATAAATTTCTATAAAACACTTAATTTCATTAAAATACTCAAAAATAAGTTTGAAAATCTCAATTGCCTACCTGTGTTGCACCCGCTAGACGTCCCTATCGTATCGATTGTCGTCTCCTCGTCATCTTAGCTCTATTGTCTTTTGTTTGGTCTCTCCAAGCTCTATTTTTCTCTCGAAATAAGTCAAACAATAAGCAAATGACTTTCTTTTCACCCTATTTAAACTTACTATTCACAATTCTTTATCTTTCAAATATTTACCATTAGATTCTTTGATTTGCTCATATCTTTATTTTTACTCACTCATTTTTCAAACCGTAAAAAGTTATGGATTCATGATGTCATAGAGAACCGTTTCCACTACTATATGCCTATATTCTAAAAATTTCAATTTTTTGTACTAATCTCTACAGATTTGCCTAATGTTCTTCATATTAGATGCCTTCAATTCTCTTGCAGTGTCCTTTATCTACAACACTAAGGTAAGTAAATGTACATGTTTTTTAATTATATCCTTTCAGTTATCTTATTTGTTCCTTACTGCATTTTACTTAGCATCAGCATTATGTGTCGTCATGTTCTATTCCCAAAGCACCATTCCATATTGCACTTACGTGACACATGATGAGCTTCAAGTGTGGCATATGTATACACATAATATTTTCAAACTTTTATCAATTTCTGATGCTCTTTATCTTGTACGAACCCATCGAGTCTCAATCTCTCTAAGTGCATACCCTAAGAGGTGAATCGAGAAAAGGGTGGGTAGACCATGAGTGCTTCATATGATTGTTGTCCCTTTTGCCACCTGTTATCTACACACTTATCTCCTGAAAACCATTCCCCTAAGCTATTACTCCTCTTTTGCACACTCCTCCAGTCATTTCCCATCTTTTGTCCCCCTTTTTCTAGCTTAAAGCCCCTTTCGACTGTTTAAAGTACTGGGTTGACTGGGTCGACACTATACTCTTGTGAGTGAAATTTATTTAGGGTCTAGGTCGGCTCTTGGCCAACCTAGCTCGTGACCTAGTGAATTTTTATCCATAACAGTATTGGGTCGACCCTGTTGACCGAAACTTTCGGAAGGGCTTAGGGTTAAATCCACCTATATATACAAGATCATTTCGTCATTATTTAGAGAAGAGAAGAAGAGCTATTGTGTATTTACTTATCCACCATTCTACTTGAGGAACAAGCTTAGGGTTTCATACTTTCTTTGGAGATATGGATCTTGTCTTGTGGAGAAGTCTTTTGGATGCATTGATAGGTTGTGTAGACTAGAGTTGATTTATCTTTGTCATCATTACATATCACAACAACCTCTTGCGAAGCACCTTGACCAAGGGAGAGATTGAGGCTCGGCGGGTTCGTATTTAAAGGTAAGTATTCCTAACTTTGTTCCTCCTTTATAAGAGTAAATATATACGCACTTGTTCCATGCTTTAAGATTCTGTATACATTGACGTGAGTATATGTCTTCTATGCATGTTTACTTTTGTTGTTTCTTACCTGCACTTTGTGCCACAAGCTTTGTTGAGCACTAGATTAGACTTGACTTTACTTGTTATTAGTTTAGTGAATAAGAAAACATAGGGCCTAGTTAGGGTTATTGCATGATTGTGCTTGACTGGAGGCTTTAAAACCCTCCCTAGTATTGTTTATTGTGATAAGAGATCCCTTAATTGGGTCTAGCGGATCCCAATATTGGCTATGTTCCCTGTTATCTAATGTATCTCCAATCGAAAGTGTGAGTATGATCTATCTTCTCTGAGTTAGGATCAATTTATAGACATGATACATTTCTGATTGTATGCACACGGTAATAATCAATTATTTAGACAATAAAACTAATTATCTTGATTTTCTTAGTGATTCCATAAATAATAAATTACATTATCAGATCTATCTCAATCAATTACATTCAAATTTATGCTTGAATGTTATATATTACAATATGAATTAATTATTTCAATTTATCCTATTGTGACTTACATTAATCTAAAAACAAGGTAAACATTAGGCATGTCATGAAATCTAATGGCAAAGACATGGTGTTCCTATTTTTTTCTTAGGTTATCTTCAACAAACTTCATGAAATTGTTGGCAATCATGACCACATATGTGTCAGGGTATGTTGCTCTTGATGTCACAATAGGTTGTGGCATCGTAGAACCCTCATTTTATCTGTGTCTAGGCCTGGATAACTTTTTATGTTTTTCTATATTGTGACCAGCTGGTGAAATACGGTGTGAAATCGCAAGAAAAAAAGTGGCAATGATCTCAGGGCCATGGGGTATTGGAGCCATAGAGTCCCTATTTTGTTCTTGGATTCATTTTTGTTCACTTCGTGAATCCATAAATATTTTTTGGTCGCACATGCGTCACGATGTGTTGCCCTTGATACTAGAGAGGCCACGACATTGCAAAACTTTGGTTTTATTTTTTGTGTAGACCTAGATGAATTTTTATTTTTTGGTATATTGTGGGCAAGTGAGAAATCATGTGTAATATCATAGGAAAACATTTGGTATTAATCGCCAAGTCACAGGGTGATGGAGTCAAGGGCACCTATTTTGTTCTTGGGTTGTCTTCAGTGAACTCTATCAATTCATTGAGAGTCTTGGTCTTCCAACCTTAATGCTATAGAGGTCATGGCATTGCAAAACCCTGCTTTTATCTCTGTCTTACATTGAGTACTTTTTTATGTTTTAGTGTATTGCACAGAGGTAGTGAAATCCCTTGTAATATCAATAGAAAATAATTTTTTTTAATCGCCCAGTCATAATATGACATTTTCTTACCTGTTGTGTGAAATAAACCTTTGATTTTGTTTGGTGGTTTATCACTACTAATACAGAGGTAACAATAATCACAGGGCTAGGGAGTGACATTACCATGGGGTACATGTTTAGTTCCTATCTATTTTGAACGAGCTATGTGAATTTGTTGAGAATATTAGTTGCATGTCACAATATATTATCCTTAATGTCATAAGGGTTGCGATTTCGTAAAATTTTAGTTTTATGTTTGTTAGGACCCATATACCTTTTAATATTTTTGTATGTTGTGGGAAAGTCATAAAATATTATGTTGGAGGCACAAGGTCTCTAATTTGTTATTGGGCTCTCTCCAGTGAATTCCATGAGTTTTTTGAGAATGTGTATCATGGCTAGGTGGTGAGATCCCGTCTAATATCATGGTAAAATTATGGTTTTATCTCTAACCTTGATAGCTTTTAAAAAATTTGTATATCGAAGGCAGGTTGTGAAATCCCATGATGGAGGCATAGGGTCCCAGTTTTGTTCTTAGGTTGTCTTCAATGAACCTCATTAATTTGTTGAAAATCTTGGCTGCATATGTGTCAGAATTTGTTGTTCTTGATGTCACAATAGGTTAGGCATCAAAAAACCCTAGTTTCATCTTTGTTTAGGGCTGGATAACTTTTCATGCTTTCTTATATATCAACCAAGTGGTGAAATCCCATGTGAAATCACTAGAAAACACGTGGCAATGATCTTTGGGCCATGAGGTGATGGAGCAACAGAGTTTGTGTTTTATTCTTACGCTGATTTTAGTGAATTCCATGAATTAGTAGAAAATTTTGGTCACACGTGCCATGATCTATTGCCCTTGATATCAAAGAGGTTGAGATATTGTAAAACCCAAGTAAATTTCATGTGAATCTCAGGGCCACAGGATGATGAAGCCACGGAGCCCCTATTTTGTTCTTAAACTGATTTCAATGAACTTTATGAATCTGTGAAGTTTTTTTAATTAAACGAGTCAAAATTTGTTGCCCTTGATATCAAAGAGACCACAATGTTCAAAAACTTAGCTTTATCTCTATGTAGACTTGGATGCCTTGTTATATTTTGGTATATTATGGGCAAGTGATGAAATTCCAAGTAATATTGCAAGAAAAGCCCCAACGATAATCGACAAGCCATGGGTGACGAAGTTAGGGGTCCCTATTCTATTTTTTCTTTGGTTTCATGTGACCTTTTTTTTCCTACTACATACAAAAATCATATGAAATAAAAAACCAAATAATGAAATGAATGGTATATGTTTACTAATTTTCTCACTTGTTAATATCGAGGATAACTTTATACCAATACTTTCTGTGATGTTTTTAAGTGTTGTTTGTTTCATCCCAGTCACAACTAGTTTGGTTTTTTACAATACATATTTTTGTTTGTGTTTCATTTTTCAGATCCACTTAATCAAAACATTGTGCATTGGAAGTGTTTATTTATCTGTCTTTTTCTATTGGTTTTTTTTTAACATATTTTCCCTTGGATTTTAAAAAAAAAACACCATTTGAAAACATATCTAGAAAAGAGAAAACAACAAACCAATCATGTACTCCTATGGATGTAGAGAAAGATAGGCTATGCAAAAGAACACAACAAAGCATTGACAACATTCTGCTCCAACATCATCTTTGCATATAGCCTATGTTCAAGTACATTGTCGATGATTGTTTGTTTATGTAGACACTAAAATATGGTATCAAGTACTTGAAAATGAAAAGATTAACATACATTTACCACACATGACTTGCGAACACAAGTGTGGTCCTAACTTGCCATCCTTTCACACTTACATGATACCTTATGAGTTTGACCATCTCTGTTTGCAGTTAAACACCTGCAAGAACCTTACAGTTTGTGCCAAACCAACTTATTATCTCATACAAACATCCCCAAACCTTCAATTTAGTCCTTCTATGCATGGGTCACTACTATCAGATGGGGTTAGTATCGCCAGTCAATATTGGCCTATGCCTGACGATAATGACTCTCCCAACAATGATTTAAAATCAAATATTTCTTTAGGGTTGGCCCATCTTTCTAATGTGTTGGTGGTGTGAGAAATCACTTAATTGGACTCATTTATATACAAATCAAGACCTCACTTAATAAGGGACTCAACATTTATTTGGTACACATCTACACACTATTAAACATTGAGAAAAATTGCCATATTCCTCCCAATTGCAAATCAATCACTAGGAGTAGTCACAAGCCAAGTCTAAAACATGTCAAAGTGAATTCAAAGCAATCATTGTTAAGTATCAAATCCAAATCATTAGTTGCATTCATATAGCGAAGGAACACAATTGCACAATCACATTAGATGAGATAACTATGTGTGGCTTGATTTCACTCCTTAGAATATTGGATATGTAAGCAATAGTTAATTATCAAAGAGGGTGATTGGGGTCAACTCAACCCATTACACTTTCTTGTTTTTTGCAAATTTTTAACTCCACAAGCACAATTAGTTATTCAAGATGAATGAAGTTGATTTTTAGAGTTGTGCACTTCATCAGGGTTCATCATTGTACATATAAATCTTTCAAAGATTTAAAAAAATGATTGTACGATCACATACCCTATTTTATATATGTTACTTTAAACCACTACAAGTCAATATCGTTAATCGATACTGATCCAAATCTTACAAAATTGACCATACATAGTTCCAAATTTAGATGAAATGCAACGCTGCTTCAATGTATTTTCCACTATCAAAACACAGTCATGATCAAATAGCTTGTCAGAATGTACTTACTTTGTTGTTGTCCTTACTATATTTAACATATACCACTATCAAATCATTGCAATAATTTACATTCAGAGTCCTGCATAAATGTCATATTTAATAATCAAAATTCACATACTAGTTTATATCTTAGTTAGATTAAGTAATTCATCGTAATCTAAATTAAATAACATATTGGTGAACTCGTATATTTCTCAAACTGTGTCAAACCCTAGATATCCCTTAGGGTTTCATCCTTCTAAGGTTTAAAATTTCAATCTTCCGATTTAATTTTTAAACTTGTTTTCTGATTGTCCCTAATATACACATTACCCATAGCTATAATGAATGAACATCATCTCTATTTATTATTGCAAATCGTGAAGGTAATCTTTTCATATTGTTCCACTTGGCTACGTTGCATTTTGATCAATCATATAATCAAATGGATCAAATCTAAGGGCACTAATAAGGCTAAAATTAGCAATGAACAATCCCAAGCCATCCTCAAATCACATTGTTGCAACATCCAATATAAGATGCCTTTTGTTGCCATTAAATGTCAAAGGGCATGCATGACTCTTTTTTCATCCTCTCCCTAGACCTCAAGGTTGTACTAACTACCATCACATTCTCATTATTCACCCATGGCTTTCTTTGGATTTCACAATCCATATTGTCGACACTAGATGAGGTAGGGTGCCCCATCATGCATGACATAATGAAGGTAGTCAACATGCTTCTCATCAACCCCATCCACCTCCCACGAAGCAAGCCAATCAACCCAAAGTGTATAACATCATAGATCAACTAAAGAACACCCATGTTAAAATTTATATCTTAGAGTTATTCAAGAGAACGGTCTATAAAGACATCTTATATGAGGTATTGTGAAAAACAACTCTCCCTAGCGATACACAATTTGCATCATTTTCCTCTATCATGAATACATTCAAGGATATTTAAAAAGTCATCACCTTTGACAAAGAAGACATACCCGCGCAACACATAAGAGAGCAAAATTTTCCATTATTCACTCAAGTTCAAGTGCAAAATAAAATGGTCAAACATGTGTTGGTGGATAATGGCTCTAGATTGAATATTTATAACACTTCCTTCTAAAAACAATTGGAAATCAACCTAGCTACTATTCAAAAATCAGTTCAAAGCATAAAAGGATTTGACAACACTTCACATCAAATACTTGGGACCATATCATTGGACGTAAAACTAAGTCCCAAGATGGTATGTACTAACTTGCATGTTATGCTTAATCAATTACATTACAACTTGTTTTTAGGACGAAATCATATACATGTTATGGAAGTAATACCATCAACATTACATAGATGCATCAAATTCATGCATAAAAGATATTCTTATACACAACCAATAGATGATGACACTTTCATGTATTGTAAGATGACCCAATCTATTAATGAGAACCTATCACAATCACGGTTGGATGATCATTCTGTCATTCCTCCATCACAACCCGGTCTGGTAGATCAAATACATACTGGTAGATCAAATACATACATATGAGGTGGGTGAATCGAGTACCAAAAAGGCCAAGGAACCAATCACAACAAACAAAGCAACTATAAAGTCAATTATTATTACTATTTCGTGCTCAAATGTTTACCAACAACTCCAATATTTACAAAGTTGCGTCCTCCAAAATATTACATAACAAAATATGTTGTGTTTAAGAACACAACATGCCCCCTCCTTTGGGAAGCTTTATCCCCAAAGTTTAAGGACAAAATAGAAGTTTGTACATGCATCTTCTTATTCCACTTCTTACATTTCTTCATTTTCTTTGAGATTATTCGTTGCATGCACTCAAAGAAGATTTGAAAATAAGATTATTAGATGAACTCAATGAACCCAAAAGTTATAATCTGCTAAAAATGTTCACTAGGACTATAAGGGTCTAAGTATGGTTCAACCAAGACACTATGAATTGTTGGATAATAAATATTATCTACAAATATGTATAATTATATCTATGGTGCTAGAGAAAACATTACTAATAGAGAAAATTCATATGGAAAACTCTTTTTGGCCACTGACTTATGTTGTCTTCAATACTTTCTTATTCTTAATTAACAAATACATTTTTCTCATTCAAAGATTCATCATAAATTGGAAGGACTTCATAGAAGAGAAGTTCACAAAACATTTGTACATCTTTTAAATCTACTTCACATGGAGATTCATCATATAGAATATTTGATTCAACAAAAATAATTAGAAAATAAATATCTTCATATATAATTGAAAGATGTTTTCATACCATTCATCACAACGCTCTTCTAAATCCAACCATGTAGTAATTTTTCTTTTTCATATTCCGATGTCATATCTAAATGAATGATAAATTTATCAAAGGCACTATCAAATGTATTTAAAAATTCTTAGCAATAATTCTTTCTTAACCTTTTTGGTGACGAACTTTGAGTTATTTCGTGGATAAACTCCCCTTGGCATTTTGGCAACAACTGCAAAGATCCACTGAAACTCTCATACCATTTATTGTGTTCTAGACAACAACAAAAAACATAACTGTGAATATAGAGTAAAAAAGCTAATAAACATAAAAATGGGAGCACATGCTTCCCCAAGGGTGGATTACCCCTGCAAATCTAACCTTAACAACAAAGCTCTCACACAAGGTCGACTACCTACTGTATTAGGTTAGTATTGCCAAAAGAATACATTTTTTAGTGTTTTTCTCCTTTTGTATTCAACCACTAGAAACCTTAATTTACCTATAGTTAACTCATGTCTTAGCCCTTCACTGAATCTAAGCACCTAAATACAACATAAAAATAATAATACTAAACTAAGCACATAAATATATATTGTGTTTAGGTACACAACTATAATAAAATATTTTTTCACTTTACTTTTTTTATATATTATTCAAATTTTATATTTTATATATTATTCAAAGTTCGATTTCATTTATTGCTCTTATTGCCTAGTGCTTCTGTTATGTTCCCTTCGCACCTATGGGGCTTTATATCATGTTTATTTTGAGATTTATTTAATTTTTTTTGGAATGAAAAGTAGTTATTTTAAGTATGTTTTAATTTTTATAAGTTAAATTAATTTTGTCCAATCAATTTGAAAGAAGTATGATACCATACCATTCATTTTTTGTAAGAATTTCATTGTATAATCTATATTACTAATAAAAATCGCTTTTCAATATTAAAAAATATATATACAATTATTTATTTGTTTTACTTTGCACATTCTTTACATTGTTTAACATCATAACCAAGTTAAGTAATAAACAATATATTACTCAAATTTTATAAAAAATAATTTAATTCACTTTGTGTATCCCTTCACATTTTATAATCTCGTGAGTAATTTAGGAAATAAGAAGCCACTTAAAATAACCATTAGTCTAAAACATTTGTTAGGAAAAAAACTAACACAATTTTGGGCATTTCACTTTGTACCCACCTTTTCTGTTGCTATATTAAGAAGAGAAGAACACAATTTTGGGCATTTCATACTGTACCCACCTTTTCCATTTCGCAAAAACGTTTTTACATGTAATATCTTAAAAGGTAACTTTTTCCTCATTATTCTTATTAGTGAGAAATTAACCTAATTACAACTACTTTATCATGTATTCATGTTATGTATTTGTGTGTATAAGTGTCCCAAAATAACCTCCATAAATAACATTGATAACATTTTTATCCAATAAGGAATTCTACTTTAAAAATTGTCCCAAGCCAAAATTTGAACTTAAAACATTTTGATTTGTGTAAGTTAGTATTTGAGCCTTTTAAGGGGAACCATTTTAGAATCAAATGAGATGATTAAATTTGACTTTTTTTTTTTTTGGTGGAAAACTTTAAAATATCATTTAATAAAATATAATTATTGAAGTATGGGCGGCTTATAAATTGTGAAGGGAAGAGTATTTTTATATTGGTTCTTGTGGGTTATAGATTATAGTATATTGGGTTTATATATTGTTACAGATCAAACTTTTGAACTAATGTACAATTAAATAGATACGAAAATTTTAGAGTTAGAGAAATAATTATGAGACAAATATATAAGGTGTATTTGATTCAAGATGGAACATTTTTAGAAGTTTCTTGTAAGGAGTTTTTTATGTTTTTCATGAGGAGGAGGGAGATCGAGCAAGAAAACATACTCATCCGCAACCAATCCATGGCTAGACTACAAAAATTTGTTTGCATTTGTGTTGATTTGACTAAAGACCTCAATGGGACTATTGATATATAAATAGGTGACAAATGCCTTAGACACACGTGTTATATATTAATATTCCTAACAAATAGTTACACTACCAAGCCATGGATCATAAAATTCGTAAATGCCCTTTGATGACCAACTCACAACTTGCTCCACCACCTAAAACCTCTCTCTGAGGTGAATAAAGTTGTGCAAACATCCTTTAATGGATGGACCATTGCGACCAATAAAAAGAATACCCAACAATTGCACATGGAGGGAAAAGCTCCAGCCATTGTGTATAAATCCACGGGTAGTTCAATGACAACTAGTAAACAACATAATTCTATCACCCAATAGGTGGCGCCGTCTATCATTTGCACTTTGCAAGTTGCAACTTTTTTAAGGAACTCAAAGCTAAATAACAGTTTATCAACCGACATAGCCCCTTTTAGATGCAAAATAATTGAGCACGACATAGATTTAAGTGGTTTTTTATCGTAAATCAGTTTACCGCCGAGAGCGCAACCTCTCCCCACCACCCGAAGATGGTGAGTATGTCCAAGATAAACGACAAGCTTTCCATTTATGTGAATCTATGAAGGGTAACTGTCAATCCTATCTAGGTAAAAACTTTTCAGTTTTTATGGAGGTTGATGAGGGGATCATTATGAAACACATGTTATTCCATGATTGTGTACTTTTGGAATGTGTGTGGCCTTATTGAAACAACCCGAAAATATATTGTAAGAGACAAGTGTCAATGGTTTGTTGATATGAAAATTCTTTGTTTAAAAGAAGTTAAGATTTTTGGATTTACACTTAAAATTATCGTCAGATCGATTTGGTCAGGGGTTATTTGCCTTATGTTTAAGCATGAGAGTGGGTGTGGGGGTGTGGTTATATTTATTACCCCTTCTCTATCACCAAATATTGTTACTTGGGGTTCAGATTTCACGCATTGGGTTGTGTGGACCCTATTAGACTTTAAAGGTTATTCCCTTGGTATTCCCAACATTTATGCTTCTAATGACACTCTTGAGAGGACGACGCTCTAGTAGTCGCTTGTTGACTCACTCCTTGACGCCAACTAGATCTTATGTGGCGATTCCAACATGATTGAGTCTCAAGAAGACTAAGAGGGATACTCCCCATACAGTGGTGTATTGGTGAAAGAGAGACATGGTTTTACATGCGTAATAAGCTCGGTCGGTCAAATCCCAACCACCATCGTTGCATCCTTGCCACCTCACCATGGTTTACATGGTCCAACTTCTGACAAGGGAGTGAAAGGTGATAAATTTTTTGGATGGAGCTTTATTTGCAGAGCAAAATATTTTTATTTTTGCCAATAATTTTGACTGACCTGTGTCAGTCATCTTGGATGTATTACTTTTAGACCACCTTCCTATCAGGGTTAAAGTTGAGTGGATTACCCCTCATGTCAATAATGCCAACTCACAATTTTATCTTAATACTGCTTGCCTTCATCACTCCTGGACCAAGAAACATATCATTAGAATTTGGAACCCCTAGGCCTTTTTAAGCTTTTGTATGGATAGAGTGGTGGGATAATGTCATCAATCAAACAACTACCCTTTTACACATCTATTCTAGGCAAGCAACTATATTCAGTTGTAATGCTCATGATGCTTCACACCGTGAATTTATTTGAGTTTCACCAAAATGGGAACAATATCCTTTTAACGAAGATTCGAAAAAACACGCTACCTTATGGAGGCACAAGCTCAAGATGAAGAAGCACTATCAAGCTCGTGGAGCTCATATTCGAGCACGTATGCATTGGTTAAAAATTGGAGATAGAGATTCCAAGAATTTCTTCGCTATCCTCCACTCCAAGTAATCAGTTGATTGTGTTAAAGCTATTAGAGTCATTGATGCTTGTTTCACACACCTTGATATCTTGAAAGCTTTTGTTTCTCATTAACATGGTGTGTTTGATGTTCAACCTTCTACACCCGAGAGTCAAAATGCTTTGGCCTGATGTCTTCAAGTTGTTCCTCGTAAACTCATTGAAGGAAAATTGGTGGCTTGTGATCGCCTACTGTCCATTGATGAGCTCTAGCAGGGCGCTATGCAAATGATGGTTGACAAAGCCCTTGGTATTGATGGATTCACATGTGAATTCTACCAAGAGTTATGGGATATTGTGGAGTCGAATTCGCACAAATTATACCTTAATGTTGTTCAAGCCAACACCCTTGGAAAACATATTAATCAAGGAAATATTAAATTCATTCTGAAACCTGGGGACTTGTGGAGACCCATTACTCTTCTTAATGTCTTCTATTAAATCATTGTTAAAGCTCTTGCTCTTAGGGTTTGGTATTTGTTACCTCTTATTGTTTGTCATGAGCAAACTAAATTTATTCATAATAGATATATCTTTGACAACACTTGTTGTTTGGGAAGGAATGGAGTGGGCTCGAACATCTCAACATGAGGCTTTGTTCATCAAAATTGACTTTGGAAAAGCATATGATAGGAATGAATCACCTTTTATTTTAGCAAATGCTTCAGGGTATAGGGTTTGGCTCTGGTTTGTTAGTACTGTTAAAATGCTCTTTTTGGATGTCAGTGCTTGTATCACCATCAATGGTGTTCAATCTGAGTAGTTTGGATTATTTCATTTTATCCTTCAAGGGTGTCCACTAGCTCCTTCTCTACATGTGTTGGTTGTTGAGGGGTTCAACTATCTGCGGGCAAACAACACTTCTGGAGGGCTTGTTAAAGGTATCTCACTTCCACTCTCAAAAGTAGATGGTTAATGGGCATTTTGTTGATGATTCTTTATCACACTAGGTGAAGAGGAGTCTTCCATCTCTAACACGGAATGTATTGATGTTTCTTGTTTAGCTTTTGGCTCTTCCATTCAATAAAAAAAAAACTCAACACTACAAGTAACCTTTCTCCCCCTTGTCGACTTTGCTTCTCAAGTACAAATGGCATTGAATTCATCCCAGTGAGCAATTTAAGTTCCTTGGCATCCCATTTGCTTTTCAAGCCACTCCTTTTGACTTGTGGACTTATGTGGTTCAAAGGGTTGAAGAAAAGTTAGGTTACTAGATTTCTAAACCGCTCTCTTTAGCATGATAATTTCAAGTTTGCTCCAAGGTGTTGATTGCTACTTGTGTTTATTATTCCCCATGTTGGGCATCTTCTAAGGTTGCCTATGCCAAACTTGAGAAAATTCTAAGGAACTTCCTTTGCGCCAATTCTGAAGGCAATAGAGGATTCCACAGAGTTGCTTGGAATATCTGCTACAAGCCAAAAGCTCAGGGGGCCTAGGTCTTCTAGATAGCAAAACTCAAGGTCATGCCTTGTGTGTCAAATGGATCATCCATGCCTTGGAAGGTGAAGAATCTTGAAAAACTCTCCTTAGAAATAGTATTACCCAAAGGCAAGGGAGCCTAAAAAGGATTGAATTTTCAATCCTTGTTGCTCACACGTCCTTATCCCCATTGTTGGCACTTTTGTTATCAAGAACATCTAGGAGGCTTGGGAAATGCTCAAAAGACATTTAATCCGGGATGGAGATGGCTTTAGATATGGGCTTTCTTTAAATTTTCATTCTCTATAGTGGTCGCCTCTGCTTGCTTTTCATGGAGTGCCTTTTGCTCTCGTCCCATGGATTAAAATCATATAGTTGTTTAAAAAAAGAATTCAGGGCATCTCTAATCTTTTTTGCAAGCAAACTAGGGAGTGGGTGCCTTGGCCCATTCTAAGGGATAAGTTCCAATTACAGGTTAGTGACCATGAGTCAAGTTTGGAGATGTAGAATGCCATACTAGATGTGCATCTACATAAGATTGGTGTTCAATCACCCTCCAGATGGGGGACGAACTAGAAGTGGTCGGTTGAGACCCCCTTTCACCGATATAAACCCCAATTAGGTTATCAACTCCTCTCTCCACGACATCTGCAAATTGAAGTTCTCAGTCCCAAATGGAAAATTTAAGTTCACCGAATAAGTGTGAAAAAGAAGATTTGAAAGAGTGTGTAGCTACATAGAGCCTAAACAAGCACACTTTCTTTGGTGTATTCTCCAACAAGGGCTTCCAATTGACACCCATTTAGTGCATTGAGGGATGACACATCCTATTTGTTCTATTTGCCACCACCCAAAATCCTTAAAGCATGTATTTTGTCTCTGCAAACGTGCCTAGTTAGGTTGGCAGTGGATTCACATCCTCTTCCCACGCTTCTGTCTAAAATTGTTTACCTAGAAGATGGTGTTATTACAGGGCTCGGCTATGATTCCCGTAAAATACACACAAGTTTGGCATATTTTCCATTCTAAGATTCTCTTTTAATTATGGAAAGAGAGAAATGATGCAATTTTTAATTATGCTATTCTTGATGATTGCTTTTCTACAAATAATAGGGTTCATGTCAACTCTAATGTCATGCTCCAAATATAAGTTCAAGTAGAAAAGACGGACAACCCCAAACTTTATTGGATCATTGGGTTAATGCCTTGTGTGTAATTAGTCGAGTCCCTCTAGATTCACCTCACTACTAATCATCCCCATAGGACCGTGGGTGTGGACAACATGGGTTGAATAGTTCTTGTAGTAGGCATCGCAACAAATCCATGCAATAATGTTTCATCTTCCCGAATCAGAGCTCTCAAGCTAGTGACAATGGTGGTGGTGGACCAACTCGATGGACTACGTCTCAACAAGGAAAATTACCTCGCTTGGCACTTGCACTTTCGCCCACCAGGTAGATAATACAAAGGATAAAGATAGAAAAGAAGGTTGACAATGGGGATCCAGTGCCCAATTTTGCAAATCCTCCTACTAGAAGTGGTTGGGGGGAGAGGCGTTGGGGGGGCGGCGGGAATGGAAAGGGGTTGGGGTTGACAAGCCAAATGATCCTCTGCTTCCACTGCCCATGTGTGTTGTTGCTCCCACTGCTTAATGGTTTGTTGTGGTTTGTTGGCATGTGCTTTTTTGTTTGTTGTTACTTCACATTTTTTGGTTGAAAAATAATATGTATATTTTTAAATTAACTATATAGACTTTCTCAACTTCGGTCGATTTAATATTTCGGAGTGTGATCTCAACCACTCACTTTTTTTGTATGACTAGCTTATGTAACATATTGTATTATATATATATGAATCAATCTACACCCTTTCTTATGGCTCATTTATGAGTTCAAATAGTCAATTCCATCATAAAGTTGTTTACTTGCGTGTCTTCTATTGGGTTGAAATTATCATGGCCTCTCCTCATTGTTGTTTATCCTCAAACTCATACAATGGATATACATGATTTAATTAAAACACCTGATAAAATTTCCCATGCCTCTCGGTTTTATAAATGCCTATTTAATCTGCCCCTAATTATTGAGTATTTCATTTGAGATTTTTCATAGTTAGTTACAAGATAAGCCTTTTCATGTGAACCTGTTGTTCAGTGGATGTAACTTTTATGTTATTTTGTATAATATAAGATGCATTTCTTCAAACTGAAGAAAAAACATAGTTATCAATGTATGTTGCAATAGGGTTGTGTAATATGTATCAATCCCTTGAAATACATGAACAGAACAATCTACGTTTGTACAGCATTTCTGATTGGCATAAAAGGAATATAAGTCTATTTAAATCTATATTCCTTCCCCAGCCAACACCCTAACTATGTTAAAACTAAATTATTAAAAAAAAACAAATTAAATTGCTTGTTGAAGCCTTCAATTACTTAATTCATAAGTAAATGATTGGGTTGTTATTGGCTTAATCCTACATTGGTAAAAATTGTGAGACAAAGATGACTTCCAAGGTATTAAATGTTCCAAAAAGCTTTGCCAATGGAGAACGATGCTGGAGGATGAGAAGCCCAAAGATGTGAATTTCATTCATCATTCGTCCCACTACTGATAAATGCTTACAGTGCTCGTGTACTAATTGGGTCCCTTTGCTTTTTGATTATTACCAAAAGTCCATAGGTCATTAAGGTAATGAGTACTCAAGGAGATCCTCTTGAGATGACTTAAAACACATGCGAGTAAAAAAACCCACAAAAAAATAAACTAAAAAAATCAATCTAATAAGGTAACTAGTTTTTTAAATTATTTTGCTTCCTAGATTTTCTTCTGAATAGCCTGTGAATAATGAACACTGGCACTGTTCTAAAAAGAGGGTTTTTCTGCTTCTAAAAATATCAATAGCTTCAAACTGTCTTGAATTGCAACTCTCCTCCAACAGAATCCACTTCAACGTGTTAACTATGATGAAGTTCTTTGGGAGTGAAGCTTGTATCCTACCAAAAATAGATTGAAAAACACCACATGAGAGGTCTTTGAGTGTAGAATTTAATGATTCTCCTATGCTTTAAGATGCATGGAATCTGAATACACAATTCCTCAATTTCGAATACAGTGATGCCCTTGTGACAAGTATCACATAATATACCTAGTCACTCTGCTTTTCGGGCAGATATCATAATGAATGCCTGTCTCCTTACGACTGAATAGTCAACAAACGCACAAGTTGTGATGAGATCTTGCAACTCTCTTTCAGTCAAATAACCAGAGATGTTTACTGCTTGCTTGACGGCCTACAAAAACAAATATATCGCTTCAGCTTATTCAACTGACCCATCTAACCAGCTAGTCATTGCAGCTCACATAATGCAGGTCCCTACAACGCATTGCAACTAACTTTTGTGTGTTCCATTTTCTATAGCCAGCCTAAACATGAGAAAATAAAATTTTCTTTGTATTTTCTACTTTGCTATGTACTTCCTTGAGTGGGCATATTAAGCAGCACAAAAAGGAATTTGTTGTCATCCTGTATTTCCCTTTCAATAATATGCCAAAGATAGAGAGAAATTACCTGACGTAATGGTTTCAGGATATCCAGAGCTATAAGCTCGGGCAGTACAACGGTTGTTGCCACAAACACACCGCCAGGTCTCAGAACACGACTGATTTCTGCCACCTATAAGCAATTTTTTAATGATAATAAACAGATCAGTCCTTGCCAGCATTTTATGTTTGACATTGTATTTCTTACTCAAATTAAGAAATCACAAAATGCTCAACCCATGTGGTTAAGGTACTAATACAAATAGCCGTGCTGGAGAAGGAAGACCCCCACAAGAGCATGGCTGATGAAAGTCAGAAAGACTGGATGCTATTCCCATCATACACCTCTGACAAGGCCTGGGCCATAGTCAATGACTTGGTCAATTTGTAAAGTTGAGAATTATGCTACGGAGTCCATCGTTGGGAGCAAACTTCATTTTATCATCCTTCATTGATACAGAACGCTGAAAGAAAGCTAGGGAGCCAAACTTCAAGTTTTTTACAAGAAAAATGAGATATTACAGATTTTCTGATGGGATGGATCATGAATTAATCATTGAGATACTGATGCCTTGCGTGTCTCAAAAAAAAGGCCACATAATATTGGGAGATGAGCAATTAACTAATCCCACAAAGGTTGTCAAATCACATAGCATTGTAAACCAGACAATTTTATGAAACGGAGCCCTAAGCCTAACAAAGTATAACCAAAAGTTCAGAATTATGTACCTGTGCATGCTTGATCTTTTTGGGAGTGCAACTAAAGAAAGGCATGTAGAATGGAAATCAACTAAAAATTAAGGATAAGTGTCGAAGAAGTTGAAACTAAAAGATAAAGTGGTACATGCACCAATACTGCAGCTTTCAACTTGCAATGAAATGTTCCATGAATATGCTGAAGAGAAATAGACTGATAAAATTTATGCCAGAAAAGCAATGCTAACAGAATCTTAAGCCATAACAAAAAGGAAAAATGGCACACACACTATACATAAGATTTTCTCCTAAGAAAACCCTTTCAGGAAAAAAACCCAGTACATCAACCTTCTTCCTTATTGCATTAACTCAACCGTTTTACAGTACAATAATGTACTTCAAAGTTTTGCTTTACCCTAATGTACGTGCAAGTATTTGTAGACACATCAATAGGAAACCATCCAAATAGTATGACAATACAATGGATACCAAATCCATGGGCTGAGAAGACTACCTATAACAGTTCCCAAACAAAATATACAATATGACATAAAAGTGTTTACCTTATTCCACATGTACAGTCTAGATTAGTGTAAATTGAGTATAGTGTAAGTCATGCCAAGTATACAACAGATCCAACATTTTAATTTTAATTCTTAATTAATCATTCACTTGCTTATATGGGAGAAGCTAACTTCATTTGCCCAATCCCTTCCTCTAGTCTCGAATTCAAAACAATAGGACAAAGGTCTACAATGTGTTAGATGCCCAAAACCCTACACATTGTCTATTAGTTAGTCCATTTCACTTCTATGTAAATCATAAGTTACTTAAGTTGATAATCAATGAGCCATTATTCCAAGATTCAATCAATAGATGGATGCAATTTCTCTGAAAAAAATGTATTTAAAAGCATCACTAACTTGACCAAAGTATGTATAATAGGTAACTGCCTATAACTAGTCATAACTAGAGAGGAAGCATAAGTATCTCAGATGCATTATATTTCCGAGTAAATCCCAATCTACAATTGTATGCTATGACAGCAAGGGGTATATTAATTGAGAACATGCAACTAGGTTTGGTTAACGTAAAGAACCTCCTGATAAATGCATTATAATATTGGTTCATAATGGAGCCACTCTAAAAAATGGGATCTAAAAATACACCATTATTATGATATTCAGAAAGTTGGTAGGCTCAAGTGGAAGCAAGGTCTTCAAAGTTTGGGATTTTAAGAATTTTCAGGAAAGTTTGAAAAGGTGGCCCAAAACTCTAGAATAAATAAAATTTATACATATTGATATTACTCGTGCAAATTCAAAACTTACGTTTCCTAATGTTTTATTCTTTAAGCTTGAACGTTTATATGAAGAAGTGCAAATTAAAAATTATGTTTCCTAACGTTTTAATGCTATATGTTAAACTAAAATCTTGATCAAATTGTTTCCTCACCTCTTTTGGACACCCCAAAGTTATGATTTAGTTCAGGGTACAGTGGTAAGCTTGAATTTCCCTAAGTTCAAACCAGTGATAAAAAAACAGTATTTATAGTTCAGCTCAGGGAAGGAAACCAGCAATAAGGAAGCTTTTATTAACCCCAGAAATTGCAGAACCACTAGAAAATGAAAAAAAAAATCTTGATCTTAATGGAGAATTGACAAATGTGCAGACCAAATGAGCATATAGAAGTGGGAAAATTGCAGATTCTATCCCAGGTAGGGACACTATAGCAGTTAGTGCCAAGATCATGAAATATTCTGATGGATCTGCAAAGACAAATACTTATTTAACAAGGTAAGGAATTTTCTGTTACTTATATATTTTGTGCTCGCAGGGGAATATATTTGTGAGGATATTCCTATCACTACCAAATGCTTATGTTAATTAAGAGTTTAAATCATCTAGGAGGATCTGTGCCACTGTATCGCCTCGCAGCATCTCAGTGTTGCACCCCAGAATGTGCGGCTCCGCCAACACCTTCAGCAGCCTCTCAAGCATACATGTGCATACCACGAAGTCCTAACTCCTCTTCTGCGATACCATACATCTCCTACAGTGTCAGTACTATACCGTGCAGCTCTGCAGTAATGTTAGCAAAAGATGCCAAACTAATGATTAGTTATGAAGCAATTGTTACCAACTCTTGTAACGGTTCAACCGATGCTTAATCTTCCTCCTTTGTATATATATGTACACATTCTTCTATTCTTTGTAAGTTACTGATACGGAGATAGACTAAGAGTACGTAGACATCACACATCCGACCTCTCAAATCTTATACAAAACTTTGCATAATAAAACTTTTCAATTATTAATCTAATTTGGTGTCCATTATCTTGTTTCCCTTGTCTTACTACACTGATATATATTTCAGCCTCTATCATTCAATATATGCTTCCACAATAACACATTCAATCTGTTAAGTGTGGTTGTCCACTGCGTCTCCTCTTGGGCCCTAAATCAATGGTATCAGAGCATACACATTTCATATCATCTCACAATGGTATCAAAGCACACACACTTATATCATCTCACAATGGTATCGAGGTTATCTCCAAAATTCTTCTTTGTTTCTATGCCCACTCATACGAGGTCTGATTACAAGAAGTTAGGGCTCAAGTCTCATGACCCTTCATCATACCTTCCTTCACGTCCTCAGATGGCAAAAAAATCTTCAGAGACTCCAACTTCAAAACTGTTCCACGAAAATGCTTTGCAAAGGCAAAGGGAAGAATTAGAAGAACGTCATGCACGTGAACATGTAGGTATCATTAATGACTTTTCTCAACTTCTCAAGCATGTTTATACTCCAGCCATCATATCTCATTCACAATGACCTTTTGTGGGTCACACACCCTTCAAGGTACAAGTCAATCTAGACATCCCTATGTTTGAAGGCAAAATAGATGTACATGCCCTAAATAACTGGATTAATATAATATGTACATACTATGTGGTGAATCATTTC
The DNA here is from genome assembly GCA_037957365.1 of Torreya grandis. Classification (NCBI taxonomy): domain Eukaryota; kingdom Viridiplantae; phylum Streptophyta; class Pinopsida; order Cupressales; family Taxaceae; genus Torreya; species Torreya grandis. The sequence continues at coordinate 191,330 of JARHVA010000034.1, forward strand.
TTTGACCAAGAAAATATTACATTCATTCTTTTGAAGTTTCTTTACCAATAAAAAAATGATGGGATAACTACTACACTACACGTGACGTACATGGCATTGTTGACGTAGGCACATCTGTAAATACCTTGAATAGTTTCATAGAAGCACGCAAAACAACCTGTTATCCTGTTGAAATCTATGATGACCAGTACATCAAGAAATCTCAGTTGAGCCAAGGCCATAATCAATTTGTGCAGGAACATAGACACTATTCATACTTTGGTGTCCAAACTAAATGTAGATGTGGATGCCCTAGATAACTGGCTTAATATAACATGTGCATACTATGTGGTGAATCATTTCTTTGACCAAGAAAATGTTACATTCGCTCTTTTGAAAGTTTCTTTATTGGTAAAAAAATGATGGAATAACTACTACACTACACGTGAAGCACGACATTGTTGACATAGACACATTTGTAGATACCTTGAATAGTTTTGTAGAAGCACTCAAAACAACCTATTATCCTATTGAAAACTATGATGACTAGTACATCAAAAAATCTCAATTGCTCCAAGGTCATGATCAATTTGTGCAAGAACACAAACACTTTTCATACTTTGGTATCCTAACTGAATGTTTAGGAATTTGAGAAAAACCTTGTTTTGAAGTATAGGTTAGGCTTGAGACAATGTATCCAATGTAATATGAATTTCCTCTAGATCTCTTCCATCGAAGAAGCCTACAAATTTTCTTGCAAGTTCGAAGCAAAAGCTAAATTGAAGACTAAGAAAGAAGATTTCAAGTCTTGAAACAAGTTGCAATCTAAGCCTTCCGAGTAGAATCCTAAACCAAGGAATGGATCTTCATGCCATCCTCGAAAAAAGAACAAACCATCAAATGATTAGCATAAGCACTCCAAGATTGGAAAGTGGTGCTCAGTTCACAATTCCAATAGTTACTCCAATGAAGAGTGTTGTGCTAGGAAAAATCTACTTACATGACTTGAGGCATCAGGTGCAAGCATTGTGTCACTGGAGAAAGGTAAGTAGATCATGGATTTTAAACCTATTGCTATGGAAGGTACCGCAAACATCAGTTCTTCCTAACACAGATTCAAAGGAAGCAGAAAGATTGTTCCATTCTCAAATGTGGATCAATGGTCAACCAACACACTTCATCGTTGACAATGGAAGCCAGAAGACGTCAATTTCTCTTGAAGCAGTTCAAAGATTGAAATTCCCACTAACACCTCACCTACAAACATACTCCATTGGATGGTTCGGTGTGGGCTTTGAGAAAAGTGTCACTCAGTAGTGTCACCTAGTGTACAAAATCAAGAATTTTCAAGATGCAGTCCTTTGCGACTTCATACCATTAGAGGTATGTGATGTTTTACTTGGTCAACCATAGCTTTGCCATGGACATGTAGTTTATGAAGAAAATCCTAAAATTTTTGTTATAGATGTTGGTGATATGAGATACCACATACTAGAAGTGGTTCCTAAGTTATAACTCATTAGCACCAAGCAATGCAAGAAGCTAGTAGGTTCTAGTAATAATCCTGTACTCTTGATGGTGAGACCTAAAATTGAGAACATCCATGCAACACCAATTCATATCATAGTTACTCCAACAACAACAATGAAAAAGCAGTTGAACATGTTGGGAGAATATGAGTATATTTTTCAGTCACCTAAAGAAGTGCCTACAAACTGTGCAATAAAACATACTATTGATTTGATCCCAAGACTACCTCTACATGATGCTTCTTTATACTACAAATCATTTCTGGAGTATGAAGAGACCAAGTGACAGATCCATGAACTCGTGGATAAAGGAAACATCAAACCCAACTAAGCGCCTTGCGCCAACGCAATTGTGCTTGCGCCAAAAAAGGATGACACATGAAGGTTGTGCATCGATTACAAAGCTCTCAACAATATCACAATGAAGAAGCGTTATTCTCTTCCAAGGATTGAGGACCTTCGAGATCAGTTCCATGGTGCCAACATCTTTGCCAAAATCGATCTTAAGTTTGAGTATCATCAAATTCCTGATGAACCTATAAACATCTGGAAGACAACCTTCAAAGCAAAGGAAGGTTTGTTTGAGTGTTTGGTTATGCCCTTCGACTTAACTAATGCACCTACAACATTCATGAAGATGATGAATGAAATCCTTAGGCCTTAGACTACATTTGTTGTAGTTTACCTTGATGACATCTTAATCTTCAACAAAATATGGGATGAACCTTTGTGTCATATTAAACAAGTGTTTCACACTTTGCGAGAGCACAAGTTGTATACTAACATGGAAAAATGTTCATTTTCCATGCAAGAGATGCAATATCTAGGATACATTGTACATGCACAAGGAGTTCATATGGACTCAACCAAGATTCAAGTCATCAAAGAATGCCCAACACCAAAGAATCTCACAGAGCTTCGCAACTTCTTAGGATTAGCGAATTTCTACAAAAAAATTGTTCTTGGTTTCTCTCGTGTGACTTGGCCCCTAAACCAAGTTACCAAAGGTGGCTCCAAAGCAAGATTTATTTGGCTAGCCACACAATAGAAAGCATTTGAAGAACTGAAATGCAGACTTTGTTCTGAGCTAGTATTTACGTTACCAGCTTCAACAACCATTTGAGATAACAAATACTGAGCATTATATTATGCACTTGGAGTAGTCCTCACTCAACATGATCATCCAAGTGCTTACCACAATGAAAACATTCACTATGCTTGTAACTATCCCACATACGACTGCGAGCTTTATGCCATTGTCCGAGCATGTAAGCATTGGAACCAGTACATATTGGGAAAGGAGATTGTGATCCACACAGATCACAAGCCGCTTCAGTTCTTGCAAACTCAAAACAAGTTACAACAAGAGCTACATCAAAAATGGTCCTCTTCAACAATTCCATATAAACATCAAGCAAAAAAAGGGAAGTGCCAATCCAGTAGCAAATTGTCTAATCCGCCCTCCGGTTCAAGCTCTCCTCAGTGTGCTTGATGCATTGGACATGAAGTAAACACTTGGTTAGAATTGTATCCATCTGACTTAGACCTTGTAGATATCTATCAGGAGTTGCTTTGCGGCAATTCAATTCCAAATTTTTACTTGCAAGATGGACTCCTATATCATCTTGGGCACTTGTGTGTACAACATGAGGCAAAGAGACAAACTAAATGGGAAGACCATTTCAAAAAGGTTGCAAGACACTTTAGAGTTGAACATACCCTTGCATTGTTACAAAAGTACTTATTTTGGCCACAACTTAGGTTAGATGTTGTCAAATACATTAGGTCTTGTACTGCGTCAAACTGGTCACCAAGAAGTAAGGTATGTATATACCTTTGTCGGTTCCAACAAGACTTTGGGAATCTATTTCTATGGATTTTTTCTCACGCGACCCTACTAACAAGCATGTTAATGATTGTGTTTATGTAGCAGTTGATAGATTCCCAAAGATGATAGTCCTTATACTTTGTAAGAAAGCAATCTCAGCTCTAGAAACAACTCACTTGTGTTTTCAACATGTCTAGATCCACTTTGGAATCCTGGAAACTATCATCTTTGATAGGGATGCTAGGTTTTTGAACAATTTATGGAAAGTGCTTTGGTCTTTGCTAGACACAAAGTTGATAAATCTATTGCATTCCATCCACAATTAGATGGACAAACAAAAGTGGTAAACAAGATGATACTGCATCTTCTTAAGATGTGCAATTCAAAGAAGCAATGCACTTGGGACGAAAGCCTACATTTCATTCAGCACAATTACAATAGAGTTTTGCACAACTCTACAATGCACGGCCCTTTTCAGGTCTACTTGGGTTTCCAACCTTCGGCACCCATTGATGTAGCTTATCCAATACTACTATCAACAACTACTCCTTCAGCTCAAAAGTTAGTTGACAAAGCTATTCAGTGCATCGAACACATTCAACACGTACAAATTTAGACCATTCTATAGTAGGAAAATGCTAAGTACAAGCAGTGCCATGATCAACATTGCACATCGCAAACCTTTTGAGTTGGTGATTATGGCTTCACCTACAAAAGGAAACACTAATAGGTCCTTACCGCAAGCTTCGTCCACTATCACCAAACAAGTAGGAGATAAGAATTTCAAGCTAAATCTTCCTTCTTACCTTGGGTTGCATCCAGTCTTCAATGCAAAACTATTGCGCTGTTACTTCCCCCTTTGTTGGACACTTCAAATGTTGCAAACGAAATTCAACAAGTAGAGATTAGTCCTGACTACAGTGCACCAATTGCATCAGATCTAGCAAATTTACACTAAGGTCAAACGGACACGTCAACAAGAGATGTATCTCTTTCAAATCATCAAAGCAAGTCAAGTACCTTCTCAGGGAAAATGGTTTACAAAAGTGCAGGTTTCCAACCTCTTTCCACATCTTGTACTGCAACTGCATACAATTGGTACCATTGCCCTTCAAGAAGGGGCGACTAATCCAAAGGATCCACACCATTGTATCAACTCACGACATCTCGACCTTACGCCACAACATGTGTTGCTCTGCCAATGGCTTCAACAATTGCTCAAGCACACATATGCATATTTTGAAGTCCTAACTCCTCTTCTACAATACCACATAGCTCCTTCAGTGTCAGTATGATACCACAACTCTATAGTAACGTCAGGAGAATATGCCAACCTAATGATTAGTTATAAAGCAGTTATTACCAACTCTTTAACTGTTCAACCGATGCTCAATCTTCCTCTTTTGTATGTTAACATACATATTCTTCTATTCTTTGTAAGTCAGTGATATAAAGATAGACTCAGTACATATGCAACACACGTCTGGCCTCTTAGATCTTATATAGAACTTTGCATAATACAACTTTGCAATTATAGTTCTAATCTAGTGTCCATTTTCTTCTTTGCTTGTTCCCTTGTCTTATTGCACTCTGATATATCTTTCAGCCTCTATCAATCAATATATGCTTTTGCAATAACCTATTTGTGGTTTTCCACCAGGTCTCCCCCAGGGCCCCAGATTATTAAACTTCCACAATCAATAAATATTTTTAATGAAAAGCTTCTGGAGACAGCTGTGTATGGTAGGAAACTAATCGATATTTCATAACTCCTTCAAGATTCATCATCGAGATGAAAATGATGAAAAGATTACATACAAGGGACTAATTATATACATAACTCTGTTACGATGTCTAGGTAGGAAACCCATTATAAATTTTAAATATAATTAATGCCACTAATTCAAATCCACATTAACTAAAAATTATTGATGACTTTAAAAATAAAAAAAGGAGTCTACAAGAGAACGAGCATTAATTACAATTATGAAATTATTAATTAATCAATTCAAAAAATAATTGATTAATAAGACATACTACCAACACATGCCCGTCCTACTCGAAGTCTTTGAAAAACAGGTCTCCAAGCTTTCCCCAAGTCCAAACCCTCATCCTTGTTCAAATTGTTGGGATGTTTTGCAATTTCTATTGTGTCCTATGGTTGACCATATATTGGCAAAACGGGGAAATATACCAACACCGGATTATGTGAGCATGCCACAAATATTCGACACAATAGAGAAATCAAATCAGCATTCACAAATCATTCTTCTTCCACTAAACATGAAGTCTGCATTAGAGGGGCAAAAGTTCTGGCTAAGGAGAGTCACTTTATGAAGCAATGTCTCAGTGAAGTAGTAGAAATTGCGAAGCATCCCAACAACTTGAATAGAGATGAGGGTTTGGACTTAAGGCAAAGCTTGGAGACCTATTGATCAAAGACTTAATAGCAGGACTGAGCACAAATTCCTGATGTATTTTATTAATTGATTAATTAATAATAACGTAATTTGAATTAATGCTCATTATCTTTTACATCCTTTTTAATTGTTGATATCATTAGTTATGTTCACTTAATGTGGAATTTAGTTAATGGCATTAATTACATTTTAATTTTTTAATGGGTTTCTTGCCTAGACTTTGTAACTTACAAGGAGCTTTGTATTTGTGATCTTTTCATCATTTTCATCTTGATTGTGGACCTTGAAGGAGATTTGAAACTTCGATTTGTATCCTACCATACACAGTTGCCTCCAGAGTCTTTTTGTTTAAGTTAATTTAAAAAACTTTTGGGGCTTGTGGGAATTAGTTTTTAACCTTTTTAAGTGTTCATGGCATTTCTATGTCAACTTTTTAATTAGATATTTTTCCGAATTCTTTCCAACCAAATTGAACATGGTAGCTAAGCTATACTCTGAAACAAAGAGACAGATCTCCCTGGATGGCTCTCTGCTCTTCATAGGACGACACTTCACATACTTCCCAATTTATTCAGAGGTATCTACTCTACTACAATCTGTTGGGATTTCTATTGATCATCTTCCTCCATGTCTGTACTCTTTGGAAGCTCCAAGCCATCTACTACCTGCAAAGGAAGAACTCAATCATGCAATTAGGGATGATATCTACAAGAAATTCATCCAGGTTATATGGACTTTCCCCTTCAACCACTTAGTCCAAAGTTTCCCTTTTATGTCGAGACCTTCCTCAAAATTTCAGATGGCAGTATTGCTCGACCAAGGTACCTACAACAACATTGGTCTTATGGATTGAGATTTTCATTGAGTCAATTGACGGTTCAGTCCCACCAGCTTAGGATTGCTATTGATGATTATGCCCCCCATGGGGATTGGATTTGTAGGCTATGTACACTCTATGAGGTTGAAAGTAAGGAGCATTTTATCTTTCGTTGTCCTATCTACGACAATTTCAGGGGAGATATTATTGTCTTTATAAGGATGTTGGAGGTAACTTATCTTTTTTTATTATCCTGACCATAGATGTATGGCCCTCCTTCAGGAGATGATTTCTCTTAGACGGAAATCTCATCAATGATCATGTAGACCAATCCACTTGATAAATTCCTTCTTTCAACCTCTCTCTAATGCAAAGCATCGGGCAAATTCTTCTATTGCTGGAGAGACTACCAAAATATTTCAGAGACGAACTTCTCATCTTACTGCCTTTAGTTCTGCCAACACATTACAAGCCACTAATCAACATAGAGTGGAGATTGCCCGTGGACACATGGAATCCATATATTCTCACCAGACCCACCTTATCAGCTTCATCAGCTTGACTAATGGCTTGATGACTCTTGGTGTTAGGAGGACACAAATGAGAAAATAGTAATATCTAACCTCCAAGGACAACATCTCCACCTCCACTCAACCCAAACCATTCTCCAGATGCAATTTTTGGACTTGTCTCAGATATGTCCTTCAAATTGACAGACCAACAAATAATTCTAACATGAATACAAGATGATCAAAGGAGGTTTGTGTTTTCAGCTTATTTTTCTCCCATGCTCTCCCATGCTATGGGCAAAGGTTTTATTTTTCAACCTGTCCTTTTAGCTCTTTGAGATGATTAGATTGTTCCTCCTGCTTATTCTAAGCTAGTTGTACTTTTCCAATCCCATAAACGTATTCTGGCCATTTGTGGACATTAATATATTTCTTTCTTTCTATAAAGGTGTATTTACATCACATGAAGTACCAACTATTGCAACATCCTACAACAAAGAAAAGAGAAGCTTTTTGTAAAAGATCCGAAACAAGCCTTTAGTGGCCAACCGTATTTTATCACACCACATAAGGAGGAAAAAATATGAAGTGTCCACACAAATGAGCAAACGCATCTATATATTGAATTCAAACAAGAAGATGTAAAAATAATAAAACAGAAGAAAGATGTAAAAACAAACAGATTAAAATTCCATGCAGATATCTTTGTTTTTGGCAGATGTTGCTTGGTGCAAAGATTGCAAATCTTACAGCAGTAGAGGGAGATGGCCAACAGTGTAATGCAGCACCCGCATGTACAGCATCAACGGAGCCTGTTGCGAAAGGAAGCCTTGAAATGTCTGCCCTCACAAGGGCAATGTTCCTGATAGGGGGGAAATTACATAATGACCAAAACTAATGTACTAGTCTCCATTTTCCCAACTGTAAGAAAGCAAACACAGGAAGAATGGGCACAAGAATCAGATATAAATGGCATACCTTGTGAACAGATCTTTATCTCCTTTAATGAACTCATAACACTGCCGCAGCATGTTTTCTGAGAAGTCTAGGGCTACTACCCCCGAATAAATCCCACACTTGGCAAATCGCCGTGAAAATAAACCACTTCCACAGCTCGCATCCACAAGTAAGCCCCCGGCAGCTGGTTCCAAATACTTTTGTGCCATTTTGAACTGCACAACTAAAAATTAAAATCCCCCTGATATTACAAGGAACATAACATGGAAAGATTTTTTTACAGAAAATCAAAGAAATCAACAGGAGGAAGTAGTACCTCTTCATCTGGACCTGGAAAGCCACTAGTTGCAAACCGTTGCCGCCAGCCTCTCTCATACACAAATGAAACGATTGGACTCCTGCATATAAAAACATTACAAACACATAAGCATATGTAGATCAATAAAAATGCAAGCTCTGTGTTTATCTTAAAAATTATAATATTTATGAAGAAAGTATATCCTTGTTAGTACACATAAATAGGCATGTTTTGGGGCATCACCATGCGAAACATCCAGGTTCGAACTCCGGTGGGCTTAGAGCCCTAAAATGTTTAAAAGTGGAGTGTGACCTCCAAAAAAGTTGTTCAATGTCAACCGAGGTCTCATATCTCCCTCGGTGCAATTAAAAAGACCAGTATGTTTCTTCCCATCAATAGTAACATAGTTAATCAACTACTGGACGATGGTGTCGATAACATAGGAAATTTGGTAATGGAAGTTCTGCATCAGAAACATTTTCAAAAAATTGATAACTTACCTTTTGGTGAGAAGTACTAATGGTGTCCAACTGGATGATTTCACTGATAGCAGAGTAGTAGCTATATCGTTATGCAGATGTATTATAGCTCAGTAAAATATTGTCTTTCATAAATGTTAATATTTTATAGTGATTTAAGGTTAGTTCTACCTAGGTTTAAAACTTTAAAGCGACTTTAAATTTAAATCAAATAGTATGCACCTTTTGGGCTACAGGCTACTTGGTTAGTACAAGAATAACCCAGATTCAAGCCATTAAGAATAAAATGGTAGCTGGCCCGTTGATATGGGCTAAAGATGCAGTAAAGTAGGGATAACTAAACAGAAATCCTAGGCTCCAAGCCAAGACATAAGGACTTGTTCAGAAATTTCAAGTATGCCTTTCCTCAACTCTGTGTCTAAATGTAAATGAAAAACAAAGATGCCTACTTATAAGAACAGAAAGAATGTAAGACCTTTTCTAGGGCAATCCTTCAATAAGACAAATGACAGCTTATCCAAGCAACAAAGGATATCGCTTCACAATTTATAAATTACAAGCAATGCCTAGATGAGAATTAAACCACACAAAATCCACTGAAAACAAATTCACTTAGGACAAAACTTAGAATTTACAACTCATGATGGGTCCTCAACCCCTCGGTGCACATCATTTCTTCTGTGCTTCGGAGGAAATAATACCCAGTTTCTATTTAAGATAGGAAAAAGTGTGACTCAAATCTTTTGGTGATCCTGGGTCTAGTCTTGAGCTAGTGATCCTGGTTCTAGGATATCGCTTCACGAGTTACAAATTACAAGCAATGCCTAGATGAGAATTAAACCACACAAAATCCACTGAAAACAAATTCACTTAGGACAAAACTTGGAATTTACAACTCATGATGGGTCCTCGACACCTTGGTGCACATCATTTCTTCTGTGCTTTGGAGGAAATAATGCCCAGTTTCTATTTAAGATAGGAAAAAGTGCGACTCCAATCTTTTGGTGATCCTGGTTCTAGTCTTGAGCAGTATAGCTTCTAGCAATAACAGATAAAAGTCTTGGATGGTGTTTGTCGGATATGTCTATTCCACAGTATTTTCCAGTATGACATTGAAAGTCTGATCTAGAGTGACTAGCAAGCCACAATGTGTCTAAGTATACTGGAAGAATGTCTACCTTTTAAGGAGGGTCAAAGATGGATATAAGCCAAACTACCATTTGAAGGGCTTGTGTTCACAATACAATGAATTATCAACATTCTTCCACATTGAAAGGCCACTCAAAGTGTGCTGGAAGATGTTGGAGAGTCATATAGACTCCAAGCAGTGGTTCTTTCGCCATAGAGACTTCATCTAAACTCACATTTAAGACAGAACTAGCTGGAAAAATCTGAAAATGAATTCCTTCACTATATCACCCACTAAAATGAGATGTACAAGACTGAACATGTAGACAATTCAAGTTCCTACAATCAGGCTAGTTTTCTCACTGATTCCATATCCTTAAGTGGAACTCATACTCAAGTGCACATGATCTATAGCTGAATCTGACATGGCTCTAGGAGAAATTGTCACATTGTTTTCTGAATACTTTGGGTAACACAGCTACTGCTTGATCTTCAGTCAGGCAGTAAAGAGTTCAAATTCTTTCTGATGTCATTTCTCCCTGATGAAATGATGGCGCACTTCAATGTGACTAGTTCTAGCATGGAAGATAGGACTCTGCTAGTTTTATGACACTCTGATTGGGACAAAGGACTGTTGCCACTTGTTGGTAAGTTTTTATTCTGCGAGAATCCTCCTCGGCCTAATTACTTCACGTCTATGGATATGAATGACAGCTCAAAGCCATTTATTCATAGTCAGAAAATTGTTACATTCTTACAACATTTCTCAATGCATTATCACCATCCATTTCCGGCACCTATATTTCATATTTATATAAAAGTGTAGAATATCAATGAACCATCATGTTCCATAAACCTACTCTTCTCAGGGAAAGTTAGCAGGCAATATATATATATATATATATATATAAATAAGAGAAACTATTTAATGGGCTTGAGAATGCAATAGGAATGAAACCCAGGGTGACTGGAAGAGCCATCGCAGTTTTTTCACTATCATGGATGCATAATAAACAGTAAGACTACACCCTCCAGAGGGAAGCATGCTCATTATGTAAGTAACAATGAAAATAAAATGCAATTGGAATTAAGGTTTTCTTGGTTGTCAATGGGTGTGGTATGCATCTGAGCAGCTTAGTGGCTTAGTGCATATCGGTACTGCAGTCAACTGTCCTAACACGGTCAATGTCTGTTATGATCCTGGACTCATTATGCAAAATAACCCATATATGTACTAATAAAATGATTAAGGAAATACTACAAACTATAAAACAATAAGAAAATGCAGTAGAAGAAAAAGGAACTTATCAGCCATATTCATACCTGAACATTTCTGTAGTAATTGGCTTGTATTCATAATATTCGCTTGAACCGCCAGTTATGGTAAGGTCTAAATAAACATCTCTACTCGAGTATGCTTTCCTGCACTTTTTGCACTGAAACCCAGACCCAGATATAGCTGACCTAGAAAAACCAAACAAATATTTAGATCCAAATAGGTTACTCTTAATGTAAGTTGAAATCCGAAAAATATCCAAGACTGGCTGTTGAATTGTGCATCATTAAGACCAATATTGGACAGGAAAATAAAATAAATTATTACTCACTGCTTTGAGTTTAGTAGAGTGCTGAGATTCCTTCAAGTAAGTAGGATATAGCTTGAGTAATTTAAACATGTCAATACTGACTTACAAGTTTAGACCCGAAGGACCTTTTCTGATCAAAGGCTTATAACAAATAGGACATGCAAGCAAGTCTACTGTTGTGTCCACGTCGCTATCTGCCTTTATTTCCTGCAAAGGAATTGAAGATTATCAACAAAATACATCAAAAATGTTTTTACCTTGAAACATAGAAAAAAAACACACGGAATGTTACAATGCTCAATGATAATAAGTTTCAGCACTAGTTATTTAGTACCTTGTGGGTCCAATGGGAGCTGTAGGCAGCTTACGGGGTACTTGGGTGCACCTAGTACATGGTTGAGCACAAATATATTAAGTTTGATTAAGTTTCTTAATATATTCTATTAGGTTTAGTTAGTAATTTGAAAATTTATCATCTAAGGCTGCGCACCTTTGATGACAACCTTATATACTTATCTATAGATAAACTCATTCCAGTTAGGAAATCATCAAGCTAGAACAAGCTATGCTGCTATACCAATATATCGTTATCTATTGTGGTGATTTGTATATATGGCTAGTTTTGCATACTATTATATTCTACTATATGCTTTTGTTGTTATATTTGCTTCGTGTACTTTCCACTTAAGCTGTAAAAGAACACTTTAGACCCTATGTACGTTTACATTGGTGAAGACATAGCAACATAAGGAAAATTTTATGTCATTATTTGTGAACGGCAGTTTCGAGTGGCAAGGCAGAAATAACATATATAAGAATAGCCGAACAACCAAGCAGAAGGTAAGAGACATTAGATATCGATAGCAATCAGATTCCTGTGTCAAAAGCACAAGTGGACTCGTTGACAGCACTTATTGGACAACTGATTGTCTATACCCACCGAAACAAATTGAACCTTAGGTTGAAGCGGAAGTGATATAAGTTTCCAATAAAGAATTGGAACTGATTGTCTATATCAGCCGAAACAAGTAGCAGTCACTTGGGCCAGTAATTGTCCAAAAAAGCGAAAAACTGTTGAGCTAAGGGAAAGACCATTAAAAAGAAATAAAATGAACTCAAAACCATCTTTGATTTCCAAGTCTGCTACGCTTGGTGGTGAACCCAATCAAGACCCAACAGCACATTGCCTAAATTGGGAATGTTATTGGAAAGCCAATGGCATTACGGAAGATAAGGCCAAACTAGAATATTTTCCAGGGACATTATAGGATACTTCATAAACGATATAAGGAAAATATTCAGAGAAAGTCCAACAGTAGTGCCCACGCCAAAATACCAAGACACGTATCAAAGAATATTGGATGTAGAACAAAAGAATTACTTGCAGAAATGAAATGGAGAGGAAGATGACAACAAATCCAAATTGGAAGAAATTATTAAACTTTTAAATAAAAAGGATGATTAGAAAATACAAATTGGGAAAGCAAGTATTTGGTGCTTAAAATGCAAAAGTGAAGGACACAAAGAAGAAGAATGTTCTATAAAATATTGTAGAATTTGTAATGTAAGGATTCATGATATGAGTCCCAGTTTAATCTAAAATTTAATAGCGCTCATAAGCAATGCATGATGGTGCAACAAACACCATCAATCTCACGGAGTAATGGCAGTAGTAAAATTCAAGGGCCAAGAACCCCGATCTTGAGGGATAAAAAGGGTAGACTGGTTATATAGTACCAAATGTTTAATAAATGGGGGCACTATAAGCATCTTAAGTTTTCCGCTTCCGCGGTGCAACATTTGTGTCCACTGATGACTTACAAGCCTCCATTATATTTAGTTCAATCCATAGCCAGTCGCACCCAACCCAATTTATTTGTTTTCCCTTTTGCACTTGTCCTAGCATTGGCTTTATGATATTTATTAGCTTGTTTTGGCCTTTCCCAGTGCATTAAGTTGTCGTCAATTTGCCTTCAGCCCTTTAATCCTTTCAATTTTCTATGGAGGGGGGCAAAACTGTTGGGAACACTTACGCAACTACCTATGTCACAAGCAAAACCACCATGACGATTATGCAACTGTCCTGGCAGTTATGCTTGTGACACAAGCAGGTTTGCCCTACAAATTAGCGGTTTTGCCATCATCCGTCCAAAAGGAAAATGAAGGGTCAAGAATGGAAAATGAAGGGTCCTAGACACCTCCAGAAGTTCGTTTCATCTTCCAAACCCTTCCAAACTCCTTCAGAAAGCTCAACACTCTCCCTAGCCTATAAATGCACAAGTGTTAGAGGCATAGTTACCTAAGTCTTAGGGATAACGAGATGAGGTTTCCAGGACAGCAAAAAAATTACCAGATTTTGGTGACGGTGGGGGCGTCTATTAAAACAATATATAAAAATTAATATTTAAATATTTTAACATTATTCAATTAAATTTAGGGGTTTAAACTTTATTTAATATTTTTTAGGGTACTTTTAGGATTAGGGTTCAAAGTTTTTGTGAAAATAACAACTTTTTTGGGGGTGGAGTTCTATTTTAATTTTTAAAGTTAAAGCATTAAAAAAAATTAAAAATTTAGGGACGTCCCCTCCAAGTCCCCGAAATGTTTGGGACATCACCAAAATCTAGGGGACACGTCCACTCATAACACTATTTAGAGGTCATGAGGGATTAGAAAATCATGAGTAGTAGAGTGTACTCTTTCTTGCGATCTAAAACATGCACTGTTGTTTCCATGCCATTAGTGTGAGTCATAGCTGCTTGCATTAGATTAGGAGTTTTCTTTGAGTGTGGATCAATGGCATTGTGGTTCTCCCCTGAGGAATAAGCAACACAACCCTCCAAGAAGTCGCATTTCTGTGGACATTGTGCTTAGAGCTCTTTACCTTTCACCTTGGTTCGTCATATAGTGCTTGCCAATTTAGAAAAATTTTGTTTTCAGTTTGTAGAGTAGAGATTAGATGTTTTTTGATAATTAGAGTTAGTTTTAATTTCCTACACATACTTTCAGCTTGCATAATCAGCTGTAATTCATCTAGTTTAATCATTTCTTATAAGGATTTGCAAGGTCAGGGCTTTGTTGACACATAGCAATTGCATCATGCTTGTATACATCCTCATACTCTCATATAGATTGCACTTTCAGGTAACAACTTCTTTTTATCATAGTTTCATGTGCACACTTTGTTGTCTTGCATCTTGCATGTCAAGTCTAAGAGGATTTGGGAGATTCAGACTTCACTATCACATAGTGATTGTATCTGTAGACACCTAAATTCGGTCTTTGACACTTTGGCAACATCAATTTCACAGACTTGGACATACTTGGACAATGTACCTATATCTTAAACTTAAGTACACTTTCCCTCTGTCGGACTACCCATCCATTATCTTAGCCACCTTTATCCGCTAGACATATTTATTCAAGGTCAACTTAGTCTATACATGAACACCTTCAGAATCCTAGATAGACATTATCCATATCTCAGGGCCTCATTTGCACTCCTAGGACACTACTGATAAACCTGGACAGTGCCGGCTACCGCAAGTGTCTCCCTCTATCAGTAGGGTCCAAGGGCCCTTAACAATGATTTTTCAAATTGTAAAATCTCCATTAGGCCAACGTAGACATGTTTCATGGGTGGATTGTAGTGGGAAATTAACGAAGAGTCACCTATATATAAAAATCATCCCCAAGGTTATTAGAGATCTTGAAATATCCTAACAAGACCTTGGATCATCTCTTTCTCTCTTGAAACATTATTCAAAAGGTATATGCACATCTCAAATCTTCAAGGAGCAGGCCTAGAGCAGTCCATAGAGACAAATTTGAATACAACGAGGTCAAAGTTGTGTGGTGCTAAATGTCAAAGATCCAAAGACGGGACTACATTCTAGATTGTTTATGGTTTTGCATACACTCACCTAAGTGGGAGAACTACATGTAGTTTGAACCCTTTTGAGAGTATTGAAACATAGGCAACGCTCAGCTACTTAGCGGGGAGTTGTTGGGGTGGTCCAACCCAAATTACTAACTCATTTTTAAGGTATCTTGTGGTCAATCAAGTATAATTAGGGTTTCGGGCAAAAGAGACAGAAAAAAGGTATTATCGCACAAGATCGAAGATTTTGCACATACAAGAACAAATTACAGGTACAAGTGCAGGGCTACCAAAAGTTGCAGATCCCCACTATGTGCATAGAAACTACCAGTAAACACTGGCAGTGTCAGTTGCCGCAAGTGTCTAACTTTACCAGCAGCCTCCAGTCAATTTGTCAGTGCTTGTTTCAAATCTGAGCACCTAAAGAAGCATATCTTGAGCATTTCCAAATCTTGTGGCATCTTTTGTGAGTGGCATGCAGTCAGAAGTAGCTAAGTAAATTATCCTTCTTTCATCTTGTCAATTCTAGGTCAAGTGGTTGCAATATCTATTAGCCCATTTCAATTTGCATTATTGTGATTAATGCCATTATTTTTGTAATATGAATTAATGCATAGTTTCAACTATTTTATATTTCTTAGGTGTCAAATAATCCAAATAGTATCGTACTCCTCAAATATCCCAATATCTAGTCCTATTTTGTCCATCTAGGTCTAATTTTGCATTTCTTGAACATCTTTTGATTTGCCTCCAAGTGTTTGATTAAAGTCCTTAGCTGGTTCTTTCTTAATTTCACACCTTTCCAATATTGATTATTGTTTGCATCACTTTATTTTACATTTCTAGCTTGACTTCTTCATATATTTGATTTATTGATTATGATATCAACTTTACAGCATTTGATTTCACTGTCCCCAAGTCTTTTGGTATTGCCTCTTGAGTGTCTTTTTTCTCATACTTGCATCCTTCTTGCTTGTACAAACTCACGCACACAGTCTCCACTTGGTCGTCAACTTACATATTTCATTTTCTAGATTCTCATACACCTGTTTGCTGTTCACACTCACTTTGCACATTCCTTTCTTATACCCTGTTGCTTTTACATTCTATCTTACATTTCTCAGGTTTCTTTGCCCACCTCTTTTGCTTTTCACTCTTTTTTCATGACATTTTGAGTCATTTTACCCACTTATATACTGTTCTAAACCATTTTCTATCTTCTTTTCACCTTCTTGACAACATTTGTGACAGTTTTGGCAAACATTGACAGCTTTTACAGCTTTGACAATTTTTGCAACTATTGCAATTTCTTCCATCTGCTGTCCCCTTCGACTTTAAGCTGTACATTTTGATTCCATTACATGTATTGGTCAGTTCCTTGATTGTCTGAGTCATTGCTTCATAGTTCATACATTTATTGCTGTCGGTCATTAAGCATTTGTAATAGCATCCACTTAGAACTTTTGCAACTTCTTGCTGGTTTTGCATAGCTTCAGCTGTTCTCTTTGGTATTTTCAATTGTTTAGGCTTACTTGCATCTTGTCTCAACATCTCTTTTGTATTCAGATCATTAATTGTGTTACACACGTGCATCGAGCTTCCCATAGGCTTTATACTGGGCCTTTTCTTGCATATTTTTGCAGGTTTTTGGTAATTTGTAATTGATTCATGTACTTTGGTAATATCTAGTTTGCATATTTACATATTCTAGCATTTATTTTATAATCTTGAATCATCACACTTGCTGTTTTGCATCTCGTTGCTGATTTTCATTGGCTTTAGAATTATTTTGGATTGAAATCATGTCACTTCCTGCAAACCTGCTTCACTTGCACTAACATCTAGGCTTGCATTGTCATTCTTGAGCTTTGTCTAGCTTTAGCTGCTCTTTAATATAATCGTACCATCTCTAGTATTATACTTGAAAGCATTATTTTCATATCTAGAGATTAGATTGTAGATGGAATATTCCCAATTTAACTCTCAGCTTTGTTCTTTGCATTGGATTGCTATAAAAATAAAAATAAAATTTCATGTGCATTCTTGTCCTCCTCTTGTCATTTAAGTAGTCTTAGAATTTAAGTGTTGTTTGAACGAACCTAGGATTAGCTTAATCACACAACTTGTTTTCCTTTCATTCTATTGTTTGCTAGAGCATTTAGACATCTGGTTTTTTATTTTGTTAATTAATTGAAGTCATTAGCCTCATGTATTTTCAGTAATAACTACAGGGCAAGGGAACCCATTTAGCATACAAGCACCATAAGCATTTGTCAGTAGGAAGGAGGAACAATGAATGTAATCCACCGCTTTGGGCTTCTTTGTAAGCATTTTTCCTCATGTAATCCTCTGGTGAGAAGCCCAAAATAGTGGATTACATTCACCGTTCCTCCCCCCTACTAACACCATAAGCATTAAATCATCTCAAGATTACCTCCAAGAGTAGTCATTACCCTAAAGAAAATTTTCCTCCTGTATTTTTAGTAATAATCACAAGGCAAAGGTACCCACTTGGTAGACAAGCACCATAAGCATTTTTTAGCAAGAAGGAGGAACGGTGAATGTAATCTACCACTTTAGGTTTCTTTGTAAGCATTTTTCTTCATGTAATTCTCTAGTGAGAAGCTCAAAGCAGTGGATTACATTCACCATTCCTCCCACCTACTACACCATAAGCATTAGGCCATCTCAAGATTACCTCCATGAGTAGTCATTAGCCTAAAGACATCTTTCCTCATGTATTTTTAGTAATAATCACAAGACTAGGGGACCCACTTAGTACACAAGCACCAAAAGCATTTGTTAGTAGGAAGGAGGAACGGTGAATGTAATCCATTGATTTGGGCTTCTTTGCAAGCATTTTTCCTCATGTAATCCTCTAGTGAGAAGCCCAAAGCAGTAGATTACATTCACCATTCCTCCCCCCACTAACAAATTATTACGATGCTTGTGTCCTAAGTGGGCCCCCTTACCTTGTGATTATTATAAAATTTACACAAGGAAAAATGTCATTAGGTAATGACTACTCATCTCTGGTGAAAAGACCAAAGTGGTGGATTACATTCATTGTTCCTCCCCCCACTGACAAATTATTATGGTGTTTGTGTGCTAAGTGGGCCCCTTGCCTTGTGATTATTACTAAAAATACATGAGAAAAAATTTAATTAGGGTAATAAAAAGCCAAAAACAGTGGATTACATTCAGCATTCTTCCCCACTACCATAAAATGCTTATAGTGTTTGTGTGCTAAGTGAGTCCCCTTGCCATGTGATCACTAGTAAATACTAAAAATGTATGAGAAAAAATGTCATTAGGGTAATGACTACTCATGGAGGTCATCTTGAGATGGCCTAAACACACGTGTAAAATCCCACAAAAATTAATAATCTAATCTTGTTGGTTGGTTGCTTTACTTTCTTATACAATCGATTGTGTGGATAGTGGAGTGATTCTTCAGTGACTTGCTCACCGTTTGGATTAGATTATAACTTTAAATTTCCAGTATTTGGATTAGAATTTGCAGGCACATGCTACTCTGAGCACAAGCTAGTCTTCCCATCTATCTTGCTTTCTTCCAGCATGTCCTTCCCAACTTGTTCTCTAGTAGGATCCGTCTAGTCCTCCTCCTACTTTGATTACCATATTTGGTTGGGATCAACCCCTAAGAGCTATGTGAATCCCACGTGTTATGCAACAGAGCCTTCTGCCCTCACAGCAGAACAGTGTTAACCAGCAGCTCCATTAATCAGTCTTTCGATCTAGATCCCATCGTCATCTCTTAGTTCCCCAATTTCAAATCCTAAACATACACTAGATGGCGAGAAATAATGGAACCAAAGAGCCAACCAACCACCTCAGCCAAATCAACCCAACCAACAAAATCCTTGAGCCCATCTTTCTTTGAGCCTTTGGCTGTCTCGACCTGACCTTGGGAATTCAAGTGTGCAAGGTAAGACATGTATTTTTCCTTGCATGCAAACTTTGCTAATGAATGCCCAAATACACAAGCACAATTCTCTAAATAATGCACTGAATGTGGTCCTAGTGACCATGACGATGAGGATAAAGATAAGTATCTACTGTTTGTCACTGGAGCAGCAAAGAAAAGCGAATTGGACATGAAATAGAAAAACTATGCATACATGAAGCCATACAAGCCGTAAAATATATAAATAGTCAAGCAGATAATGTGGGGTCAGTTTACAAAACTGTGCTTCCACAAGAAACATGGACTGGGAAACCATGCACAAGAAAGGAAGAAAAACATGACGAAAAGGAAAATAATCTCATACAGCAGCTAGTATTATCAATTCATGGAACTAAGGTTACAGTACTAGCCAAATTATTGATGGACTATTCACCAAAACAAGTACAAAGTTTATTGTGTGAGGGCAGATCTCAAACAAGCAGATCATTTTTTCTGCTTTGTTCCTGCTTTCTTCTGCAGCGTTTCCCAGTCTCTCAATGGAAGTTTCACAGTGCTCTATACAGGAAATTTCAGCTGCAAGAAAGTCTTGACATGGAAGGGTACTACCAATTTTTTAAGCAAATTACAAAATTTTGGCCATACTTAATGGCTGTTCTCAACAGTGGAGATGCAATAAATGCGATAGGCTTATTATTGTTCAATCACCCAGTGAGGAATCCATTTTTTCTAGAATTGTTGGCTGACATTGAGAACCGTAAGCCTAACAACTAAAATAGACAATCATACACCCTATGAAAGGGAGTAACTGATAGGGTAAGGAAGACCAAAAGAAGGTCACAGATATTCCTTCAGCAAGCACCAAAGAATCAATATCTGTGGACAAGGACAAAGAAGTCGTAACCCTGTAGAGAAGTAGTTTGATGTTGGAAAAGGAAACAAATACGTGCATTCTTTGGAACAATGCCCCTATCAATGTAGAATATCATCCAATGTTTGATTTGGTTTCTACATTAGCTTGACCTGTTTTGGGCAATTAACACTGCTTCAAAATCACAAAGAAGACCTAGTTGTGAAAAGGTTTGAACTACTCTTCTTGTCAAACAGAAGTTACTGATTTACAAGTGCTTGGATCTCATTTTGTCGTCTCAGAATATTCTAGTGTATGCATGTGTGTATCTATGTTTGTATGTGTGTGTGTATAAACATTCCCATTATGTTTATAAGGTGGCCTAAAGTGACATGTAAGGCATTTATCAGTGATGCATTACCAAATCATAGCATATCTTTGAAGGCCGAGGCCCAAGGATTACTTAGATTAGGCAATGGCATTTGTTATCAAATTCCTAGTGAGTCAATGCAGTGTATATTGTTTCTGTCAATATTCAGGTTTGCAATGCGATATGATTAAC
This sequence comes from Torreya grandis, assembly GCA_037957365.1. Taxonomy (NCBI): domain Eukaryota; kingdom Viridiplantae; phylum Streptophyta; class Pinopsida; order Cupressales; family Taxaceae; genus Torreya; species Torreya grandis. Next base: position 212,077 of record JARHVA010000034.1, read on the forward strand.
ACTGAGGCACAAATATAGGAACATCCGTTTAAATCCATGCAATATCCTTAGATTAAACTTGCTTTGTGAAAGTTTAAAATGATAAAATTCAATGGACAGCAGAGATCATAGATTTTTTATAAAATTGTACAGTGATCCTTCATGATGTCCTCACATTTTGCAACAATCTATGGGTTCGAGTTGTCAAACATAGTTGAGACAAGATACGCCTCAAATTTCAGCATTATGATGCAGCTTATAGAGGTCATATATGCTATGCTGGTCTCTGGTTATGGAAATCAATGAAGCGATGGTTGCTTGAGCTTTGGAGGCAATCTCTTTCAGAGAGGGTGGCTCAGTTCAATGACTTGTTATTGGTGAGAATTGGTGGAGAAGAATTGAATTTGTAGTTGCTCTTTTAAATCTTATTGTTGCTATGGCATGCGGAATATCTTCAGGGGAGTTATATAATGCCATGAACAACATAATCAAGAACATGGATGACATTCATGAAGAAAACTGTGATGAACAACATGTTTCTATTTTTCACACAGGGCTTTCCAGAAATTCAAGTCGGTTTATAAAAAATATTGTCAATACATATATTACAAAATATTAAAAAAAAATGTATAGGTGGAATTAAGACTCATAATAAAGGCCTACAAGAGATGGCTATGAGAATCCTAACTCGGAGGGTGCATCTGCTGGCCTTAAATGTTAAAACCTCATCCTATAATTGCAGGGTCCTCTCAGGTTCTCAAATGCCATTGAAATCCCTTGCCCATGACTCTACTGGTTATTAGATATGTAACGATGTTGCCCATATGACTTTGATCAATGGATAACTTTGTGATGCATTGTATTTTTTAGAGAGTGATTTTCTTTGTGATTATAGTTAGAATTGATATAATCAGCTATGTTTATGTAAGGCACAAATGGCATACAGCCTGGTTTTGGATATTGGCCTTGGACAAAACAGAGTGAGACTGGAACTTTAGATGCCCAATTAGGATATTGAAAAACTTCCAATCTGAGAAAGTTCCTCCATCCAAGAACTCCCCATTCTCTATTCAAAAACACAGCTTTTAATTTATTTCTCCGTACAAATTTATCTATAACAATAAACATTTATATATTTGTTGGGCTGTGGTCTATATAAATGAGCCCAGGTTCAAACCTGGTGGCCATAGACCCTGTGCTGACGTGAATTGTAAAATGGCAGATGAGTTGAATGTCTGTGATTCAGCAATTCAATAGACGTCTGAAGACTGATTTAGCTTATCTACTAAGGACTATCGTATCAAGGGAGGCAGACCTGCTCCTCGACAACTGGCAGTCCCTTAACCCATCCATGATATTATAAACAATTTTCCAGATATTTGCAGTCATAACTTAGTACATAATTTTTTTTAAATCAAAACAACCAAACAAAGAATAAGAGAAGTTATTTATAAACTGGACACAGGTAGAAAAAATCTTCAGAAGAACTAAATGCACTGCACTCTGATAGGTCCTACAAACCATTTTGGTCTAAGGGACAATAGAAATCATCTCATATTCATATACATATATCCCCATTTAAAAACAAAAATTAAAAGACATTTCCCTGGCCCCATTTAAAAAAAGAGGAAAATCATTTGTGTCCCCAATCGAAAGAAGGGCACAATTCTTACATTTCTCAAACTCAACTGCTAGAATAGCGATTTTGAATTTTGGGTATCTGATTTTACTAATTCAGGCTCCAAACCCCTTCAAACTCTAAAATACTTCACTCAATTTCCTAGACAAATAGGAAGCGTGCAAGAGGTTGGGATGTAATTGTAATAAGAGACACTTCTAAGAGCCTAATTCAAATGTGACCCTTACAAGTCTTAATAATCTGGTCCAAGCTTTCTCCACTACCTAAAGGCAATCCATAACCTCTCCCAAGATTTCCCGAACCAAAAAAAAAAACAAAATTCTAATGCCCTTCAAATTCTAATATACTTCACCCCAAGTTCTACAATAAAAATAAAAACCGCCTAATTTTTTTTCAATCGACAGCACTTATACCTTAAAAAAAAAGCGGTTCTCATAACAAAATATAAGTTTATGCAATTACAGACTATTATTATCGCCAACCCGATATACTAAGAAGGAAAAAAATTCAGACCCAATATACTAAAAGAAAAAAAATTCAAACCCAAATACTCAGACGATTTTTTTTTCCCACCCGAAGTCACTGGAAGAAAAAAATAGTATCATACCCACTTTATAAAAGGAAAAAATAAATCATATCCCTCACTAGTCAGTGCCAAAAAAATCATTAATTGCTCTTTCTATTGTAACGAGACCCAAATGATTTTTATAAATAAGAATTCAAACAGAGATACAAAAAAATACCGGTGCCTCGATTGTAGCAGCAGCTCTGATCCGAAACAAAGGACTACAAGACTTAACACGACCTTTAGAAAAGCCTGCATTAAATTTTCTCTGCGTGATTTGAAACCTGGATCTCGGGGAGGAATTTATCAGACTTTTATGGCCTGAATTTACAAAGGTCTGAGAAAATTCACAGACAATATTCATTCTGGTAGTGTCAATTTGTCAACCTACTCGGTCTGGACTGGGTGTGAAGGAATTGTGTTTTGAAAAAAAATATGGTTTGTTATGTGAATATATATATATATATTTGAGTGGCCTGAAAAATATTTAAAAAAAAAGGACCCAATTTAAAAAGATTCATGGCCACCAGCTTGCCACCCATGGAATCTAAAAGCCTCCCACGATCATATCGAAAGGTGTAGATATATGAGCCAGACAAAAAAGGATTGGAAGGGAAAGCAGTTTTTAATCTTTAATTGTTTTAAAGGATGTGCCATTTTTTCCTATGCCCCACCCTGCAATGGACATTCTAGGCTTTGTGTATGATTTATTTTCAGCTCTGAAGTAAATGATAACCCTATTTGGCTCACAGAAGAGAGAAATCAGCAATGGGAAAGAATATCCGAAGATGCTAAAGGCTACAATCATTTTGGGGAAGAATTGATCACTTTATGTGGCACATTTGATCTAATAATCTGTAATGGTTTGGCTAGATGGGCTAAGTCGGGCAATTTCACTTGCAACACATACAACGGGGCAAGTGTGGTAGATTATGTAATTTGTTCGCAGAATTTGTATAAAAATATTAAAGAAGTTGAAATTGGAGAGCACGTTTGGGATCTAAAATCAGATCATAGACCGCTGTACATAAATTTGTATTGGGCAAAGGATAGGCGGCTTGGGGCAAAAATCCAAGGCCCTCAACACCCACCTTCTCAGGGCAGAATTTTGTTAACTTCAGAAAACAGTAACACTTTTAGAGCTACTCTTGAGGAACTTTGTATGGGACACCCTATGTATAAGCATGGTGTTAACAGTCATGACTTATCAAATCTGATTCACGAGGCTCTTTCAAAATGCAAGAGAGCAAAAAATAGAAAATCTGAAACTAATTGTTTTCCAACCAATGCATGGTTTGACAAGGAATGTAAGAGGGCCAGGAGGAACCTAAGGGAGTCGAATAAAACTAAACTCGACATTAAGGCCTACAAACAGATCCTAAAGAAGAAAAAAACTGATTTTATGTTCACAAGGAGAGAGGAGCTAATTTTTTTGGGCAGAAATAACTCCAAACGTTTCTGGAAAGAACTCCAACCAAGGAGAAAGCAAAATGAAAATAATATTACTGCCACCCAATGGTTTGAATATGCTAAGAAACTTTATGAACAAGAGGGTGGAGTGGGACACCCACCTTTGGTCAACGATACTACAAACATTTTCACTGTGCAAGAGGTAGAGACAGGGATTAAGAAGTTGGGTGGAGGTAAAGCAAAAGATCTTGTTGCACTTCAAGCCGAATATTTGAAGTGGGGCATGAAAACTCTTGCACCGTACATCACTGAAATCTTCAACAAAATCTGCCAAGAAGGGTTTCTGAAAGATTGGACAATCAGCCTTGCAATACCACTTTTTAAGAGTGGTGATGTTAACAATCCCTCCAACTACAGGACTATAATGATCAATCCCCTCTTTGCTAAATTTTTTGGCAGCATGATAGAAACTAGGATCAGCAAATGGGCAGAAGAAAACCATAAACGTGTTAAAGGGCAAGCTGGTTTTAGGCCAAAGCACTCGACAGTGGATCACTATGTCACTGTGAGACACATTATTGAAAAAGAGTGGGAGAAAAAGGAAGAGGTTTTTTGTTGCTTTGTTGACTTCCAAAAGGCTTTTGATACCGTTCCAAGAGACAAGCTTTGGTTTAGAATGGAAGAATTGGGGATTCCTAGGCATCTCAGAGCTGCTGTTCATAGGATGTACGAAGAGGTGAAAGTGAAAATCAGAACTTCAGATGGCATTTCAGAATGTTTCAGGAGCGATATCGGGGTCAAACAGGGTTGCCCTTTGTCTCCTACTTTATTTGGTTTATATATTGATAAAATGGAAGAGTGGTTAAACATACAAAAGGGCGAAGGCATTCAGCTAGGTGAATTTGTTATAAAGTTGCTCTTATATGCGGACGATCTCATTTTAATTACCAAATCTGCCTGTGGTTTGCAAGACCATCTATCTTCTCTTGAGCGCTTTTGCAGAATGGTGGGGATGCAGGTCAATATCAGCAAGACTAAGGTTATGATTTTCTCTAATAATAAAAAACAACATCAACATGAATTTTATTACAATGGAAGTCTTCTCGAAGAGGTTGCAGATTATAAATACCTTGGCATCGATTTCAACAAAAAGCTAAGCTGGTCTAGCTGCAGGTATAAAAGGACATTAGGTGGGTGGAAGGCTTTCTATGCTCTTCAGAATAAGTGCCGTGAAGCGGAGTTGTGGGATTGGAAAACTATTCAAACCTTGTTCGGTCTTCTTGTGCTGCCAGTTGTTCTTTACGGGTGTGAATTATGGGCCAGCAGCACTACTATAACACAATGGAAACAAATTGAAGGAATCCAAAAGCGCTTGATTACAAGCAAGATTAAAATCAAAAGCACGGTTCCATATGACATCATGCTAAGTGAAATGGGAGCTGTTCCTATCGAGGCACTTGCTATGGTTCGCCTTTTAAGCTATTTAAAAAGAATCGAAAAAATGGAAGAGGATAGATGGCCTAAAGTTGTTTTTAGTGATACACTATGTAAGCGAAAAAGGACATGGATGCAACAAAATATCACATGGATGAGTAAATGGAATATTCAATTCAATATGTGCCCCACAAATAATAAAGAAATAAAAGTCTTTGTTATGGAGAAATTTTACAAGAGAAATTGGGGAAGCGAGATCGGGAGGAAGAAACTATATTATATAAATGAGTTCAACCCCACTTGTGATCAACTCCAAAAAGCGTACATAGGAGCCAACATTTCTTGGAGGGCTAAAATTCTTATTGCTCAGCTGAGAACCAACTCTCACCAACTTCGTTGTGAGACCGGGCGTTGGAAGAGGCCAAAGGAGGCTTGGGAAGAGAGAATTTGCAGATTTTGCAATTCTGGGAAAGTGGAAACTGAACAGCACTTTATTCTAGAATGTGAGGCCTACAAAGATAGCAGAGATAAATTTGCGGATACTATATGTGACAGTTCTTGGCATAACCTATTCAACGAAGAGCACATTGAGCAATTAGGGGGGCTCATCATCAGCCTACACAAGAAGCGAACAGTGCTACTTAAATCTGCTTGAGTTGTCTTGCTGTCCCATAGACTATTTTTAGTCTCGTGGACGTTAAAATTTTTATTATTATTATTATTATTTTGTGGCGAAGAGAATAGGGAAAGCTTTTGAAGCCGTTAAACCCGTTTTCTTAAATGGGTCGGGGATGGATTTGAATCTGATTTTTCCTATAACAGTCACAATTTATGGTCCTTATGAGCAATCTCTCGTTTGTTTGAATGTTAGAAATTAAATCTTGTTTATGGTTGTAATTTGAATGAGGAGCATGATGGTTATGTATATCCATTCGTTAAGGTATAAATTTTTGTAGATTTATGATAGAGAGAGTCAAATAGATAAGGTTAGGTTAGGTATGGATGCCTCTTATTCGTAGTTGTTTAGTCAAACTCATTGATTTAGATGTATACTTATTTAGTATTGTAAATCTACTAGTCGCTTAACCAAACTCACCGATTTAAATGTATACTTACTCAACATTATAAATCCACTACATATTTATTTCCAAAATATAAACAAAAATATCGACATTCTATGTAATTCATTGATTCCATATGATACTTTCACACATATCAAAAAAAAATTGTTTCTATTATTAAACAAGACATTTACACTATTGTTAAAAAATGCATTTAGACTATTTAAAAGTCTAGTCTCCTCCAAAGATTACTCATTGGCCAACTCTTTAGAAAAAGCAAAGTTAATACCTTTTAATTTCCCTATTATTGTATGCATTAATGAGCTCATGCTAGGTGTTGTGTTGCATAAATTTGGTCATCAACCTTTGGTTGCTCAATGAAAAGATTGGTAATAGAATACTTTCAAAAATTACTCACTAGGGTTGTTATTTCATACTTGTGTATGAGTTCTTTTTCTTTAGTTCAGGGAAGTTAATCAGTAGACAAGGTTTCAATTTTTTTCTTTGAAATTTGGTTTCCCCGCCTTAGTCAAATTTGGGAGGCTAAGTTAGAGCCCAAACTTGCCCAATTTCTTTGATGTTTGGTTGACCAAGTTTTATCGATTGGAGAAAGACTTAAACACATTGGGGTCCCTCATCCCAAGTGCCCCGGGTGTTCCAAACCTAAGACTTCCAAACACGTTTTTTGGAATTGCCCCTGAGCTCATGATGCTTGGCAATGGAGTTATAGTTTGTTTCAACTTTTCCATCCAAAGCCTTTCAATTGGTGGATGACTTTGTTTGGAGACCGTTCGTAGTGGTTGATGTATATAACATTTATTTAGAGCTATTATTCTCTTTAATTTTTGGAAATCTAGAAATATTATTTTCAATAGGAGATTCTTTCTCAACAACTTTTAGCTCATGACAAAGTTGTTGATGAATCCATAGACTAGCAAAGCAAAAATATCACCAGATACAATACTAATTTTTTTGTGAAATCATAATCTTTATTGATTCCCCTTAAATGAATAAAATCATTACATAAAAGTCTTTAAATAAACCTCAACTCGAAATTGGAGTTGACATGCAAAATTAGAAAACTACTTAGAGTTAATTGCTCCTACTATAAATAGTAACTTGTTTTTCATAATAACTTTTGCATGCAAGTTCAGATGGACGTAAAATTTTAAACATATCCTTTAAATATTAAATTTACGATGTTAGAAAAATTTCAACCCAAGCTCATGCCCGATTACAAAGTTATCCAATTTCAGTTATTTTTAGCATGACTAAAAATACTAAAATGTAATTTTAGACCCTCAAATGATTTTGTATGGCTCTCCAAACATATTGGAATGGGACATAACTGGATAAGCTAGTTATGGTTACATGCTTTTTTCCTTTATCTTTATTTATTTGCGAAAGAGAGCTCAATCAAGTTAACAAGTCAAAAGTTATGGCCTCCAAAAGACAGGTCTTTGCATCATTCTTTTCTAGTTGAAAACAAGTCAACGCCTATTAATTGCCCTGATTATACTCTTGCCATTTATTCTTGTCAATATTTGTCAGCTTCCATTCTAAAATCCAAGTTTTTCATGTTGTAGTTCTTTCCATTGTACCAAAAACCTGGGTAAGTGCACAGAGTTGGGGGACAATTATGTGGACATTTTTAAGTAACGTGTATGTATTATTGTATAACGTGTACTCATTATTCAAATTTAGTCTTGGTGATTACCAAGCCTTAATGCATACGTGTTTCTTATATTATTAAAAGCACACACACATTTCTTATACTATAAGAAGTAAATATGTATTTCTTATATTGCACATAAAAATAAAAATAGGAATGAAACCCCCAAATAAATTCATTTCGCTTTGCCTTGGCATCTCGTCTTTGCCCTACTGCAATTGTATTTTGTTGCCATGAGGAGAAAACACACTACCATTTCCTGTTACCTCAACGAATCGATAATGTCACTATAGAGGGGAGGTAATTAAGCAAAATTCAAACCTATTAATACCAAATTTTAGCAATTATTTTATATTTGCATTGTTTTATTATTAAAACCATTTTTTTAAAATTTGAACAACACGTTCAAGTGCAAGATAAAAACCTCTTAACCCTCTTAGTCCTCCTACAATTCCATAAGACCCCCCATGTAGTCAGGTGGATTTGGCTACACACATAGTCGAGAACAAAATATAAGTTGAAGAGATAATTAAGATAATGAGGCACCATTAGTTCTATCAACACCCACCATACATATTTAGTTAATACCCTAAAATTAGTGCTAGGCCAAGTTGACTCGATAACAAGTCAAATTGATAGATGACCATCATATGGGGATATATGTAGGGATTTATACACTAATAAATTATCATTATGTGAGGTGAAGGACAAACAAATAACTAAAAACTAGATTTGTGCCTTATTCATTGATCCATCAACCAATGCACCTTTTTCAACAAAATGATTCTCAATCCACTGATACCCACATAATTTGATAAGAAATAATTTTTGGGACTAATGGTGGATGGTGTTTGATTACCCATCTTGTAACAACCACAAGGTTCTATTGTATTTTTTGAGAAAACTCTATTGCAAGTTTGTCCTCAACGAGATTCTCAATTATTTTGACTACTCATATTTTTAAGGCCGAAGGAAAGACTCTGGGAGGATAGACCAGGTACACGTCATCTAATTAGGTTGCAAGAGTCCCTACTCAAAATCCATTTCACCTTGAGATCTCCTTTGTAGTGAAAAAGGTAATTGAAATTGATACTTTGCATACGCTTGGTACGCTTACTAACATACTCATTTAATATATGGGTAAGTTTTTCGAGACTAATGTTGGAGAGTGTAGACATGGGGATACTCCACCTAGTGTGCCTGCCCGACCACACCCTTACATACCCTATGGTTTTATATGCACTAGACCTTTGAATGATGATGGCAGTGCTTCCAAGGGCCAAAATGCTATAATTTTGAACGATGAGTTTTTGGCATGGATATTTGGTGTGCAGATGTCGAGTACACATATGCAGATATATTATATATTTGACATGTTAAATTATAGTTATATTTGTATTTAAAAGATAACAATTAATTTATATTGAAATTTAATAATATGTAATTTTTTAAGTTATAAGAAGAGACATTAACATCATCTTCACAGCGAGTTTATGGGCCATCTACTATTGTATTTGTTGATGTTACTCAGTTGATGTTTACATATACATAAGTAATTTTTCATTAATATTAATATTTCATGTATATGTATTTATTTATATATATATCTATGCTCAACTAACAATCATATATTGTTTGTTCAGTTGATGACCACAGTCGAGACTCCTCCATCTTTATGGGTTGAAATAGACACAAACATTATTGTTGCAATATCATATATACAACCACTCACTAAGGTATGTTGATTTGTAATTTTAAATTGTAAATATAGATTTGTTTTAATAATTTTACTTTATACTTGGGTGAATATAACTTATGTGAATGTATTGTTTATGCAGGGTTGTCTGATGACATATGATAGTCCCTTTTAGATGATTAGTAAGGCATCTTCTCATGTTTTTTCTACTTATCACACTCATGTGTGTGCACCTTGACCTGTCACTGACCCTATTAAGCATCAGAGGCAAATTGAGCATGACCATGAGATTGTTGTAAGTGCATGTTTAAATAATTTTTGTACTTGTTTAAAATTAATTTTTAAATGTGGTTGCATATATAGTATGTACAGTTTATAATAATATTGTATATGAATAGGTCTAGCTACAAGTGAGATATGAATGTAGAATAACTCATGGTCAGACCTTGGAAGAATCCAAGGTATCTGAGATATCTCCATCTACTAGCAAGGCATCCTAAGGAGAGTCTTCTTCAAGGAAGGCAAAGAGAGGGAAGCTTTTTGATGAGTAGGATTAGATGATGTATTTTTTTATATGTATATATAACAATGTACGTGTTTTTGGCATTCTATGTCTATATAGCATTCATCTGACATTCTATTGTGTTCTTAAATGATGTAATTTTTTGTATGATTATATGGCAATGTATGCATTTTTGGCATCATATGTCTATATGGCATTCACCCGACATTCTATCATGTTCTTATTTTGTATGCATTTATGGCTTTTATGGATGTGTGTGTGTGTGTGTGTTCACATTATGTGGTGACCATCGTTTTGTGTACAATTTGCCTCACATTATTATTACAAAACTAAATTTGATGGTTGTATGGCCACGTTTCAATATGATCATACTTAATATTTCCTTTGTGTAAATAAAACATAATGGGAGAGATTAGTATACTGTTTGAGATAGAGTCATATATTAGTGTTATGTACCTCTCATGTTTGGGCTACATCATTTGATGATTTTATTTGTGATCTTTAATTGGAATGGGGTACTATTATAGGCTACTTGTGGACAGCCTTGTCATCTTTATTAACTTTGTTGATGACATTTCACTACTCTAATGTGGATACCCTTGCCACATTGGTTTGATATCATTTGGTACTTATTAATCACATTTTTTATTCATTAAAATTACTAATATCATTGATGCCTTGGAATATTTTGGTAGTTATAAATCTTCTATTTCGTTTCCTCAATTGTGTTCTCTCCCTCTCCACTGCACTCAACTTAGCCATTTCTTCTATTCTCATCATATGCCAACATGAGAATGTTAAAAATGATTCAACATCTTTGATGAAATGGGTTTCTCTAACTTATGCTTCTTAAATAGATTGAATAATTACTCTATTCACCCTTGAAGAGCTCAAATTGCTCATTACTTTCTCATGCAAATGGGGTCAATTCCATTTTTTATTCTTTCAAAAAATGGAACACACAAATAATTTTGAGGTGTTTCTTAAATATACATGTCAATCAACATCTTAGCTTTACAAGTATTCTATCTATGACACCAAGAATGACTTATTACCTTTACCCACTTGTAATGGTGACGGGGACTCTTCTATGGATTGTTGTTCCTCGATGGATTCTTCCTTGGTCACTCTTCTTCTTCATTTTATATCTATTCACTTGTAGATGCTGGAACAACTTCTTACTTCCTAGCTTTAAACACCTCTTCCTTCTTGGAATGCCCCTTACAATTCCTTGGGTGGAGTTGTGAATGAAATTTCCAACATTTTGCATGTCAATGCCCACACATGTTGCACTGAGTGCAATAACACTTGCCCATGTCATTGGACAACATTTCCTTCTTCTTTCCCTTTTTCTCATACTGATTTAGAGAGTGGTATTACAACTTTCATCCTTCTTTCCACTTATACCTTGATCTCTTCTTTGGCTTGGAGAGTGATTTAAATAATTTTTCTTACTTTTGAAATACTTTGGACTTTTAGTGATAGATTTATTATTCCAACATGTGGTCAAATAATGGTTATTAATTAAACAAAATGAACATGGATAGGTATTCCAACATTATTGTTATATATGGCCTTTCTTTATACAATTGAAGTAAATAATGGAATACTCATCTCTTACATATCTTCTTGGGATGCCCTTATACATTTACTTGTGCAAGTTTGATGAAGTGGTTATGTTCTACCTCCTCCTTTGGGATGTTATATCTTTGGAGATGCTTTGAATTAATATTTGATGCTTCTAACTTTATTGAAAGGTTGTCTTATTCTTGGAGCCAACTTGCATTCACCCATGTAATCATGAAGGGATGTTGTGTTATCTCCTTCTTCATAGAGTTGTTGCCATTTTCTTAAAGACTCTTCTTTGGCCTTTTGAAGTAGTGAAATGTTGCATTCCTATTAATTATAAACTTGTCCATTATTTAGACAGTCCAATTCCTCATTATATGTGACAAAAAGAATGATGGTTTTACCTTATAATTTTGTTTTTGTTGAGCTAGTGAGTTGGGCTCTTTGTCTTTGTAAGCTTATCATGTTGTAACTATTTTGGAGCATTCTTTAACAACTTATTTGCCATAAATATACCCCAAACCTAAATATTGAGCCCGTTCTTCAACCTTTATGGGATTTTTCATTGATTTGCCATTCTTGCCAAGCCATTTTCCATCATAACCTGTCTTGAATAACAACTTAGAGCTAGTTCCCTTTGTATGTTTTTGAAAACTACCAAAGGACTCATTCAAATCTTGATTGGACGAAAAATCATATGGTGCAATGCTTGCCAAACATACCTCAGTCATGGTTTGTACATCCTTGGTAGAGGTTGGACTCCTTTGCATGGTAAACTCTAGTTAAATATTAGAAGAAGAAAAACTCTAGTTAAATAGTAATATCTTAAGAAGAAATGAAAACTCAAAAATGTTGGTGCCAATTATGCCACTAGGGCTAGGATACCAAAGAAGCAATGGCATTATTCTCAAAAATATAATTTTTGCACAATCATAAAGCATCCACTAGAGTAGGAAAATTTTATATAGAATCAAGTGACACTTTAGCCAATAAAAAGTTATATTGAAATCATTTACAAGTTATCGCTTTCCATTATATAAACATCTAAAAAATTTGATAAGCAAATAATATTACAATCCAAGGATCTCCTTCATCCTGCCATTATATATTGGCCAACACAATTTCTTCTCTGCATCCATCATGTTGCATTTTTAGGTACATTTTTTCTTGAATCTTGCATTTTCTTAGATTTAACATTGGCGCATCTACTCAAATGCATCCATATGAAACCATTGAGAATTTGTTTTTTGCTTGAAATTCTCACTCCTCACTTAATTCAAACCTGTGAGAAGTTGTTTCCTACTTGAAATTATGTTCATTGTTATTCAAATCATCGTCATAGATATATATCTTCCCATTTATCCTTTTTACAGGATTGCCATCATGATAATGTGTTTTTCTACCATTAAAAACCCTAACTGTGCTCTCATATTCCTCGAAACCAGTTGTCCCATTTTGATAATGGTCTCCTTACACCTCTGAGAACTCTACATGAAAATCCATCACTTCAAACATGTTTGGATAGGCAAATGACACATGATCTGAACACCATGACATCTAAATCCACTTGGATGTATGTTTTCATAAATATTTAGGAGCTTAAAAACACTGATAATAAATATTGTCAAAGTTGAAGTGGCAACTAGATATCTCCACCTATGATGCTTTGTGAAAGGAAACTGGCACTGCCAACATGTTTAGGGTGGCAGATAACATATAGGACTAGGTTCTTGGCCTCTGATCATGCCTAGTCGACTGACCCACTACCCATTCTGACATCAAGAATGCTCTTCCAATACGATAAAAATGTTGTTTTTTAGGGTAACTTTAGATGCATGTAAAATAGAAATTATAAGTCATTTTCAAAAAATGAAAGAACTTTCATGTGCATATTGAATCCCTCTAATTTCACCCCAGATAAAATTGATGAAATATTGGAGATAAATCCATGGCACATGCTGCAGTAATCAATTTTGAAATGCAACTTTTTTGTAGTAAAGAGACATGTTCTTGTCCTCCAACTGAATTTTTTGTCTATGGGACCTTCACATGAAAATTCATCACTTAAAATAATTCTAAATAGGTAAATTACATATGATTCAAATACCATGACTTATAAATCCATTTAGATGCATGTTTTGATAAGTGTTTAGGCGTTTGGTAACATTGACAACAAATGTTTGTCAAAGTTGAAGCGACAATTGGAGATCTTCACCTCTAGTGCTTTATGGAATGATTCTGGCACTACCAACATGTCTGTAGAAGATAACATCTAGGACTAGGTTTTTGGCCTTTGATCATGCCTAGTCAAGTGACCCACTACCCATTTTGATGTTAAGAATGCCCTTTTTAATATGATAAAATTATAATTTTTAGGGTAACTTCAGATGCACATATAACATAAAACATAAGTCATTTTCATGAACCTAAAAAACATTCACATGTGTGTAAAATCTCTAAAATTTTACCTCATAACAAGTTGATGAAACCTTGGAGATGAATCTGTGGCACACACTACAATAATCAGTCCTAAAATGCAACTTCTTTTCAGTGAAAAGACACGTTTTTGTCCTCCAATTGACATTTCTACCTCTGAGACCTCCACATGTAACCCATCACTTCAAACATGTCTAGATAGTAAAATTACATGTGATTCAAATACCATCACCTCCAAATCCATCCAAATGTGTATTTTCACAACTATTTAAGGGCTTAGAAACACTGACAATAAATGTAATCAAAGTTAAAGTGATAGTTGGATATCTCCACTTCCAATGCTTCATGAAGGAAAATGTTGTTGCCAACACATTCATGGTGGTAGTTAACTTCTAGGACCAGGTTCTTGGCCTTTGATCATGCTCAGTTGAGTGACCCACTACCCATTTTGACCTTAAAAATTCCCTTCCCAATACAAAAATATTATAATTTTTAAGGTAGCTTCAGGCATGCATAAAACATAAATTGTAAATCATTTGCATGAACTGAAAGAACCCTCACATTTATGTTGAATCCTTATATTTTCACCCTAGAGCACGTCGATAGAATTTTAGATAAGAATTTATGGCAGACACTACAATAATCAATCATGAAATGCACTTTTTTGTAGTGAAGAGTCAAGTTCTTGTTTTCCAACCAACATTTACACCTCTGGGACATCCACATGTAAATCCATCACTTTGAACACATCTAGATAGGAAAATGACATGTGTTTTGAATACCATGACCTCTAAATCCACTTGTTTACACATTTTCATAATTATTCAGGAGCTTGGAAACACTGATAACAAATGTTGTCAAAGTTGAAGTGGCAGTTGGAGATATCCACTTATGGTGTTTCATGGAATGAAGCTGGTGCTACCAACATGTCCAGTGTGGTGCATAACATCTAGGAAATGTTCTTGGCCTCTGATCATGCCCCATCGAGTGACCGACTGATCCAAAGAATATTTCTAGATGTTCCCTAGTTTTCTTTAAACATGGTCCATTGTGTAGAGATCATCAAGAGCTTTCCAACAACTGTTGGAATGCAAAAAAAGGACATCATTATCATTGGTTAATACATGGTCAAAGTTGGTCAAACTAAAAAAATTGATGGTCTTGGAATGTTTTTGAACTAGCTCCATGGTGAAGAACTCGTCACAAGCTTTCTGATGCATTTTAAATGGACCAATTCTAAGTCCGTATGTAGAAGTTATGGCCTATTAAAGTTTTCGGATAACAGGGAAAAAATGTGCAAGTATGGTGACTAGACATGCAATGGTCCAATAGATTCTTGACACATGGACCAGTGAAATCCTCACATTTGGAGTGTCCATAATAGCTCTAAAATATTCTCCAATATTTTAGACAAATCCCACTTCTTAAGGCTTGAGAAATGGGATTAACTCCATTAATATCTCTTTCCCCATAAATGTGGGATATTTTCCATAGAAATTGGGATATCTCCCATAACAAAGCATGGGAGGTTTATCCAAAGATCAAGATATGAAGAGTGGTTCAACCATTGACCCTCATCAACTTTCTATGCCCCATTTTGGGAGATATGGCTAAGAAGCTTAAATAAAGGCTTGTACATAGGGATGGATAATGAAGAAATCCTTAATTGGTGGGTTTTGAAAAACTATATAAACCCATGAAATTGTTGTCACAATTTTTGAAAATAGTGAAAAAATGATAAAAAAAAATATATTTAAAAAAAAAATGGCTAAATTTTTTGAATTTCACCCGAAAACACTAGTAATTAAAAAAAAATTAAAAAATTAAAATATATGTTTTTTTTCCATTTTTATCCTGAAATATTTTTAAGCCCATTAAAACCCTTTATTCAAAAGATTTCTAGCCTACCTGGTAATTTTCAAAAACCTTTTTGCTTTTTGTGAGTTGCATAAACATATTTTCCTTTTTCACAACTCGTGCAAAGTTTAAAAACATTTTTGGTGCAAAGTGCAAAAAAAATTTCAGTTCCCATGAAGATTGTAAAAACTTTTTCCCTTGCAAATTATGAAATTTGTTTTGACTCTCATGCAAATTGTAAAAATGTCTTTGGCCTTCGTGCGATTTGTAAAAACTTTTTAAGTTTTCCCTAGCCATGCAAATAAGCTTCCACTTTCCTGGCTACATAATTTGTAATTTTCTCTCTCCACTCTGGTGCAACTGCTATGATTATTTTTTGCAAATGTGACTTATTCTTTCCTGAAGCTTCATGTTCAAAACAAGATTATCAACATGTATATCAAGTGTGGTGGTTTCATAGATGCACATGAAATGTATGACAAAATGACACAATAAGACAAATTCTCATGGAATGTAATGATTGTTTATTATAAAATTCATGGGTGACCTCGATAGGGTTTGACCATGTTTCATCAAAACGTTGTGAATAAGTGTCCAACTTGATCACTTCAACTTTTCTAGCCTACTCTTAGCATGTGCCAAAATAAAATCTTTGGAATAAAATATTGATATTCATGATGTCAATCGAGATGGTAGCATTCATTATTGTCGAATCTATTTCCATCTTGGAGAAGATGCTTTGTAGAGGATAAGTTCATGGTGATGTAAAGCTTGAAGACTTTTTACTTGGTCCACTTGGAACACTATATGAGAAGAAACTATTCCTTGTTGATCTTGGATTGGCAACAAGATGGAGGGACAACTCTATTGGCTAGCATGTAGAGTATGATCAAAGACTAGAAGTCTTCAGGGGAACCATTTGATATGATAGTGTACATGCTCATTTGGGAAGAACTGGAATCAAGAGAGATGATCTTGAATCTCTTACATATACACTCAACTTTCTTCTTCGAGGTTGTCTTCCATGACAAGGATATCAAGGTGACAATAAGGGGTTCTTGGTTTGTAAAAAAAAAAAATGCCACATCACCAGAGATGCTATGCTACTTTTATCCACAACCTTTCAAACAATTTCTTGATTTTGTGGTGAATTTAAAATTTGATGATGAGCCAAATTATACAAAATTGATTTCACTATTCGCGGGTATCATTAGTTCAAACCCTGTAGTCAGACCAATATATATTGATGGTGATCTGAAGGTTGGTCAAAAGCGAGGGAGGTTGACAATGGAGGAAGATGATGATGAGAAACTAAAGAATAAGGTTCACTTGGGTATGTCTGCTATATAATGGATCAGTGTTTATAATGCATGATGACCTATAAAATAGAGATATCATTATAATGTGGCTGATACAAGACTCCACATCATGTTGAAAAAGGAAATGAAGATGGATTATTTATAAGTAGTGTAGCTTCATGCATAAATCTTTGGGCTCTTATTATGGATGCAGGGACTGGCTTCTTTTCACAAGTTTATGAGCTTTCTCAGTATTTCCTTCATAAGGAATGGATCATGGAGCAATGGAAAAAAAATATTACATCAATGTAATTGTAGGGGCCAATAATGGTAGATTTTTGGTAGTAATGTCCAAAGGCATAAAATATAAACAATCGTCTTATAAAGTCAGTGACTCGTATCTATTTAAATGGATCAATAAAAATGGAGAGAAAGATTTTATGTCATTTATATGGCTTCTGTAGGAAATCGATTTGGTGTTGTTATGCCTCGTAAAGTTGGTTTTACTAATCAAGTGGTGGAGCTCAATTTCCTATATCCTAGTGAGGGTATACATCGGTGTTAGGATAGTGGGTATCGCATCATGGAAATTAAAACAACATGGGACCAAGCAGCATTTGTTTTGAGTATTCCCAAATTAAAGCCTACAGATGAAACTCAATAGATACTTCACACATCTACATTTTTGAGTGTTCATGTCAAGGAAAAATGGGTAAAGATTCTTTATATTGATTTTATTTATTAAGTGCGACTGGTACATACTATACCATTATCATAGAGAAAAATGCAATTGAGGGTCAAAACACATGTTATTGAAAAGTGTGAGGTCGATTCAATAACCCGTGTCAAAGGGTGACATCTAAGTAAATTTGACGATGAATTTTGATGAGTCATTTTGTTAAACGATTGTGTGCATTCTAAAAATTATGCCAATCTATCTAATTCCCAAGTGTAAATACAAGTCATAAACCTTGCATGTATCCTCCCAACTTTTACCAAGTGACATAAGTTGAGGGTCAAGCAAACTGGGCATAAATTTTGATTGAGTCATTTTGTCAAACAAGTCGTGGATGAGAAATGGATGAAATATTAGCCAATGCAACTCTAAGCAATAGGTGTGAAATCAAATTCAACAGGCTCTAAATGCTCAAATATTAATGAGACATGGTCTTCGGAGTGATAATAGGTGGTCATGGAATAGACATTTGCCAACATTGTAATTAACAAGTGTGAAGCCAAGTCTGTAACTTTGTCAACATTCTTCCAACCTATGCTAATTAGGATAACTCAAAATTTCACCTATCTTTAAAAGTCAAAAAATGAAATTCATAGTTTCGGATGGCCATGGATTTTTAGGAGAACCACTGGAGATGAAGTTTCTAAAACAAAACTTGATAATTGAACTATGATGAAAATGTTGACAACTTGTTCGCTTATTTCTTCCTAACTCAATGGAAAATTGGCTTCAATTTCAGGTTGAAATATGTGGAAAATAACACAGAGCTCACCCCTTTCAAGTGAAAAATGATGAATGGAATTGCTCTTATGCAATGGTTTGAGACCCCATCCATGATAATTGTATTATCCCATGGGAACTCAAAAATAGAAAAGAAAATAAATAATAGATTTTATGGGTATGGATTTTGAAATAAACATAGACCTTATGAATAAAGTTTTAAAGAATTAGGGGAAAGTGAGTCTGCATTAAATCCCAAGAAGGACAATCTTTAGAAGGAGCTCACATAGTTAAAATAAAGGTGCTCCTTTCTATAAGAAAAGCTTGTGACAAACATTGAGGAGAACTAGAAACAAGTGGAAAGCGATGATCGAGATTGTCTTTAGCGAAGGAGAAAGTAAATGAATTTTTCATCAAGATTATGAGATTTCATGTTAATGTTAGATCTCATTTTATAATTCCCAATTGCAAATCTTGTGTAATTGCAACCTTGTAAATGCAATTCATGCAA
The DNA here is from genome assembly GCA_037957365.1 of Torreya grandis. NCBI lineage: Eukaryota > Viridiplantae > Streptophyta > Pinopsida > Cupressales > Taxaceae > Torreya > Torreya grandis. The sequence continues at coordinate 231,183 of JARHVA010000034.1, forward strand.
ATGCACTATCACTTTGTAAGTCGTGAATTGTGTAACTTTGGTTTACACATTTCAAGTGGTGAAATTGCACCAATGCATTTTTGCATCACTTAAGTGGTGTGCTTTTATAAAATCACTTTTGCACCTTCAAAAATGCAAAAAAGTTGGTTACACACCGTAACAACCTCCCCATGCTATAAATATGAATGTTAGGCTCATTATAAAGGGGGGGCTTTATGGCAGTGAAACTCTACAGAAACTCTTGAAAGACGAGATTGTATTTTTGACTAAATAAAGATTAGAACAAAGAGATTTTGTAGACTTAGTGTTCATGATTTCTTCATGAGTTATAACTTTACGTATGGTTCACCTATCTCTGTATCTTTACTTTCAAATTGTTTTCATAATCACTGCCAAGTTATTAGAAAATGAAATTTTCGCATTAAGTATTTATTTTAGAATCTTCTTGTGTTGTTTCTATGAATGTGAAATATCAGTGGGATTTAAGCAATATTTTAATTATATTTTATAGGTAAATATGGGATGGTTGTCTTTGGTCTGCTATAAAGTACTAAAAAATTGTCTCAGTGTATGTTTTTCACTCCTAAGGGTGTAATTATGTCTTTACCACCCATTGAATGAGAGAGGTTTCCATGCACACAATGTTTTACCCTTCTTGGACTATTCTAGTAAGTTTCTGCATTTAGCTACCTAGAGTTGTCTTTCATTTTTCTTAGGGTTATCATGGTAGTTTATGTATTTAACTAACTATAACAACCTTGTCTTCCCTTATTTCTTTCCTTTCTTTATTCATCATTTCTTTCCATTATTCCCTCCTTTCTCATCATTTTCTTTCTACCTCCTTTACGTACTTTCAAGTTAAAAGTATGAAACCCCAAATTGAAAACATTTTTGTTGTAAATAGTTGTGAATAACTTTTTCTCTTTTTGGTTTTCAATAAAGGTAGCTTTGCCTGCTAATAGGAGAGGGACTTTGTCATATGTTGCTGATTAATGTAAGAACTCAGTTCCCACACTGTTGACTCAAAGTCATCAATTTGTCCCCCTTTCCACTGAGGATCGAGGTGCTTTATGCACATGAATTTTAGACATTTCAAGGAACCTCCCCTAGAATGGATGTTGGTGACTCCATTGAGAAGAAGTACCTAGTGCCTGTATTTTCATGATTGTAGAAATGGTGTTAGTCCATCCCAACCACAATGATCCCCACGTCCCATGGGGAAAATATTTTGGCCCATTGGCTTTGACCTAATACAATGAGTTCCCATTAGGCTCAAGGAAGAATTCCCAAAGATCTCTGGAGAAAATGGTCAAGATGTAGATAAAATTATCCAGGCCTTCACATTGTCTTGTAGCATTTTGGGAGTTATATATGAGGATGTTGCTATGAAAATTTTCATTAAAAATTTCATTGGACCTATTGTCGAGTGGTTTTGGCATCTAGAAGGTGGATGCATTATGAATTGAGACTCTTTGAAGAATAATTTCTTGAATAGATTCAAATCAATTGTGGACGTGTGTGCACTTTTGTCAGACTTCTTCCAGATTCAAAAGTGAGATGATGAGTAGATACGAGAGTTCATAACATGTTTTAACAAATTATTGAGACTGATCCCTTAGGAAAATCAGTGAAGTCTCAATAATCAACTCTGCATTTTCATTGGTTCTCTTCACCCAGATATCAAGTTTGTCTTGATGAGGAACAAGGTAAATGACTTGATGACTGCACAATAAGATGCTATCAAGACTGAAGATGATTTGATCATGTCTAAAATGTTGAAGAAAGAAGTTTCAAAAGGTGCTACAACTATTGTAAATGATGATGAAGAAATAATGAAACCCGATACAATCAAGAGTCTACAATATTCAGAAAAGAGAGTTTGAAAGCAATTTTGTGATCAAACATGGCAAAACTCTGATAGAGAAAAAGAAAAAGTGATACTTGTCATATATGATTATTTCAATTTCATAATTGTGGAAGAAGGTGAACATTTAGAAGAACTAATAATTGATCAGAGAACAGATGAAGAGTTTGACCTCTCTCTTGGAAACAAGGAGAAAGATTTACTTATTTCACTAGATTGTTTAAACCCTATGGTCATAGGAGAAAATAGGTCATCTGAAAAATAATAGATAAAACCACAAAAAAATGTAGTAATAATATAGAGTATGATGTTATACTTTTTGAAAGAGAAGATATTGTGGAACCAATTTTTAGCAAAGTAGATGATCCTTTCTCTATCAAAACGAAAGACTCAATAGTCAAAAATGAAGATTCCTCAGGTATTTTATGTTTAGGGTCTACCATAGAAGAATTCTCTACAGGATCTGAATCCAAATCAATTAAGCATGTACAAATTGAAAATCATAATCATGCCAAAGTTGAGGTCAAAGAAGATATCAATGTGGAACGAAATGAATGGTGCCCAATAATCATTATAAGTGAAATGAAAACTGTCAAGGCAGAGAAAATTGATAGTGATAAATTCATTTCTACTGTGGAAAGTGATTTGAAAAAGAATATCAACACCTCATTCATTTTGCAAGATAGTCATATTGTGGTTCCAACTCAAAAACAGATACATGACATAGTTCTCTTCAATTCAGATAGTGTACATGTCATAAATACATTTGAAGTCATCAAAGAAGACATTGAAAAAGTTTAGTATTGATCATAGGTGCTCACACAATATTAGATAATTCATAATGATTTCATTTCAAAATAAGAAAACATTGTTGATTCATTCATTCATGATCATCCATGTGTGAATGATAACTATAAGTTCCTCTTCCCACCTACTTGGTCACTATTGATAAATGTGTTCAGAGTTCATAAGTCAAATCCATTATTTTGAAATGGCAGGTACTTCTCCCAACTGGTGAATAGTTTTGTATAATCTTTTCATTTTCCTCTGCTTTTTGTAAATAGTTCTATTTTCCTAATTTTGGCTTGTTTCCTTTTCTCATTTCATTTTGGTGTGTGCGTTGTTTTTCAATAAAGGCAATAATATGTTTTTTGCACCTCCTTATTCATGATTTGGTCTTCCTATATGTACATTTTGTTGTCACGATCTCTATTTGGGAGCATCATGGGTGATCACAATTTTTGCACGAGTAACAAATTGAACATGTTTTTCATGGATCTCTTCAATGAACAGTTGATCTATCCTGACAATGCGTGTTCATTTCTCATACGATTGAGATGGGTGAACTGGCTATCAGTTGGTTAGATCAAGACATACAAGTCTAAGAAAAACACTTCTCCCTTTGCATTTTAGTTTGTGTGAAAATGCATAACTTAAAATGCCCTCGCATACACTATCCTTCGAGATATGTGATAGTACATGTCAAGGTGAGTACCTAACACTCACATACACTATCATTGACATGTGATAGCATTTGTCAGATTGAGTATTTGGAACTCACATACACTATCCTTTTGAATATGTGAAATCACTTGTTAGGCTGAGTACCTAACCCTTGTATGCACTGTCTTTTGACATGTGATATCTTTTTGATGGCTTGAGGACCCATCCCTTTTTTGAAGATCATAAATTTATTTTTTTAAAATCCATCAAAGTTGTTGTTGAAGACTACATTACCCAATGAATAAAACACTAGCTTATGAAACTAGATAATTCTAAGTTCTTTCCATTCTTTACAGTTTGAAAACCTAATCGGAGCTCGCTGTTGTCACAATTTTTGAAAACGATGAAAAAATGGTAAAAATATATATATATTTATAAAAATGGCTAAAATTTTTGAATTTCGCCCAAAAATGCCAGAAATAATTTAAAAAAAAGTAAAATTACTAAAATTGGAAACTTAATAAAATATAATGGCTTGAAAATTGAACTAAAAATTGAAAAGTTTACCAAATTGGAAAGTCATTCATGCGTTGTGAGTTTTGAGAATTTTGAGCTATAAGATACCTATGATGGAATCACATGAGAGAGTATTCAAATCAAAGAGTGCAATGAAAAGACAATAGAGGTACTGATGGCAGTAGGTGGCATGGGTAAGTTATCTCAAATTTAAAAATGGTAAAAAAAAAGGCTAAAATTTTTGAATTTTGCCCGAAAACGCCAAAAAAAACAAAAGAAGTAAAATTACTAAAACTGAAAACTTAATAAAATATAATGGCTTGAAAATTAAACTAAAAATTAAAAAGTTTACCACCTTAGCTCGTTGATCTTATGGATGAGATCCACTTTTAGAGTTATTTACCAGTCCTAAGTTATGACCAAGATGAGCATGACTTAATGGCAACTGGTTTAAAATTGGAGTTTGATTCAAAGCAATTATGTTCTAATTAGCATTTGACATTCAAAAATGGCTAAATTTTTTAAGAATCTTATTTTTTTAAAATAGTAAAAAAAATATTTGTTTAAAAAATGGCTAAATTTTTTGAATTTCACTCTAAAAAGCCAAAAAAATTAATAAAAAATTAAAATTTCTAGTTTTTTTTTGTTTTTATCCTAAAATATTTTAAAGCCCATTTGAATCCTCTGTTCAAAAGATTGCTAGCCTTCCAGGTAATTTTCCAAAACCTTTTTACTTTTTTTGAGTTGCATAAACATATTTTCCTTTTTCACAACTCATGCAAAGTGTGAAAACATTTTCAGTGCAAAGTGCAAAAACTTTTTTGGTTCCCATGCAAATTGCAAAAACTTTTTCCCATGCAAATTATGATTTTTTTTTTTTCGATTCCAGTGCAAACTGTAAAAATGTTTTCAGCGTTCGTGTAGTTTGCAAAAACTTTTTAAGTTTCCCCTAGCCATGCAAATAAGCTTTCCACTTTCTTGGCTATGCAATTTGCAATTTTCTCTTTCCACTCTGGTGCAATTGTTGTGATTATTTCCTCAAGCCATGTAAATGTGAATTATTCTTTCCTGAAACTTCATGTTCAAAACAAGATTATCAACATGTGTATCAAGTGTGGTGGTTTCGTAGATGCACGTGAAATGTTTGACAAAATAACACAACAAGATAAATTCTTGTGGAATGTAATGATTGCAAATTACAAAATTCATGGGTGACCTCGACATGCTTTGATAATGTTTCATCAAAATGCTATGAATAAGTGTCCAAGATGATCACTTCAACTTTTCCAATAAACTCTTAGTGTGTGCTAACATAAAATATTTGGAACAAAATATTGATCTTCATGATGTCAACTGAGATGGTAGCATTCACTGCTATCGAATCTATTTCCATCTTGGAGAAGATGCATTGTAGAGGATATGCTCATGGTGACGTAAAGCCTAATTTTTGTTACTTGGTCCACCTGGAACACTAGATGAGAAGAAACTATTCCTTGTTGATTTTGGATTAGAAACAAGATGGAGGGACAACTCCACTGGCTAGCATGTAGAGTATGATCAAAGACCAGATGTCTTTAGGGGAACCATTTGATATGATAGTATACATGCTCATTTGGGAAAAACTAGAAGCAAGAGAGATGATCTTGAATCTCTTGCATATACACTCATATTTCTTCTTTGAGGTTGTCTGCCATAGTAGGGATATCAAGATGACAATAAGGGGTTCTTGGTTTGTAAAAAAAAAAAAAGGCCACATCACCAGAGATGTTATGTTACTTTTATCCACAACCTTTCAAACAGTTTCTTGATTTTGTGGTGAATTTAAAATTTGATGATGAGCCAAATTATACAAAATTGATTTCACTATTTGAGGGCATCATTGGTTCAAACTGTGTAGTTAGACCAATATATATTGATGGTGATCTGAAGGTTGGTCAAAAGCAAGGGAGGTTGATAATGGAGGAAGATGAAGATGAGAAACTAAAGAATAAGGTTCGCTTGGGTATGTCTGTTGCATAATGGATTAGTGTTTATAATGCATGATGGCCTATAAAATAGAGATATCATTATAATGTGGCCGATACAAGACTCCACATCATGTTGAAAAAGGAAATGAAGATGGATTATTTATAAGTAGTGTAGCTTCATGCATAAATATTTGGGCTCTTGTTATGGATGTGGGGACTGGCTTCTTTGCACAAGTTTATAAGCTTTCTCAGTATTTCCTTCATAAGGAATGGATCATGGAGCAATGGGAAAAAAATATTACATCAATGTAATTGTAGGGGCCAATAATGGTAGATTTTTGGTAGTAATGTCCCAAGGCATACAATATACACAATAGTCTTATAAAGTCAGTGACTCGTATCTATTTAAATGGATCAATAAAAATGGAGAGAAAGATTCTATGTCATTTCTATGGCTTCTACAAGAAATCGATGTGGCGTTGTTATGCCTCATAAAGTTGGTTTTACTAATCAAGTGGTGGAACTCAATTTCCTATATCCTAGTGAGGGTATACATTGGTGTTGGGATAGTGGGTATTGCATCATGGCAATTACAACACGGGACTAGGCAACATTTGTTTTGAGTATTCCCAAATGAAAGCCTACAGATGAAACTTAATAGATACTTCACACATTTGCATTTTAAAGTGCTCATGTCAAGGAAAAATGGGTAAAGAATCTTTATATTGATTTTATTTATTAAGTGTGACTGGTACATACTATACCATTATTATAGAGAAAAATGAAATTGAGGATCAAAACACATGTTATTGAAAAGTGTGAGGTCGATTCAATAACCTGTGTCAAAGGGTGACATCCAAGTAAATTTGACGATGAATTTTGATGAGTCATTTTGTTAAACAATTGTGTGCATTCCAAAAATTATGCAAATCTATCTAATTCCCAGGTGTAAATACAAGTCATAAACCATGCATGTATCCTCCCAACTTTTACCAAGTGAAATAAGTTAAGGGTCAAGCAAACTGGGCATAAATTTTGATTGAGTCATTTTGTCAAACAGGTCGTGGAAGAAAAATGGATGAAATATTAGCCAATGCAACTAAGCAATAGGTGTGAAATCAAATTCAATGGGCTATAAATGCTCAATTATTAATGAGACATGGTCTTAGGAGTGATAATAGGTGGTCATGGAATAGACATTTGCCAACATTGTAATTAACAAGTGTGAAGCCAAGTCCATATCTTTGTCAGCATTCTTCCAGCCTATGCTAATTGGGATAACTCAAAATTTCACCTATCTTTGAAAGTCAAAAAAAGAAATTCATTGTTTCGAATGGCCATGGATTTTTAGGAGAACCACTCGAGATGAAGTTTCTAAAACAAAACTTGATAATTGAACTATGATGGAAAGGTTGACAACTTGTTCGCTTATTTCTTCCTAACTCAATGGAAAATTGGCTTCAATTTCAGGTTATAATATGTGGAAAATGACACAGAGCTCACCCCTTTCAAGTGAAAAATGATAAATGGAATTTCTCTTATGCAATGGTTTGAGACCCCATCCATGATAATTGTATTATCCCATGGGAACTCAAAAATATAAAACAAAATAAACAATAGATTTTATGGGTATGGATTTTGAAATAAACATAGACCTTATGAATAAAGTTTTAAAGAATCAGGGGAAAGTGAGTCTGTATTAAATATCAAGAAGGAAAATATTTAAAAGGAGCTCACACAGTTAAAATAAAGGTGCTCCTTTCTATAAGAAAAGCTTGTGACAAACATTGAGGAGAACTAGAAAAAAATGCAAAGCAATGATCGAGATTGTCTTTAGCGAAGGAGAAAGTAAATGAATTTTTCATCAAGCTTATGAGCTTTCATGTTAATTTTAGATCTCATTTTGTAATTCCCAATTGAAAATCTTGTGTAATTTTAACCTTGTAAATGCAATTCATGCAAATGGACTATCACTTTGTAAGTCTTGAATTGTGTAATTTTGTATTACACATTTCAAGTGGTGCAATTGCACCAATGCATTTTTGCATCATTAAGTGGTGCATTTTTATAAAATCACTTTTGCACCTTCAAAAATGCAAAAAATATGGTTACACACATTAGCCACCTCCCCATGATATAAATATGAATGTAAGGCTCATTATAAAGGGTGGCCTTTTTGGCAGTGAAACACTGCAAAAACTCTTGAAAGACGAGATTATATTTTTGACTCAATAAAGTAGACTTAGTGTTCATGATTTATTCATGAGTTATAACGTTGCGTATGATTCACCTGTCTCTATATCTTTAATTTCAAATTATTTTCATAATCATTGCAAAGTTTTTAGAAAATGGGAATTTTACATTAAGTATTTCTTTTAGAATCTGTTAGGTTGTGGAGCTAAAAGCTTCACCAAGATGCGAACAGGAGGAGTTGCGAAAGTTGCTGAGTTACAGAACAAGTTATAGGGAAACTGACGTTGGTCTGATCAACCGACGTCGGTCATATTACAGTGTAGAAGCAACTGACGTCGGTTATGAGTCGATCGACATCGGTCAGGAAGGAGCTGACATTGACAACATGTGTGTGCATGCGTTTGCATGCGGGTCAAGAACTAGTCTATTTTTGTTAAGGTGTGGAGCTAAAAACTTCACCAGATGAGCAGATGCTGAAGTTGCTGGATTTACACAGTCGCCGATGATGGCAAGGAGTCGACCAGTAGCTACCAGTGTTGGTCATAGATCAGCCGACGTCGGTCACAGGCAGACAGGCAGGAACCGACGTCAGTTACCTATGCGTCCAAAATCTATTTTCATGGACAGAACAAATTGTTTGCATAATTAGATTAGCTATTAGTTGTAAGTCCACGTCTCTATCTTTAACAAGACTATTTTAAGCCTTTGATTAGGAGGTGTATCTAATGGTTGTTATTGCATTGCTCATGATCCCTAATTCTATATAATGGGATAGATCTTCATAGCTTGTATACTTGTGAAAGTGTAAGAAAGAATAGTACAAGATATATTGTATATGTGTGTATCAATCCAAGTTGTTGGAATTGATTGTAAACTCTTGAGGGAAAGAGATCTGTACATCTGAGAGGTGTGAGAAGAAAGTGTGTAGCTTCTTCATTGTATTTTCTTCTGGAAGAGTTTAATACAAGTTTTCAGGGTGGTTTCTTGTATCTTTTATTCTTTGCTATTTCTGATTCTAGTTGCTTTCAATTCTGGTTTAATTTCGTGTTTAATTTTTTACATAAAGTAATCAAGTTTATTGTTTGATCCCCAACAAGTGGTATCAGAGCTCAGGTTCACTAACAAGTGTTTTAGATCTGTTTAGTGTGTGTTGATTACAGGTCACTCACAGGGGTTTCTGTTTGAGTGAGAGAAGCAATGGCAGAAGAAAGCAAACTGAGAATGGAGAAGTTTAATGGCAAGAATAACCAATTATGAAGAATGTAGATAGATGATTATCTGTATCAGAAAGATCTATACTTACCGTTGGGTGGGGTTGATAGAAAGCCCACAGATATGGAAGATGAAAAATGTGAAGTTATTGATAGAAAGGCTCTTGGATCTATAAGATTGAGTCTGGGATCTTCTGTGATTTCTAACTTGTCACAGGCAAAGACAATGGTAGAGTTGATGGACACTTTAGTAAATTTATATGAAAAGCTCTCAGCTTCAAATAAGGTATATCGTATGAAGCAGTTATCTAATTTGCAAATGCAGGAAGGTGGATCTGTATCTAATCATCTTAATGATTTCCATGGAATTGTATATCAATTAAATTCAATCAAAATAGTTTTTGATGATGAAATTAAAGCTCTTTTAATTTTATGCGCTTTGCCTAAAAGTTGTCATAGTTTAGTAATGGCAGTTAGTAATACTACATATGCTACAAATATCTTGAAAGTAGATGATGTTGTTAGTGTAATCCTGAATGAAGAGACTCGCAGAAAAAGCATAGGGGAATCATCAGGTAATGCTTTAAGTATTGAAAGTAGGGGAAGGCAAAGAGAAAAGAGCAAGCATGGGAGATCAAGGTCTAAGTCAAAGACGAGCAATAGATCTAAATCCAGAAATGGAAAAAGAAAGATAACCTGCTGGAATTGTGGAAAGAGAGGACATGCAAAGAAATATTGTTGGTTGAAGGTTAATGAAGAGAATCAGCATGAAGGTAATGAAGAAGCAAAAGTTGCAGGTATTGTTGCACAAGATGCTCTTTCACTTTCTTTGCATAATAAAATAGAATCTTGGTTTTTAGATTTTGGGGCCTCTTTCCATGCTACCCCAAATAGAGAATTTTTCAATGATTATGTCCAGGGAGATTTTGAAAAAGTTTATTTAGGGGATGATGAGCCTTGTAAAATTGTTGGCAAAGGAAAAGTGTAGCTGAAATTGCAGAATGGAAACACATGGGTGTTGAAAGATGTCATGCATGTCCCAACCCTAAAGCAAAATCTGATTTCTATAGGAAAGTTGGGTGATGAGGGTTATACAGTAACTCTCACAGCTGAATCTTGGAAGGTTACCAAGGGTGCACTTGTATTAGTCAGAGGTAAGAGAGTAGGTACTCTCTATTTATGTAATTGTATTACTGATTATTCTCCTTCTGTATTATCTACTTCAGATGTGGATGCAAAGTTGTGGCACCAGAGGCTCGACCACATGAGTGAGAAGGGAATGACTATTCTTAAGTCAAAAGGTAAGCTTTCAGATTTGAAAAGCATAGATCTAGATTTCTGTGATCATTGTTTTTTTGGAAAACAAAAGAGAGTAAGGTTTGTTAAAATTGGGTCAACAAAGAGGAAGCACAAGTTGGAGCTTGTTCACACAGACGTGTGGGGACCAACTCAGGTAGCTTCTATTGGAGGATCACATTATTATGTTACTTTCATTGATGATCCTATAAGAAAGGTATGGGTCTATTGTATAAGGAATAAATATGATGTTTTTGACACTTTTAAGAATTGGAAAGCTTTAGTTGAGAATGAAACAGGCAGGAGATTGAAGTGTCTTAGATCTGACAATGGTGGTGAGTACTGCAGCAATAAGTTCAGAAGTTATTTTTATATGAATGGAATAAGTAGGCAAAGGATGGTTCCAAGGACACCTCAGCAAAATGGAGTTGCTGAAAGGATGAAGAGAATAATATTGGAGCGTGCACGGAGTATGAGATTGCATGCTGGTTTGTCCTTACAGTTTTGGGCAAAAGCTGTGGATACTACAGTTTCCCTGATTAACAGAGGACCCTCTACAGCTCTGGATGGTGGAATTTCAGAAGAGGCTTGGACAGGTAAAAAGGTAGATCTTTCAATTCTAAGATTTTTTGGTTCTAAAGCTTTTATGCACATTGATAAAGAAAATAGAAAGAAGCTGGATGCTAAGTCTATGAGGTGCACATTTATTGGTTATGGCTCTGATGATTTTGGATTCCAGTTTTGGAATCTAGGAACTAACAAATTAATTAGGAGTCGTGATGTTGTTTTCAATGAAAAAGTGATGTATAGTGATCAGCTCAAGAAGCTGAAGAATTCTGAGCAGGGCCATGAAGAATTGGACGAGGTGACAGTCCAAAATGAGCTCGCAAGAAAGAATTATCACAGACAGGAAAACACAAAGACTAACATCGGTCAGGCAGGAATCGACGTCGGTAATATAGGAATCGATGTCGGTCAGATAGTGACCGACGTTGGGAAGGAAGAATCGGCGTCGGTCATGTGGAACCAACGTCGGTCAGTAACAGGCCTGGAGGTGATCGAGGTCGGTCACTGTTAGAGAATTTGGGCAGACAACAAGAAGAAAATGAGTCTCGTAAACCTCCAATTCAATATTCCCCTTCATTATTTTATTTATTGCTTACTGATAGTGGAGAACCAGAGAGTTTTGATGAAGCAATACAAGTGGAATCCAAAAATCAGTTGGAGATAGGCATGAATGAGGAAATTGATTCCTTGAAAGAGAACCAAACATGGGATTTGGTTGAGTTGCCAGCGGGAAAGAAGACACTGAAGAACAGATGGATCTACAGGTTAAAGGAAGGTGAGAATGGATAGATGAGATATAAGGCCAGGTTGGTAGTGAAAGGATTTGCACAGAAACTAGGTATTGATTTTGGTGAAATTTTTTCTCCAGTAGTAAAAATGACTTCTATTCAGACTGTATTGTCTTTAGTTGCTATTGAGGATTTGCATCTTGAGCAGCTTGATGTTAAGACAACGTTTCTTCATGTAGATTTGGATGAAGAAATATATATGGATCAGTCGGAAGGGTTTGAGGTCAAAGGTAAGGAGAAACTTGTGTGCAAATTGAAGAAAAGCTTGTATGGTCTCAAGCAAGCTCCTAGATAATGGTATTTAAAATTTGACAAGTTTATGACTGAGCATGGCTACAGTAGATGTCAATCTGACCATTGTGTTTATTTTAAGAGATTGGATAATGGTAGATATATTATCCTGTTGTTGTATGTAGATGATATGCTTGTTGCAGGTTCACACATGCAGGATATCTTTGAGCTTAAGGTGAAATTAGCTCACATATTTGCCATGAAGGATTTAAGAGCAGCAAAGAAAATCCTTGGCATGAGTATTAAGAGAGACAAGAAAAATCACAGGTTGATTTTGTCTCAAGAGGATTATGTGAACAAGGTGTTGGAGAGGTTTAATATGCAGGATGAAAAACCGATAAGTACACCTATGGCTGGACATTTCAAGTTGAGTAAAGAGCAGTGTCCTTATTCACATGATGAGGTAGAGTACATGAGTAGAGTTCCATATGCTTCTGTAGTTGGGAGCTTAATGTATGCAATGGTATGTACTAGACCGGATATTGCCCAAGTAGTGGGAGTTGTCACTAAGTATATGGTCAATCCAGGGAAGGAGCACTGGAAAGCAGTTCAGTGGATTCTTAGATATTTGAGAGGGACCAACAGTAGGCATTTGTGCTATGGTGGGTCAAACACTTCTCTACATGGTTATGTAGATTCAAATATGGCAGGTGATTTAGATGGCAAGAGAAGCACCACAGGATATGTTTTCACTGTTGGTGGAACGGTGGTTAGCTGGATTTCAAAGTTGCAGAAGGTTGTTGCCTTGTCTACTACAGAGGCAAAATACATTGCAGTCACAGAGGCTAGCAAAGAGATGATATGGATGACACGGTTCATGGAAGAGCTAGGAAGGGAGCAAGAGAATTGCAGAATATATAGTGATAGTCAAAGTGAAATTGATTAAAACTGATCTTACACAGCTCTGAAACCATCAACAAATTGATACAGACCTATTTAGTTTAATCATTCCTTGTAGCCCTGTTTTCCCTATTTATTAGCCATAACTCTTTACATGTTAACTCAATCATGAAAGTAAAACCATTTTTGGATACCCATTAAGCCCTTATATAACATACTAAAAAATCTCTTGAGATTGCTTTGTACGGAATTGTACTTCCTTCTTTATGCCCTGTTCTAATTAGCCCTCCTTGTGTGTAAAACACCTTGTCCAAAGTAAAGTACGGACTTTCTAATCAAAAAAATAATTATTACAGATACCCATTACCTTTTTACAGGTGAATCAATCATTTTTTAGTGCACTTCTTTGGAGAAATCCACTTTTCCTATATTGGCCTATGCTCTTCCCTTCACATACACCTAGGCTTCACTTGGCAATTGTCTTTTGTCCATACTTCTCCATACTGTATCACCTTGAAACCACTTCCAACAGTTTTAAAACATCATCAAGGGTCAAATTTCAAAGTTTCAAGAGGTTTCAATCATTAAAACTCATTTTGAGGGCTAGAAGCTAAAATCAGGATTTTCCCATGACTGTCACAGGCTGAGAGCTAATTAATTTTGTTGGGAGTGTTATAGCTTGTTTCAAGGGTTCCAATCAATTTTCTAGGGTCTTTATTAGTTTTGTACACCTTTTACAAAAATAATCAATTCATTTGGATTAATATTTTACGAGTTATGTCCTTTTTAGTGACTGAGAACACATTTTTCTGAACTGTTTCAGAACTACAGGTCTGTATTTTGACCATAACTTTTTAAAAGTTGCTCCATTCGATCTAAAACCACTTGCATTGGATTATTAACTCTAAGGTGCATCTACACACAAAATTTCATAACTTTCATTAAGTAAATCTTGAGATATACTCATTTTTCCAACCGTGGCCTAACTTTCTGTCCACACAGGCTGAGAGCTTATTGTGGGAGATTTTGGATATCAAAAGGGGTTTTTAAAGCCCGGTTTCTATTCCCTTAAGTTTATACCTGCCTTATAGGCTTATAATTTTCACACTAGAATTTGAACTATTGTAGATGCTCTTGCATCAGCAATTCATTTGGCTAAGAATTTAGCCTTTCATTCAAGAACCAAACATATACAGCTAAGGTACCACTTCATAAGACAGGTATTGGAGGATGGTGAGTTGAAGCTAAAGAAGATCCATACAGATAAGAACTCTACTGATATGTTAACAAAGTTGGTAACAAAGGAGAAGTTGAATCTTCTTTCAACTTTTGTTGGTCTTCAAGATTGAGTTTGAAGATGGAGAAGCTAGAAGATGTTGTTGTACAGGTACTGGTGCAGCTGTATATCTCCAAGTGGGAGATTGTTAAGGTGTGGAGCTAAAAAATTTACCAGATGAGTAGATGCTGAAGTTGCTAGATTTACATAGTCACCGACGATAGCAAGAAGTCGATCAGTAGCTACCAGCATCGGTCATAGATCAACCGACGTCGGTCACAGGCAGACAGGCAAGAACCAACGCCGATTACCTGTACATCCAGAATCTATTTTCGTGGACAGAACAGATTGTTTACATGATTAGATTAGCTATTAGTTGTAAGTCTACGTCTGTATCTTTAGCAGGACTGTTTTAAGCCTTTGATTAGGTGGTGTATCTAATGGTTGTTATTGCATTGCTCATGATCCCTAATTCTATATAATGGGATAGATCTTCATAGCTTGTATACTTGTGAAAGTGTAAGAAAGAATAGTACAAGACATATTGTATATGTGTGTATCAATCCAGGATGTTGGAATTGATTGTAAACTCTTGAGGGAAAGAGATCTGTACATTTGAGAGGTGTGAGAAGAAAGTGTGTAGCTTCTTCATTGTATTTCCTTCTGGAAGAGTTTAATACAAATTTTCAGGGTGGTTTCTTATATCTCTTATTCTTTGCTATTTTTGATTCTAGTTGCTTTCAATTCTGGTTTAATTGCTTACATAAAGTAATCAAGTTTGTTAGTTGATCCCCAACAATTTTTGGACAGTCAGTTTGCATGTAAAGACTTATTTTAGTCTTGGAGCTGCATTTCTAATTATTGTAATTAAGAATGTCTAATTATTGTATGCATGAGATCTATATAATAGACTCATGGGCTGTATTGTAAAGTGTGCTAGATAGCCATTGTGCTTGTAGAGAGAGCAAGAGTAGCTCCTCCTAGTTTCAAAGGGGTGCTGAGTGTGTATGATCAGGGAGAGTTGCAGGTTGTGCAAGTTCTAGTAGAAGATCCACCGGGGTACTGGTTGAAGAATCATAAGGACTTGGTGAGGCAAGGACAAGGGTTCTTCAAGGTGTAGAGATATCTACATGGTAAGTAAGGTCTGGTGATTTTCAGGTTGATGCAAGAGCAAGGAGATCTACTTGGAGTACGGTTGTGTACTTGGTGTATTGATAGCGTTGTTACTGACTGGTGGAGGTGAACAACTCTGTGTTTGAGTTGATTGTTGTGACTATAATTGAGAGAGTGAACTATTGAAGGAGAATTACTGGTGAGCCCTAGAAGTGTGGGAGCTCTAGAGGTGTAAGAATAAGTGTGGCATCTTCTTTATTGTATTTTCTTTTGAATGAGTATTAATACAATTGGATATTGTCTCTCATATTTTGTGTTGTTTCGTATTTCTAGTTACTTATTCATTCTGGTTAAATTCTGTGTTTAGTTGCTAATAAAAAGGTAATCAAGTGTGCCCTTAGTGGGCAGTAGATCCTGACAAGTGGTATCAGAGCCAGGTTACAGGTTCATCAAAGCGTGGTTAGGTACACTAATAGGTGGTCAGAGCGTGTTAAGTGTTTTGTTGATTACAGGTCACTCACAGAGGTTTTTGATTGAGTGGGAGTATAGCAATGGCAAAAGAAAGTAAGTTACGAATGGAGAAACTGAATAGCATGAATGGTCAATTACAGATTGATGAAAAGAAAGAGCAAGTAAAGAAAGATTGATGGTTGGTAGAAGATCAGCATGAAGGAAATGAAGATGCAGATGTTGCGGGTGTTGTTGCACAAGATGCTCTGGATAAAGTAGAATCTTGGTCTATAGATTTTGTTGCCTCTTTCCATGCAGCCCAAAATAGAGCATCTTTTCATGAGTATGTCCAGGTAGACTTTGGAGAGATTTATTTAGGGGTTGGTGAGCCTTGTCACATGGTTGGCAAAGGGGAACTGAAGCTGAAATTGCAGACAGGTAACACACGGGTGTTGAATGAGGTCATGCAGGTACCAGTCTTGGAGATGAGTCTAATTTCTTCAAAAAAGTTGGGTGATGAGAGATGCACAGTAACTCTCACAGCAGATGCACTTGAATTAGATGGTGGTAAGAAAGTAGGTATCCTTTATCTATCTACTTATATTACTGATTCACCTTCTGTTGTAGAGATGTGGATTTGTAGGCTTGGTCACATGTGTAAGAAGGGAATGCATGTCCTTAAGCAAAAGACATATGTTTTTGAAAAACTTAAAAATTGGAAAGCCTTGGTGTTCATGGAGGAGATGACGAACAGAGATCAGCTGAGGGGACTGAATTATTCTGAGCAGGGCTGTGTTGATTTAGACAGGGTTTTGATCCAAGGTGAGCTCGCAGGTAAAAAGTCATCACTCACAGGAGAACATAGTTATCAACATTGGTCAGGAGAAACTGACGTCAAACAGACAGGTACCGACGTCAGTCATGTGCAGACTAGCAGAGTTGGTGGTGTCAGACAGGTGCAAACCGACGTCGGTCAGGGGAAACTGACGTCGACAGTCAGGGTCAGTCGTAGGGAACTGACGTCGATCAGTTGCAGATTGGGAGATGGCCGAGATCAGTCACTGGAATGGATGTTAGGTGGACAACAAGCTGTTAATGAGTCTCAAATGCCCATGTGGAGGACTGAAAGGGTAGAATCCAAGAAATAGTGGGAGCATGGCATGAATTCTTTGGAAGAGAACCAAGTAGGAGTTTTGGTAGAGTTGCTAGCTAAGATAAAAGCACTGACAGATGAATGGATTTCTAGGTTAGAGAAGAGAGTGGATGGACACGTGAGATAGAAGGCTAGGGTATATGGTCTTGAGCAGGCTACAGAACAGTGGTACAGGTTTGACAGGTGTATAACAAAGCATGGCTTTGGTCAAGGTCAATGTAATCATTGTGTTTTCTTTATCAGGTTGGATAATGGTCACAACATTATCCTGTTACTGTATGTGGTGTGGTTGCTTGTTGCAAGGTTACACATGTAGGGAGTTTCTGAGCTAAAGGTAAAGTTAGTTCAGAGGTATGTCATGAAGAATTTGGGAGTAGCAAATTTTTTTGGCATGAGAGACATGGAAGATCACAGGTTGATTTTGTCTCCAGATGAAGCTGATGTGAAGGAGGTGTTGGCGAGGGTTAATTTGTAGGATGCAGAACCAGTAAGCACACCAAGGGCTGGACAGTTCAAGCTGAACTTAGAACAGTGTTCGAAATCACATGAGGTCTGGTGTAGACTTGAGTTTTCCCAAGCAGTGGGAGTTGTTAGAGAGTTTGGAGCCAATTCAGGGAAGGTGGATTCTCAGGTATCTGAGATGGACTAGCAGTGGGTTAACATGTTATGAAGGGTCAAGGTCTTCACTACATGGAGTTGTAGGTTTGGATGTGGCAGGTTACTTGGATGACAGGAGGTGCACCATAGGTTGTGTCGTGGTTGGTCTTCAGGATTGAGCTTGAAGAGGGATACAAGCCATGAAACAAATTAGACGGTGTACAGGTACAGGTACATGTATAGGTGCAACTGTTTATCTCCAAGTGGGAGATTGTTAGGTTGTGGATCTAAAAGCTTCACCAAGATGCGAACAGGAGGAGTTATGGAGGTTACTGAGCTGCTGAACAAGTTGCAGGGAAACTGACGTCAATCATATTACAGTGCAGAAGCAACTGATGTCGGTTATGAGTCGGCTAACATCGGTCAAGAAGGAGCTGACGTCGACAACTTGTGTGTGCATGTGTTTGCATGCGGGTCGAGAATTGGTCTATTTTTGGACAGTCAGTTTGCATGTAAAGACTTATTTTAGTCTTGGAGCTACGTTTCTAATTATTGTAATTAAGAATGTCTAATTATTGTATGCATGAGATCTATATAATAGACTCATGGGATGTATTGTAAAGTGTGCTAGATAGCCATTGTGCTTGTAGAGAGAGCAAGAGTAGTTCCTCCTAGTTCCAAAGGGGTGTTGAGTGTGTATGATCAGGGAGAGTTGCAGGTTGTGCAAGTTCTGGTAGAAGATCCACCAGGGTACCGGTTGAAGAATCATAAGGACTTGGTGAGGCAAGGACAAGGGTTCTTCAGGGTGTAGAGATATCTACGTGGTAAGTAAGGTCTGGTGATTTGCAGATTGATGCAAGAGCAGGGAGATCTACTTGGAGTATGGTTGTGTATTTGGTGTACTGGCAGCGTTGTTACTGACTGGTGGAGGTGAACAACAACTCTGTGTTTGAGTTGATTGTTGTGACCATAATTGAGAGAGTGAACTGTTGAAGGAGAATTACTGTTGAGCCCTAGAAGTGTGGGAGCTCTAGAGGTGTAAGAAGAAGTGTGGCATCTTCTTTATTGTATTTTCTTCTGAATGAGTATTAATACAATTGGGTATTGTCTCTCATATTCTGTGTTGTTTCATATTTCCAGTTACTTATTCATTCTAGTTAAATTCCGTGTTTAGTTGCTAATACAAAGGTAATCAAGTGTGCCCTTAGTGGTTAGTAGATCCTGACAATTGGTATCAGAGCTTTGTGAGCCTAGGTCCTATCAGAATCTTCTTATGTTGTTTTTATGAATGTGAAATCTCGATGGGATTTAAGCAATATTTTATGGGTAAATATGGGATGGTTGTCTTTGGTCTGCTATCAGTACTATAAAATTGTCTCAGTGTACGTTTTGCACTCCTAAGGGTGTAATTATTTCTTTACCACCCATTGAATGAGAGAGGTTTCCATGCACATGGTGTTTTACCCTTCTTAGACTATTCTGGTAAGTTTTTGCATTTAGCTACCTAGAGTTGTCTTTAATTTTCTTAGGGTTATCATGGTAGTTTATGTATTTAATTGACTATAACAACCTTATCTTCCCTTATTTATTTCCTTTCTCTATTCATCTTTTCTTTTCGTTATTCCCTCCTTTCTTCTCATTTCATTTCTACCTCATTTAGGTACTTTTAGGTTAAAAGCACAAAACCCCCAATAGAAAACATTTTTGCTGTAAATAGTTGTGAATATCATTCCCCTTGATTTTTTTTTAGGTTTTCAATAAAGGTAGCTCTACTTGCTAATAGGAGAGGGACTTTGTCCTGTGTTGCTGATTAATGCAAGAACTCAGTTCTCACACTGTTAACTCAAAGTCATCAATTTGTCCCCCTAAATTTTTTTTGAGACAGTAAAACCTCATTTGTAAACTCATTCCAAGAGAATTTAAAGAGCACTCCAAGCTCTCACTTACATTGCAAGTATTTGAGAAGTAAGCTCTTACTTGCATTATAACTCTTCCATTCCAAGGTTTTGAAGCATTGGAGTTGCATTGTATGGGACTACAAAAGTTATGATTCTCTATTATTTGTAGGGTGTTATTAATATGTGTGTTATAATAATAGCTCTATTGGAGGAGGTAGCATTACTTGGAGGCCATAGAGAAGGATCATTTTACAGAGCCGACGATTGATGTCTATTCTGACTTAGCTCTATGTAGAGGCTCTTAGAGGTTGTGCAATAAAGAAGAAGTCAACAGGAAGGTGTGAAGTAGGGAGGCCATGCCAGAACATCATGCAAGCCTTCCAAGACTAGTCTGGGTCTCTACAAGATCGATTAGCACTTGAGTTCATGACATATTTATTATAGTTTTGTATGTTTTAAACTTGTACTTTCAAACAAATTTTTATAATGAATCGGTTCATCGTTTAGAGAACCTAGAAACATATGCATCTATCGAACTTCATTATCAACTTGTGTGCAGTGTTCATTATTACTTTCATTGCATTCTTTTTGGTTGATTATATTTATAGAGTTGAATTTTAGCATTAAAACTAATTCACCTATAAGGATCCAAAGAGTAAAAAGTTTTAGAGTAGGAAATCTACCTGTTTATGGATCATTTTCGTATTAGAGTAGTTCAAGTGTAAGATTTGCTTCTAATTATGTAGCCTATTGATATTAGTTTTAATCACTTGTAGACATTTTGGAATTGTTTAATTTTCCAGTGTAGTGTGCAGTTGTTAAAGATATAAGTTATTTGTAGGAATAGGAAATTATGGGCAAAGCCTTGAAGCATGGAAGGATTGAAGAGCTCAAAGTGTTCAATCGACAAATCTAAAATGAGAATACTTTCCTAAGATCCAAGTTTCACTCTTTAGAAGAGGAGGTTGAATGCTTGAAGTTAATTTGCAAACCAAGGATGAGATCTTGGCACAATTACAAATTAGTGAATAGAAGGAGTTACCCTCCACCATAGATGCATAGACCATGATAAATGATTGCACTTTAAGTTCAACATGTAACACTTCCTCCTAGTCAATTTTTGATGTAATTTTTTATGATTTTGAGAAACACACCAGAGGTATTAGCTTGAAACTATTATTTAAAATGGGTTTTAATGGAAGAGGTCTTAGCCAGAATAGCCAAGGTATTACTAACCTAATACAGGTCGAGGATCATACTCATTTTTTAGGTTTGGGTTACACTAGTGAGCGAATGAAAATTGGAGAGAGTTCCAAATCCACCGAAGGAAGACAAGATCTCAACAATCAAGTGCTTACGCCACTAATACAATAGAATTCTTCCATGTAGAGGAATAAGTCATCACAACAGGATGATGAAAGGTGTAAATGAACGACTAGAAGAGATAATGAAATTCCACCTCCTCATTCTTAAATTTAACATAGCACTAGATGAAATTGTGTAAATTCCAAAACTTCTAATCCTCTCTTTTAGTATAAAAAATATGGCTATGATATGTAGAAAATATGGCATACTTTTCCTTGCACTTTTTATGGGGTAAATAACCATTTTTGTTGTCAGTTGTTGGAATAGAAGGTCAGTGCTAAAGAAGTTGATGCCTTTTATCATCAATAAGGTAGGTGATAAAGACTAATCTCGTCATTCCAAAGTGAGAAATGGCAAATGTGATTCCTCATCCAAGAAGGAGGCCAAAAGGAACTTTTGTGCTCATTGTCATGTGAAAGGGAATTGGGTTGAGCAGTGCTAGAGACTTCATCCATCTCAAAATAATAAGATGAAGATAGAATACAAACTTGTTGCAAAGGTAAATGAAGTTCTTAATCCACCACTAGTTGATGAGTCAACCTAGATATTTACTGAGGTAAGAAGTTCCTTAGTTTTATGTTTGCATAGCTGAAATTGTAGATTAGCATGCAAAGTTTTCAAAGCATCTTTGGGATTTTTGATGATTGATGAAAGAAAAATTAGCTAATGTTTCAGATTTGAATAGTTTTGGAGTAACCAAATGAGGAGAATATTATGATAGGTTTATCATGCTTGGTTTTTCTCACATTTTAATTAAATCCATTATAAAGTTGATAATAGTATATGTAGGTTGTTTTGGACATGTTCAGTGTACCTAATTGATACATGCAATTGAAGCAGTTGTTATTATGAAATTACATTTGATAATAGAATGTGTAGGATGCAATTTAAGAGCCATACATGGGTAGCATTTTATTTGTAGTTGTACTAGGTGATATTTAGTAGTTACAGGTAGTTCACCATTTTGGGAATACAACCAGTGGCATAGACAAATTCTACTATCCCCATGATATACAAGATAGCTTATTCACTGGTAGATCATCGAATCAATCAGACACTTGTCTCTTTGACATTGACATGTCTTTTTCAAATTGAGCATTTTATGTGATGTTGTGCTTACAGTGAATTTATGATTTTCCATAGGAAAGGAATGACATATCCTGTCCATATCAGAATAGTAGTTTCAAAGGCCACAAATTCCACTATAGAGATTTCCATGAGGCATTGCAAAGAACCAAATCTAGTACTATAAAAATGAATGTTTCAGTGTTTGGTGAAACAAAAGCCTTCTCAGTGGGGGGCATTATCTAGAGGATGTTTTTAGATGTTCCTTAGTTTTATTTAAATGTGGTCCATTTTGTAGAGAGCTTTTTGACAACTGTTGGAATGTAAAAAAGGGACATCATATGTTCAAGTTATCATTGGTCAAAATTTGGTCAATAGGTAATCAAATCTCATCAAAATAGAAAAATTGATGGTCTTGAAATGTTTCTAAACTATTTCCATGGCATATAAACTCATCACAAGCTTTTTGACACATTTTGAATAGACCAATTCTAAGTTCGTATGTAGAAGTTGTGGCCTATTGAACTTTTTAGGCAATAGGGAAAAAATGTGTAGGTACAATGACTAGACATGCACATGGTCCAATAGATTCTTGACATGTGGATGAATCCTCACATTTGGAGTGTCCATAATAACTAAAATATTTTAGACAAATCCCACTTACTAAGCCTTAAGAAATGGGATTAACTCTATGAATATCTCTTTACCCACAAATGTGGGATATTTCCCATAGAAAAACATATGAGGTTTATCTAAAGACCAAGATATGAAGGGTGGTTTTACCCATTGACCCTCATCAACTTACCATGCTCCATTTTGAGAAATAAGGATAAGAATATTAAATAAAGGCTTGTACATGGGGATGGATAATGAAGAAAACCATAATTAGTGGGTTTTGAAAAACTATATAAACCCATGAACCTCATTCCAAGAGAATTTCAAGAGAATTCCAAGAGCACTCCAAGCTCTCACTTACATTGTAAGTATTTGAGAAACAAGATCTCACTTGCATTACAACTCCTCCACTCCAAGGTTTTGGAGCATTGGAGGAGCATTGTACGAGACTATAGAAGCTCCAATTCTCTATTATTCATAGGGTGTTATTAATCCAATTATTGTAATAATAGTTCTATTGGAGGAGTTAGCACTAATTGAAGGTCATAGAGAAGGACCATTTTATAGAGCCTATGACTGATTCCTATTCTGACTTAGTTCTGTATAGAGGCTCTTGGAGGCTGTACAACATAAGAGAAGTCAACAAGGTGTAAAGCAGGGAGGCCGTGTCAGAGCATCATCCAAGAATTCAAATACCAGCCAAGGTATCTACAGAATCAATTAACACTTGAGTTCATGATGAATTTATTATAGTTTTATAAGTTTTAAATTTATACTTGTAAATAGATTTTTATAGTGAATTGGTTCATCATTTAGAGAACTCGAAGACATAGGCATCTACCAAACTCTGTTATCAACTTGTGTGCAGTGTTCATTATTATTTGCATTGCATTCTTTTCACTTGATTATATTTTTGGAGTTGAATTTTGGCATTAAAACTAATGCACCTATAAGGATCCAAAAAGTAAAAAAGTTTAGAGTAGGGAATCTACCTGTTTACATATCAGCCACTACCCATTTTGGCTTCAATTTTTTAAAAAAAAATTAAATACATCTACATTTGAGAACTCAACATACCTTAGAAATTCAATGAACCACTAGGATCTGCTCTAATCTTGATAGTAACAAGAATCATTTCATGGTCTGACTCAAAAACTTTTCATAGATTCTTATTTAATAATGGCTTTGCACAATATTTGACCAATTGAATATTGGTTGCAAGAACCAAATTTGAATAGTGCAATATCTTCCTATGTGTTTCAAAGTCTTCAAAAATCCATATATAATATTAAGAATCTAAGAGAGGTTAGTCAATATTTAGTGAAAAAATCCAAAAAAACTTAAAGAAATAACTTTTCAAGCATAATCCTTAGGTTGAGCTATGTGATAATCAAGCAAAAAATGTAATATTGGAAGATAAAAACAATATTTATACCTCCCTTGAAGATGTGCTTGAAAATTAGTTTAAAGAGGTCGAATTTAGCTTGTAGATGTAGAAGTCTTCGTCGATGCTTGATTCCTTGTGTGGGAAACACCTCTCCTTGTCTACACTTGGTCTTAGTTTTGGCTTGGCATGAGAGAGTTGATGAATCTCCTTGGAATAATCCAACAAAGTAAGTTTATGTTAAAAATATTGATGAAATGAGAGGTGTGAGGGTTCTATTTATATATTTCTTGAATTATTTTGAACTGTTCATCTCATCTTAAGATGGAGGATTGACGATCAATCCTCAAATCCATGATTACACCTTTAGAGTGTGTAATATATGCCATTTAAGGCCTTTTGGAGTATGAAAGATATTTTGGAAGGAAAGTGCAATCATTAGTCCACTTGAAGTGTGTAAGATGAAGAGTGTGTAAGAGGGGTGTAAGAGCTTGCTTGCACTCCTCTTTCCCATTGATTTCTCTGAGTGGCATCACCTATGCAAGGCAATAATATAATTTTGATTTTAGGTAAATAGGTTATTCTAAATCCATGGAATTTTCTATTAGAGGAATGGTTAGGATAATTAATCAAGGTGATTAATTGATAATTAGAATAAAGGTAAAGTTTGTAATGTTTCTTTGTTAATCAAGTATTCACTTAATTACTTTGTTAATAGACTTGCAAAGGGTTGATTATAATTGTGATGAATTTAGATAATATTAATGATGCAATATGATCTATTACCCTAATCAAGGATGTGTCATTACAATTTTAAGCTAAAACGACGGTTGTGTATGTGGGTAAATTAGGTTAAATAACTATTTTTGATCCAATTTATATGTGATTAAAGAAAGTCATTCTTAATTTTAGTATAGACATAAAAGTGGTTAAAATAAAGTGTTTACATTTTCCCCCTATTTGAGAAGGCATTGCAAGACACTAGGCACAATAACATCTTTTCAAAGGAGGAAAAAGTCATTTTAAAAAGATATTTTATTAATGCTTGAAGAAATGTCTTCAAGGGACATCAATCTGAGTTCATCAACTCATAAAATTTGATTAATGCTTGAAGAAATGTCTTCACTTTCCTCTTTTTCTATTCAAATTTTATGAGTTGATGAACTCATATTGATGTCCCAAAGGATGCTTGAATAGCCCTGGATTCTCCCTCGAGGGGATGATTGGGTAAATAGTTGAAACAAATAGGTCCTCAAGATAAAGAGGATGAAGCAAGAATGGGAGAAATCTGCATTCATGGAATTAGAAGAAAGGTAGATGATAGAATTGGCCCAAAAAATGGTAGCATAGATTGATCACAATAATGTGTCCCATCATGGTGTATTTGATCATGGATTCAAAGAAAAACCATAGTAGGGTGAATTTGATCATTGATTGGTTTAAATGGTTTGCCCCAGTAGGGCATATTTTCATTATGAGAAATGATGATTAGGTAATTGATTAAGTGGTTGGGGCATAATAGACCAAGAGAGTTCTTGATGTAACATTGTCCATTAGACTTCCAATACTTGATTTTTGATATAGCACCAAATGGTATGTGTTGGTTGAATATTTTGTCGATCAGCATACTGATAAACAAAATAGGTCTGATCAGCCAAAGTTTGAAGATTAGTCATCCAAATGTGTAGGTTCACTACATTAGAAGGGGACTGATCTCTCCTCTCATCAAGGGGAGGTTCCCTATATATATATATATATATATATATATATATATATATATATAAACAAAAAATAATACTCAAGGGTAGGAAAAACCATCCATCTCTCTTTCTTCAGAGATGATGTGTGCGGATCAAAGGAAAAACTCAAGGGAAATGACAGAAAGCACTCCTCTTCTTTCAGAAGTACTATTCAGCAAACCACAAGAATACTCCTGCTAGTAACAACAAAATGTAGCAAAGGATGTAATAACCAGTAAATCAAGATGCAACACAAAGTCTCCACCTGAATTGCTCAAGAGTAAGATACGAAGGACAATGAGGGCACAAAGTCATCCCAAGGTCCTTTACACAGAAATGAAAAGAAAACACACTAAAGGCAATTATGGGGGCACAAAATCTCTCCACACTTGACTCTTCAGGACACCTTCCTGGCTGCTGTCACTAATTCTGCTTGTTGAATTAAAGGAATAGAAGATATATTAAGAAAAAATACATAAGAACAATTTCCTCAACAACAAAGATATCACAGCACAAAGTCTAAAAAATCACTTGATTTCTTATTCCAATAACAAGATATGATCAACAAACTGAGCTCAAAGTCTCAGAAATGCCTTTCAGTTTGGGCAGAGTTTCGTTCTGATTATCAAAAAGAGATCCTTTTACAAATAGAAGAGAGTCCCTTATATAGCCTCTTCAAGAAGGACTCAGGAACAGTATCACATAATGTTGCATTGAAATCTGTTAAGAAGATAGGCTAGAACTTAGGGGCATTTACCCATTTGATTTTATTAATGCAGAGAAACAAGTCACGCTATTGAAAGTTTGCAACTTTCAATGTCCACCTAGCGATCTGATCCTACCTTCATCATTCCTCCTTTTTTGGTTAATTGAATTGGGTCTTGGATTCAATTTGCTATTCAGTTCCTTCCTCACTTTCTGTTGGTCTTGGCCTTAAAGCTTGTGCATGCATTCGGGTCTATAGATTCAAAAGATCAACGGCTATTTTATGAGCTTTAAAATTCACGTTTGCACGCCCGTCACTATGTTTTCAACGGGTAGTTCCCTGTCTCAAATTTGACGTCTTTAGGCATGTCACCCCTTGGTCTTTCAGCGTTTCTATTTAGCACTTTCTCAGAAATAACTTGCCCTTTTGGGCCTTAAGAAATGATTTGCTTTGGGTTGACAAGAGCCCCCTGCAAGGTATCTGCCCTTCGGGCGGTCTTCGAATGGCCTTCGGGCTTCTTGTTTTACATCTTCCCGAAGGGAAGGTGACCCTTTGACTTCAGGGAAGTGTCCTTATATTTGGCAGTCGAGAGTCCCCCATAAGGGCACCTGCCCTTCAAGGTCCTTCGGTAGCCTTTCGCAGCTTTCCTGTGGAATGTTTTCGCTGGCATTTTCCCCAGACAAATTCCCGCAGACAAAAAGTCTCCAGATAATTTCCTGCAGACAAAAAGTCCGCAAAAATTTATTGCAGACAAAAAGTCTGCAAAAAATGTTTTGATCACTTTGTCTTTAAAAAATCCTTCAGGTTTTCTTCTCGTAGCCTGTTTCTTGAATTCTTTTGGACTTTTTGTCTGAAGGAATTCCTTCGGACAAAAAGTCTGAAGGAATTGCTTCTTTCCTTCATCTTTTTTGAATTCCTTAAACAAAATCCAAAAGAATTACCTTTGTGGCCTTCTTTGAAAATGACCCTTTTGAAGGGTATTTTTGTCGACCAAGTGCCCTCCGCAAGGGCACTTGTCCTTCGGGAGGCTTCTTTGAACTAAGTCGATGATCCCTTTGATTGAACCAACTGAGTGAACCGTTTGATTGAACCAAACATTGAACCAATCCATTGAACCACTTCGTTGAACCGCTTCGTTGAACCAAGTCGATGAACCGCTCCGTTGAACTAAACATTGAACCGCTTGGTTGAACCAAGCGTTGAACCAAGCTGATGAACCAAGCTTTGAACCAAAATGGTTCAAGCCAATGGACCAATTGAATGAACCAAGCCTTTGAACCAAGTGGATGAACTGAGCATTGACCCACTTGATTGAACCAAAGGATGAACCAAAGCGTTGAAACAAAGCGGATGAACCACCCGAGTGAAACAAAACGTTGAACCTTTTGAACTTTGAACTCGTTGAACCTTTGAACCAAAGTGGTTCAATGGTTCAAGCCTTCTTTGCTTAGATGCTTGCCAATGGAGATTTTTGATTGAACCAAGGCACTGAACCAATCTCAAAAATGACCAAGTGTTAGAAACTGATTCTTTTGGTTGAACCCGCCTGTAAAAGCCTTTGAACCTGTAGAAATGAACTTGCCTGTAGAGTCTGCAGAAATCAAGTCTGTAGAAATCAACCTGTAAAGCCCATTGAACTTGGCCTGCAGAGTCTGTAGATTCAAACCTGCAGAGTCTGTAGATTCCTGAGAAGTTTGAAAAATGAGGAATTTGAATGCCCAGGACAAATTTTGAAAAGGGAAGAGACAATTTTGGTCTGTAAGACCAAAATAGTTCAAATGTTGTCCCAAAAATGAGTGATATTTTTTGGGGGACAACAATTGGCTCCAATTGGGGAACTTCTGTCAATTGCAAAAGAATTGAAGGGAGTAGAATCTAGAATCTCCAGTGTCTTCATGTATACCATTGGGCTACGGAGTCATGCTACCTAGAAATGGAAGGCATCAAAAATGAAAACAAACAAAACAAAATAGAATTAAAAACTATACAA
This sequence comes from Torreya grandis, assembly GCA_037957365.1. Taxonomy (NCBI): domain Eukaryota; kingdom Viridiplantae; phylum Streptophyta; class Pinopsida; order Cupressales; family Taxaceae; genus Torreya; species Torreya grandis. Next base: position 259,510 of record JARHVA010000034.1, read on the forward strand.
ATATACATATATATAGTTGCAATGATCTGATACTTCAAGAGTTGAAGTGTTTCAGATGCTGCCCATTGTGAGGCAGAGAAAAGAGTGTGCCATCTTGATATTTTAGTAGAAAGCTATTTTCACCAATGTGCTGATGAATTATAAATGGGCCTCTCCAAAGGGAGTCAAACTTTCCATGCATCCCCTTTGGTTCTCTCCTTTTGTCCCACAACAGGACTTGATCCCCAATCTGGAAATCATGTTTTTTGGCCTTCTGGTCAAAGAGTTTTTTTACTAGACTTTGATGAGCAACAATTCTATCCACCCCCATGGTTCTTTGTTCCTCCAGCTCAGTCAGGCACATGATTCTTTTATCAAGAGAGCTTTCATATGTCTGATCTTCAATTGCCTTTGCCAATTTCAAGGTTGGGAATTCTAAGGTGATTGGTATCTCAACATTGATACCATAAAGAAGTTGAAAAGGAGACATACCAATTACCCTCTTTGGTGTGATTCTGTATGCCCATAGAGCATCAATCAATGCTTTATGCCATGTTCTTTGATTGTCATCTGCTAGCTTCTTGATGATAGTTACCAGGTTCTTATTGTTGGATTCAGCTTGTCCATTCCTTTATGGAAAATAATTAGAAGAATGAGAGAGTATAATTCCATAATGGAAATAAAATTGTGTAATCTCTTAGGAGGTGAAACAAGCTGCATTATCAGTAACAATTTTGATTGAAACTCCAAACTTGAAAATGATATTCTCTTTGAGGAAGTTGCATACAACTTCTGAAGTAGCATGCTTAGTTGGGATTGCTTCTACCCACTTGTTGAAATAGTCAGTTGCTGTAAGGACATAATCATGTATAGCACTTGAAGATGGGTTTATAGTCCCAATAAAATCAATCCCCCATTGCTGGAAAGGTTCTTCTATGATCACTGGCTTGAGAGGCATAGCAGCTAACTTGGGTCTTCCAACAAATTGCCGACAGAGTTCACTTTTTCTGACCCACTTATATGCATCTTGGAAATGAGTTGGCCAGTAATACCTGGCTCGTAGAATCTTGTGAGTAGTCACAAGAGTATAAAAATGTCCTCCACAGGCTAGATTGTAGAAAGATTTCAAAAGCTAGCTTTGTTGCTCTTTGTCTACATAGCGAAGGAATACTCCATCTATGCTTCTCTTGTATAAGCCATTATCCTAAAGGACAAAATTGGTAGCTTTCAACTTGATAGTCCTCCTTTCTTTGTAAGACAAATGAGCAGGACATTCACCATAAGTAAGGAAATGAGCGATACCTAAATACCACTCATTGGTAGTGGAGACAAAAAGGACTGTTGGAGTATCTTCCACTTCAGCTTCTTCATGCTTTGTATCTTTTGGCTTGTTGTCAGCAATTAATTGGCATAGGCCTTTACCCCTGACTAGCTTTGTCGGCTTGATGTCTAGATCAAACTCTTGGATCTTTGCAATCCAATTACCTCTTTTCATGCTAATCTCTTGCTGAGTTAATATAGACTTGACTGTAGTGTCAAGAACTAAGGCAGTAATGTGTGAATTCAGAATATAGAAGCATAAATGTTTGACTGCTTTCACCAACGCATAAGCATGCTTCTCTACATTTGAATACTTAATCTCATGGGTTTTGAGAGGGCAACTCATGAAAGAGATATGATATTCCATACCTTCCTTGTCCTATTAAACAAGAATTGCTGAAAGAGCGTGTTCAGACGCATAACTGTATATGATGAAATCTTTGTTGTAATCTAGACAAACCAAGGTAAGGGCGTGAGCAATGGCAGTCTTGATATCTTGAAATGCTAACTTTCCTTCTTTAATCCAACTAAAGATGGTCTTCCCTTTCATCATGTTCACAATGTGTCTAGTCTTATCAGCAAATTTGGGGCTGAATCTCCATAAGAAATTCACCTTTCTGAAGAAAAAATGAACAACATTCTTACTTGTAGGCAAATTAAGTTCTTGAATAGACTTGACTCTGTCTGAGTCAATCTTTATGCCTTCTTTTGACATAATGTGTCCAAGTAGTTTTCCCTTTGTTACTCCAAAAATAGACTTTTTAGGATTTAAGGAAATGCCATTCTGGCAGCAATGCTCCAGCACTTGTTGTAAGTGGCATACATGATCAGATTGACACTTTGAAAAGACAGTCAAGTCATCAAGGTATACCACTATGAATTTACCAATCTCATCTTTGAAATCCAGATCCATTGCTCTCTGAAAGGTAGCACCAGCATTTATTAAATCAAAAGGCATTCTTCTATATGCAAATGTACCCCAAGGTGTGGTGAATGCAGTTTTGTGTTAGTCTGCTTCACCAACTTCAACTTGATTATATCCTAAAAAGCCATCCAACATTGATAACATCTCTGAACCTATCACTGTTTGAAGCACTTGATCCATAATTGGCAAAGGATAATTATCCTTCAAAGATGCTTGATTCAGATTCCTAAAATCTACACAAATGCAAATTTTGCCATTCTTCTTCCTTACAGGCACTATGTTTGCATTCCATGTGGAATGATGGATTGGGAAGATGATTCTAGCATTTAACAATTTTTGTATCTCAGACATAATAGTACCCGATATTTTTGGATTATACTGTCTAGATTTTTGCTTGTAGGGCATTGAGTCAGCCTTTAGAGAAATGTCATGGTGAATTTCATCAGGTCTGAGAGATTTCAAGTCTTCATAAGAATATGCTAAGACATCCATGTATTGAAGAAGTAAAGAGGTGAACTTGAATCTTTCTTCAGGGGTGCAACACTTACCAATATTGACCATCTTGGGATTTTCTTTAGTGGTCAGATTTACTTGATCGAATCCCTGAGAGAAACTTGAATCTGTTTGCTGTTGTTTGATGAATCTATCATGCTTGTCAAACAACTTCTCAATAGAAACTAGGCCTTTGGGAATTTTGTTTCCTTTCAGCTGTAAGAATTCTTCATTTATATCTAAACTGAATTTTGAGGTTGATTCATACTTCTGAGGTTCACTGCCTTCAAAACATAGTTGTTCAAAATTGTTTTTTCGTTTTAGGAAGGCAATGATTTGATGGTCATCATTGAATACTTGCCAATGATCAGCATTGTTAGGAATACTTGGTCTATAGACCAGCTCAATAGTATACCTATCTTCTTTGAAATTTGAATGAGGAACTAAGAGAGTTCCTGAAACAACAATTGCATCAGCTCTGTCATTAGACTCTCTAGGTATTGCAGAAATGTTGAAAGCATCAAAGCTTTCAATGTGGTCCCAAAACAAGTACGATAGTGGCATAATATTTCATTCTTGGTTTGGTATAAGTTCCTTACTTGACAAACCACTAATTCAACATCCCCTTTGGCATGAAGAAACTTGATGCCTTTATCTTGAGCAGGCTTCATGCCAAGCAACAGAGATTCATATTCAGCTGTATTGTTAGTGTTGCTAAACTGTAACTTATAAGATGAAGGAAACATATCTCCTTGAGGAGATATTAACACAATCCCAGCTCCCAAATCGGTAGAGGAATAGCTGCCATCAAATTTTAGAATCCATATTTCATCTGATACTAATTTTTATTTAGACTTTCCTTCATTAGAGATGGAGGATCCTTCTTCATCTGTATTGCAGCTTACTAGTTCTTCTGTTGTTCTAGTTGAACTGATTTCTAAGTTGACACTTTCAATAATTATATCAGGTGTTTTATGCACTTCATCTGTACATAGAAAGTAGTTACCCATACCTACGGATTCAAAAAGAATTTGAGCTTTAGGGGCTGATGTCTGGGTGACCACATATTTTGCTTCCTTTTCAGGGAGCAACCTCTTCATTATGCCTTGGATAGGGATCCTTGCCTCAGACAGATCCATGCTTAGTTCTCCTCCCATGTCCTTGCAAAAATTTTGTCTAAGCAAAATGCCATAGGATGCTGGGATGTCAGCCACCAAGACAGTCATCTTGATTCTCTTGTCTGGAAAGGCTGCAAATGCAAATTGGGCATCTTTGATTTGCCCTAGTAATGGTACTTTCTTGTTCTCCATGGAGAAACATCTCCTAAATGTCTTGGTCAGTGTGAAACCAAGAGACTCAACTACTTTAGCAGGCATGACATTATTAGATGCTCCTAAGTCTATAATACAATTACTCAGCTTGTGACCATTAATTAACAAGGAAACATAAAAAGGTTCTATTTTTCTAGGAGCAGTTGGGGGAGTAATGACAAGATTATTTGGAATAGGGGTGCTCTTTGGAGAATCAGGAATTACCTTTTTAGCCTTTTATCCTATAGGGATGGTTTAGTTCATAACATATTGGACCAACTTATTCAATTGATCAGGATTGGACTGCAAATATTTGAACTCAGACATTTGTATTTTTGTCTTTTTGACATGATCGATTATGTCAAATAGATGAATTGAGCTAGGTACAGAGAAAGGTACTTCAACTTTATGAGTTTTAGGAGGGATGAGAGGTGGGCTGGTTTGCAAATTTGAAGTAGAAGGGGAAGGCAAAATTGATGTATTTGCCTTTTAGGTGATTACCGGATCCTTTGACTAAAAAGGCAAAATGGTTCCATGCTTATAAATCATGACTGCTGGCTGCGGTTGCTCTTCTATCTTCCTTTTATTAGCTTGCTGGACTGATTGGTTCTTAGACCTGGTAAACACTGCATATGATCCATCAAAAGCTTCTCCTTTGCTTTCGAGTTCATCCTGGTAGTTTAGGAAACCAATGTGGGAGTCATTAGCTAATTCTTCTTGATTGTCTTCAAGGAGATAAGCGTCATTTTCTTGATTCAATTCAGGCTGGAAAGAGAACTCTAATTTTGCTTCAAGATATCCCATTGCTGAATTGGTTGGATGAGCTTCCAAGGTAAGTTTCCCTTGTGGGGGAGGAAGGCGATTTTGTTGCCCTTGATTTCTAGCAGCATTGCCATGATATGACTGATTTGGGAATGTCCTTATATATGGAGCAGGAGACATTCCTTGAGCCATTTGATTTTTGAGATCAAGCAACTCATTTGCTAATTTTTGCACCATTGGATCTGTGGTGCTTGTAGATGAATATTCAGAAGATGATGAATCTCTATTTTTATTTGGATCTCTTTTTATCTTCCTTGCTAAGATGAGATCATCTTTTACCTCAGTGGCTAAATGTTGAGCTGCAACAAGATCTATTTGACCAACATGTCTTAAGAGAAAACTTACTTCAGGTAACTGAGAATTAATGAAAAAGCATTTGAGATTCTCAGTTGTAGGTCGAGCTATTACAGGAATTTTGTTTCTCAGTTTGTCAAATTTGGCTATGAAGTCTTTCATAGGCTCATAAGGCTCTTTCTTCATCTGTGTAAGTTGAGCTAGAAGTGCATGTGCATCTTCTACAGGTTTGAATTTAGCTTCAAACTTATCTTTGAGAGTATTCTAATCAGTTACTGACCGAGCCTGTAGATGATAAAACCAATCTACAACAGCGCCTTGTAGTGTCTCCACAAAAATCTTGATTGCTACATCTTCAAATTCTACTCTGATTACTCCACAAGCTATGTTGAAGGCTGCAATGTGTTCATCAGGATGAACTTTCCCATCACCATAGAATTTGGGGAAATTCTTCCTTGAACTGCGTGGAAGCTCATGTAGAGGTGGATTAAGATTGAGAGGACCAAAAGCATTACCCCAGGGGCCTTGAACTGTCATTGTAGGATTATAAAAAGGAGGGATAACAAATCTCAGAGGGGTAATTATTGGCAAAGATTTATCAACATCAGAAGTAGATACTTCATCTGGCAATGGAGATCTGACTTTAGTAGGAGGAAAGCTCTTGGTTCGTTGGAGACGAGATGGTGAATGAAACAGATCAAAATCACTTTGCTGTACCAACTCGAATATAGGGTCAACAATCCCTTTAGCCCTTTGGCTTCGTGTATACCTTGAATTTGCCAGATTGTGAAACAAAAATGGAAAATAATTGACCTTGCTTCAGTTAAAGCTTGAGGCTTTAAAATGTGCATTTTTTCTCAGTTAGTGTGGAGGTGAATGGATAGATTATAAATGGATAATGGATTTTATATTCCCCAGCGGAGTCACCAAAAACTGTTGGTTGAATATTTTGTCGATCAACATACTAATAAATATAATAGGTCTAATCAGCCAAAGTAGGAAGATTAGTCATCCAAATGTGTAGGTTCACCACATCAAAAGGGGACTGATCTCTCCTCTCATCAAGGGGAGGTTCCCTATAGATATGCTATATATATATATATATATATATATATATATATATATATATATATAGAAAATAATACTCAAGGGTAGGACAAACCATCCATCTCTCTTTCCTTAGAGATGATGTGTACGGATCAAAAGAAAAACTCAAGGGAAATGACAGAAAGCACTCCTCTTCTTTTAAAAGTACTATTCAGAAAACCAAAAGAATACTCCTGGTAGTAACAACAAAATGTAGCAAAGGATGTAATAACTAGCAAATCGAGATGCAACACAAAGTCTCCAGCTGAATTGCTCAAGAGTAAGATACGAAAGATAATGAGGGCACAAAGTCGTCCCAAGGTCCTTTACGTAGAAATGAAAATAAAACACACTAAAGGCAATTATGGGGCACAAAGTCTCTCCACACTTGACTCTTCAGGACACCTTCCTGACTGCTGTCACTAATTCTGCTTGTTGAATTAAAGGAACATAAGATATATTAAGGAAAAAGACATAAGAACAATTTCCTCAACAACAAAGATATCAAAGCACAAAGTCTAAAAAATCACTTGCTTTCTTATTCCAATAACAAGATATGATCAACAAACTGAGCTCAAAGTCTCAGAAATGCCTTTCAATTTGGGTAGAGTTTCGTTCTGATTGTCAAAAAGAGATCTTTTTACAAATAGAAGAGAGTCCCTTATATATCCTCTTCAAGAAGGACTCAGGAATAGTAACACATCATGTTGCATTGAAATCTATTAAGAAGACAGGCTAGAACTTAGGGGCATTTACCCATTTGATTTTATCAATGCAGAGAAACAAGTCACGCTATTGAAAGTTTGCAACTTTCAATGTCCACCTAGCGATCTGATCCTACCTTCATCGTTCCTCCTTTTCTAGTTAATTGAATTGGGTCCTGGATTCAATTTGTTGTTCTGTTCCTTCCTCACTTTCTGCTGGTCTTGGCCTTAAAGCCTGTGAATGCATTTGGGTCTGTAGATTCAAAGGATCAACGACTATTTTATGAGCTTTAAAATTGACGTTCGCGTGCCCGTCACTATGTTTTCAACAGCTAGTTCATTGTCTCAAATTTGACATCTTCAAGCGTGTCACCCCTTGATCCTTCTTTGACTTTTCTATTTGGCACTTACCTAGAAAGAACTTGCCCTTTCGAGCCTTAATAAATTATCCGCTTTGGGTCTAGAAGAGCCCCCTATAAGGTATCTGCCCTTCGGGCGGTCTTCTGATGGCCTTCGAGCTTCTTTTTTTACATCTTCCCTAAGTGAAGGTGACCCTTTAGATTTGGGGAAGTGTCCTTCTATTTGGCAGCTGAGAGTCCCCCGTAAGGGCACCTGCCCTTCGAGGTCCTTCGACGGCCTTTCACAGCTTTCATGCGAACTGTTTTTGCGGGCATTTTCCTTGGGCATTTTCCCTGAACAAATCCCTGTGGACAAAAAGTCCATGGACAATTTCTCATAGACAAAAAGTCTGCAAAAATTTTCCGCAGATAAAAAGTCCACGAAAAATGTTCTGATCACTTTGCCTTTGAAAAATCCTTCGAGTTTTCTTCCCGCAGCCTGTTTCTTGAATTCTTTCAGACTTTTTGTCTGAAGGAATTCCTTCAGACAAAAAATCTAAAGGAATTTCTTCTTTCCTTAGTCTTTTTTGAATTCCTTAAACAAAATTTGAAAGAATTACCTTTGCGGCCTTCTTTGGAAATGACCCTTCTGAAGGGTATTTTTGTCGACCAAGTGCCCTCCGCAAGGGCACTTGTCCTTCGGGAGGCTTCTTTGAACTAA
>JARHVA010000034.1:872500-1162500 GCA_037957365.1 Torreya grandis
AGTGGTATATTAAAAATTAGACGACATTAAGTACTCGCGATTTCGTATACTAGTACTAGAGGAATCAAAGAATTGTTTCAAAACATTATAATAAGCATATTCAAAATATGAATTTTATCATCGAGGCATAGGGTTCATAAGATTCAAAAAATTTAACTCTGAAACTTTGGACTAACAACATAGGACACCTCTTAGGACCCCAACTTCTTAACCATCTATTATTCCTTTTGCATTGAAAGAGTTTTATTTATTTAGCTTAGGCACCCATTTCTATATAATGTTGACGCTTGAGTAATAGGCATAGTTAGTTAATTAACTTGGGTGCCTATTTTGTATGTAAGGCCGACCATTTAGTAATAAGCATAGTTAGTTAATTACAATATTAGGGGTAGTGTTGTAATACCTATATAGAGATGTTATAATGAAAGAAAAACATCATCTATATTTTGTAATTTGAGATCTATTCTTGAAGAGGTATCCCCTTCAAAGAGGCCCACAATATTTGGATATAAGCAAGGTCTGCAATTATTTATGATTTCATTGAGTAATTTGTTCTTCTTTGCCTATTGTTATTTTATTTGGTTTATTTGCAACTGAGATCATAACAAGTGGTGTATTAGAGTTCTATCCAAAGCCATTTATATAGTTGCATTAAGATTTTAGACGCTTATTGCAATTACCCACCATATGTTCTCACCTTGCCCTCATGGGATCTTAGTGAACAAAAAGTGGCAAAAGTAGTAGGGTACTAATTGTTTGGAGCCACATCTTTTACTTTTTTGTAATAGTGATCTAGGTTAGAAAACATGTATCAGGGGTTTTAAAATATTACAAGAAGTCATTTTTGGCTAAGCACATCGTTGTCAGTGTGCGAAGTGAGGTGAGTCCCACCAATACACAAGCCTTAGACAATGTTGTTTATGAATTTTTGCTTCTACATACCTTTGGTATATCAAAAGTGCTTAGGGTTTATATAAGCCATAGGAAACCATCAATTTTATAAATCTGTGGTGTACCAATAAAATGGTTTGCCTTGGAAATCTATCCACTTCATACCTTGGAGACGGAATAATGCAAGAATGGGTAAGGTAAAACCCTCAATTGTAAGAGCCCTGAAAATTTGGGCTAGGTCACTTCTTACAAATGAGATAAGTATATCAAAGAACCTATAGAAAAGACACCCCCTAACCTATTTATCCTTTGCATCAATCTTTTTTAGTATTGAGTAAATTCGGTTGGAGTTTGGAAGAGCCGAATAGATTTTCATAGTCTAATTCAAGGTAGATTAGTACAATGAAAAGGTCTTAAAATTTAGTGGAAAACATCTCACCAACCATAAACATTTTAGCCTTTATGACAAAGAAGAGTCTTTAGATAGACACAAAATCCAAAAAAATAAATTTTAAAAATAAGTTCTATAAATATTTTCACTTGCCATCCCTGTTTGATTTTCTCTTCAATCGGATTCGTTTGGTATAATCACTTATATATATCACACCTACCCAAATTAATCCTCTCTTCATATCGATCATTTTGGAATACTTTTTGGTACACCTTTTGATAAGCTCGGGGTGGATAATATGGCATCACACTTGCATTCTGAAAACCTTTCCTCTGGGGAAGTTGGATGGCATAACCAAAACAATCCAATCAACATAGTTCGCTATACTCCAACAGTTATCCAAGTTATATAAGTTGGGTCTAATTTATGACATATAGCAAATTGACAAGACTAAATGCCATATACAACTCCATGAACCAACACAATGGGCATAATTCTAACACTGGATAGAACTCTAACAACACCTAACAAAGTTATATGAGACTACCCTATACACCTCGCATACATTTCCCAAAATTTATCGAGGATGACCTTGCAAGTTGGTTAGATATAGCATAACAATATTTTGTAGTCCATCTCAAAAACTCCAATTGCTTCATTCAACTTGGAATATGAATAGAAGACTCCAAATTATAGGCCTTTTGAATGGCCTCCCTCAATGTAGGTGGATCAAAAGATTTGACCAATCACTTTATGGAGTCAATCAAGCCCTCTATGAATAGTACCACCAATCTTCTATCTGAAATATCAGTCACCATGACTAAAAGTCTCTGAAACTTTTTAATGTAATCGTCCACTAAAGTCCTTTGCCTCAATTGAGCTAAATGATGAAAATGAAGCTCAAGATCCCCTCTATCAAACCTCTCAATCAATATCCTACTGAACTCCTCATAAGAGTGTATGTTTTGATGCCCCTATGTGATCAAACCATGATACTACCTATTGTGGGCTGCGCCCTCTAAATGTAAGGCAACAAACTATTTGGCCTCTCCTTCTACCATCAGTCAAAGTGAAAAGAAGGTATCCACCTTCTGAATCCAAGCTCTAACCAAACTCCTCAGTGACCCATCAAAAGTAGAAAGAGATAACGTCCCCAATGCATGTTGGAGACGTCCTTGGCTTCCCCTCTATTTTTGATTGATTCTAGACCCATGTTGTTCCTGTTTCTAAGATGAAAACTCAAAAAATGTCATAGCCCCCCTAATTATCTTAGACAATGTAACATACTCATCCATATCTCTCTCTAACTCCTCCCATGGATTGAATAACCCCTCCCTCATTGGTGCAAGCTCTTCCCTCTGAACAAATGTATGTTGTGTGGTCCTATGTGCAGATGCCCCATTCCCTGAAGGGGTTGTATGTGCATTTGGTCTTACTCCCTGAAGCACTACTATCTCCATTTAATGGCTTCAAGCCACCTATCTCACTGAGGAAATGAAGAAACCTCTCCATCACAGTTGTCATCCTCTTCTGAGTTTGACAATACTTCTCAAACCTCTCCTCGGCCAACCTGTCTCTCCTCTCACCCTCTGTCCCCTGGTGTTCCATGTCACTCATAGCTTGGTCCTGCTTACGTGAACCAATTGGTAGAAGCCTTGCTTCCCCCTGCTACTCTTCAAATAATACTCAACGTCTTTGTTGCCACTCATGTATCAATCATTTTCCCCATAGAATAGCCAAGATATGGATTTGATACCATTGTAATGTCCCCAAATTGGGACAATGATGAAAAAAGAGGGTTTTCCAACAAAACCCTTACAACACCCCAAATAACTGAATTTTGAAAATTTTAAATCAACAAACTCTAGCTAATATATAGATGCTCAAAACACCTCCAAATAGAAACAAATTCTAGGTGCCAATGTTGCACCATTAAATCCAACTAGTGAAACATATATCCACTGAATTTTCACCTTAAATCCACATAACATGTCATACAAAAACCTTGAATTTGGTATTGGAATAAATACTTGTTTATGTGTGAGAAATGAGCATATGTACCTTGGGAAAATACCCTTAAAATATTTTAACTTTTCTCTTGAAAGTACAATTGCATTTTATCTTGTTAATTTAGCCCTCAAACCCTTGCAAAACTCACCAAAAATAATGATAAAATATATAAATAATTTAGAATGGAATATTTCCAATTTTAGCCCTCTAAAGCCTCCAAAAACTCTTCAAGGCAAGTCGCCCATGTGTAGAAATTTACTGTGTTAAATAAATCATAATTCTCCCTTGGATTCATTCATAAAATGATGTCAAAGGACCTTGAAAAATATGTTTAAAATGCTCAAATAATTGTAATATTATTAATCCACTTTTTAGGGCCTAATAGCACCCTATAAAAATCAGAAAATGGTCCACAAGTGAATCACCCCACTCATAAAATAATGGTATAATTTTTAGAATGAAACCCTAGTCTTTTCCTTGCAAATTTCTTTCAAACCTTGATGATAATTTGCCACAAAAATTAGAAAATAAATAACTTGTACCTTTCAAACAGAGTTTAAAAACCCTCTGATATGCTCAATTATTTTCCCCAACTAGTTTGCCCTTCCTTAGAAAAATAAGGAATAAAATCAAAATATTTTACTCATCCAAATTTCTTCCAAATAGCCTCCAAAGGTCTCCTAGGGCAAGTCGCCCAAGCTTAAAAAGTGGTATAAACTATTAGCAATATTTTATACACTGCAAAGCACTCCCAATTAGCCTCGAAACCATAAAATGCTCAAATAATTGTAATATTACTAATCCACTTTTTAGGGCCTAATAGCACCCTATAAAAATCAGAAAATGGTCCACAAGTGAATCACCCCACTCATAAAATAATGGTATAATTTTTAGAATGAAACCCTAGTCTTTTCCTTGCAAATTTCTTTCAAACCTTGATGATAATTTGCCACAAAAATTAGAAAATAAATAACTTGTACCTTTCAAACAGAGTTAAAAAACCCTCTGATATGCTCAATTATTTTCCCCAACTAGTTTGCCCTTCCTTAAAAAAATAAGGAATAAAATTAGAATATTTTACTCATCCAAATTTCTTTCAAATAGCCTCCAAAGGTCTCCTAGGGCAAGTCGCCCAAGCTTAAAAAGTGGTATAAACTATTAGCAATATTTTATACACTGCAAAGCACTCCCAATTAGCCTCGAAGCCTCAAAATACACTCTTCAATCAAGTCGCCTTAGTTGAAAAAATTAATAAAATAATGTGCAACCCTCTTCAGCATCCAATGACCCCTCCAAATGGTTCGCCTAACTCCCTAAGCAAGTCACTACCCCTTAGGAGGTCTCCTGTAACACAAACAAGCTACCAAAATGATTCGCTCCTCTCCAAACTTGTGAAATTTCCAAAAACTTGTTTTCCATAGAAGTTGCAATATTTCTTCAATGAAGGTGGTGTCTAAAAATACTTTTGTAGATCCACTTGCATGAACACATGTATTTTGAAGCTCACTTACAACCCTTGAATAGAGTTTCCCAAGTAGAAGGAATGAAGGTTTTCATTCCCAAACGTATGACACTTCTTGAAGGTTTTCGTTATCAAGAAGTGGAAACCAAGCTTGACATACTTGATTCAATTTTCCAAATCAACATTCAATATAACCTTTTCAAAAGCCCCTGTCTTCCTTTTTATATTCTTCTTCCAATTGTGGTGCACAAAATAGATAGGGGGAGTTACTTTTCTTTTTAATAAAAAGATATATAACAAGCTTCTTTATAAAAGCACTTTTAGGATGGCTCTTAAAAAGACCCAAAATTAGATAATAAAGTGTTTTATCAACATAACCCTGAAGCTTATTGATGTTCCCTTTTTTTACCTTTAATCCTTAACCCTAGGGAATATTCAAGCTAAGGGTCTCATCCCAAAGACTAGCTCAAAAAGGGGGACATTACAATATCTCACAACTGATTGAACCCTGTATCAAACACCAATTCCTATTATACTCAATAGTGGTAGCGGCTAGTTACCCATATACTCAGTGAGATGGAATGGTGACAATAGGGATACTTTGAAATATTTTCTGCATTGGTAGAAAAGTTACACATTGATTAAATCAAACTCTTTGAGCCCTATATTCTACACAAGACCATACTATTGTCGTAATGACTAAATCATTTAGTGTGTATCATATTTCGCCATTAAGGGGGTAAAATTAGCATTTAGTTGTGTAAACAAATGGTTATGTTGTTTTCTAAGATAAGGTAGATTAGGTTGTTTATTCAAAGCATGCAATATTTGGTTATTCGTAGGTTTGTTATACTAGTACATAGTTTGTAGGAAGTTAGTTATGTGTTGCAAATCTATATAAGCATCAATTGTGCAAAAAACATAGTCATTATATTTATTAAAATAAGGTAGATTAGGTTGTTTTCTCAAAGCATGCAATCTTTGGTTATCAATAGGTTTATTACAATGGTACAAAGTTTGTAGGAAGTTTTTTATGTGCTGCAAATCTATATATATTATAAGAAACCATTATGCAATGTATTGGTACAGCCGAAGATATGATCTTATACCTTTGATGATAACCTTATGCTCATATATAGGTGAACTCATTCCATTTTAAGAAATCATCAAGCTATAACAAGATATATCACTCTATTGCAATTCATAATTGTTTATTGTATGCATAGGTAAGTTGTTCATACTGCAATTGGTTGTGATATTTCTGCTTTTGTATTTGTTTAGTTCTTTCCATATAAGTTGTAAAAGAACACTTTGGGCCTTTTGTGCATGTTTACATATTTCACTCAAAATGGGATCTTGCCCAAAAGTATATATATTATTGATCCATATATCCAATCATATATAATTGGTAACATGAACAAAAAAATTTAGTGTCATTATCTTTAATCAACAACATTTATAGTATAAATCTCTCTCTTCAACAAATCTGCTTATGACAAATATAATTAGAATTGATATTCAAAGTCCCCTAATTTTAGATTGAGATTTATAGTCAAATGTGAGGTAGGAGAGGTTAAGACCAAGAAACACAAACATTCCATCATGGTAGAAGGAAAAGATCTTTGATATTCTGACTAAGGTCATGAAACAATCTGGTTGTCTTCTAGTTCAAAGCGGGACTTATGCTAGCAAAACTATTTATATATCTTTGTCCCATATAATAGCAAACTCATAGTTCATCTATTTCAGCAACTGCTCAAAAAACGCTGAGATGATATGCAAATTATATTTTAAGTACCAACTTTTCAAACATATGTACATCCCTATCACTTAGAAAATCTCTTTGAAAAACACGCTTGATTAAGAGAAAGAAACAACCAACTACAAGGGATAGCTCTCCATAAATGTTTTTGTCTATCAAGCTGTGCATTATGGATATTTTAGTAAATAAGCATACTGCATGAATAACAAAGGCTAGATTGCCTCTTTTAATGCTAATAATATTATCAAACTTGTAGAGATGAAAACCTATACTAGCCTTATATACTTGGATATCAACTAAAACTATATGGCTGAGTCCAAAAATAGAATTTATGGAGGTAAGCATCAAGTACTCTATTTAGTGTCTCTCATTTCTCACTTATATAAATTGGTTGCCTACAGTGTGAACAACTTTGTTAGGATAACTTTACGACGATGATGTCTATCTTGGTAAATATTAGGAGTAATTATTGAGGAGGTAAATAGGATTTTATACAAAAGTCAATAAATATTTTTAATAACCCTCAAATCATTGTGAATACTTTTGTCTCCTTTGACTAAATCAAAAGTTTTCTCCGATTTTATCATTTAACGATTAAACTAATAATTTGTTCCCCTCATCACACTCTTGCCGCTTAGTCTTATAATGAAAGGATTCAATTTGCTCCATAATGTCAACCACTTACTCATGTTGGAGCCTCCACATATAGCTATAGATAAAATAAATAAATAAATACTATTATATTGATGTTATAGAGACCAAATTAGGTCAATGGGATTTGAATGTATGTAACAGGGACAATAGAACCTTGCTAGGATAGGAATGAATCCTAGAAGTTGAAAAAGTGACTAAAGCTAAAACACAAAAAAATATGAGCGTACAATGAGAGTGGGAAAACACTTTCAAGGGAAGAATGCCCCACAAGAAATAAAGGAAAAATAACTTGTAAGAGGCTATAAACACCAAGAGAAATAGGTACGCAAAAGGAAATCCAAAGCAAGGGGTAAATTATATCAAAGAAACTCCACAAAGAAAAACTCTCTAGAGGATAGTCATAAGAAAAGCCAAAATAACCATGAATTGGCATGGAAAACCGACACCAAAGAGAGGCAAGATGACTACAGCTAAAAACCAAAATTTTGAGTGCACAACAAGAGTGCACAAACCATTGCAAGTGAAGAATATCCCATGGTAACTAAAGGAAAAATAAGGCATTGGAGGCTAGAAACTCCAACCAAGATAAATAGGTAAACAAAAGAAAAGCAAAAATAAGGGGGTAAATTAGATTAAAGAAACATAGAGATAGAACCCTAAAATTAGATTAAAGAAACATAGAGATAGAACCCTAAGGAAAAATTCTCTAGAGGATAGTCATAAGAAAAGACAAGCTAACCATGAACTGGCATGGAAAACCACACCAAAGAGAGGCACGTGTTGAGTACGTAGAGGGATTGGATCTCCCTAGCAAGGAAAACCAAAGCCAAAAAAATTAAAATAACAAGACAGATTAGGTATGAAGTATGCTTGGATACCTAATAAATTTACAACAATCACAAGAATGATTTATTTATTTTCACATTCGGTGGAAAGGTACATTGAATCCTTGGCATAATATGTTCATTCGAAGAAGTGATGCTCACACCACTTAAATCTCCCTATACATCAAAATGTTTGTTATTTTCACTTTTTCATCATTGGTTGTAGATGTGTAAAATACACCTATTTTTGTTCTAGATAGTTGTAATTTTTTTTATTTTGACATTGTTATCAATATAAGATGGTAATTTAACTCTTTTAGGCTTGGGATAGGCTAAGGTATATATTGTTGTATGCAAACAACACTATTTTGGTCCATGTAGGGGTGCCTCACCCTAGATTCTGTATTTACACCTCTCCTTTGCATACTAATGGGGTATAAATAATTCACGGGAGAGTTTCTACCAAGAGCCCCCAACCCAACACTATCTAAGATGCATTCAAATAAGGAAAATGACTAATAGTCATATTTGCATGTACAAATTACAATGCAAGAAACATGAAACTCTTGAAAGTAACATGAGTATCTCTATATTCAAGCACTAGGCCTTAAGCTGTCGTTATGTCTTCTAAACCTCAACTAGACAATCACTTGAACTTGTTCTAACAATGCATTTCTGATTAATACCAAGGAGAAATACCAAAACATTTTTTATCATTTGCTATTTTAATATATACTTGATATGTAATCCCTTTTATTGTGCAATTCCATTTTACTATATGGGTCCATATTTGTTGTGAACTTTATTTATTAAATTCCTACTAGCTCACACCATAATAACTTACAATTACACTGAAATCATTATCATTTTTTTAAAATTTGTTATCGAGAATGAATTAGTTCAAGCAGTGACAATTAATTTTGGCATTCACAAGTGCAACCTACATAATCAAGTTTTATACATTCTTTTAGGCCACATATGAACCTTTCGAGGATACTCCTTAATTTTATTTATTCCACTATTTTTTCTGGGTTGAAGACATATTCAATAAATCTCTCTATATTCATGACAAGGTTATTCCAGCTTATGTAGGTGGAAATGAGAATAGTTTATGTATATTTCACACCAAGTTTACACAAGTTATCATATTTAGAACCAAGAACGTGCTAAAAGTGTTTGTCATTTCATGCATATGCTTATTGATGAATAACTATCTAATGACAATGTGAGTGTATGCAATTTGTGTTCATCTTCTAACCATCACAATATAATATCTTTAATGTGCCCTAATATATTTTTATATTCTTATCTTATATTGTTTCAATATCTGATTTCTTGGACCTACAACATGACATTGGGAATTTAGCATCATTGTTCTCTCTTCATCCTTGGTCTTCATTTCATCATTGAAATATCCTAAAAATATCTATGAGATATGTTAAAGAAATTAAAGAGTCCTGCAATTGATTTTCGGTTGTTAGAAAGTAAAGCTACTAACACAAATCTCAAACATTTGATGCAATTAGAGGAAAGGAAATTCAGTACAATTCAAGACATTTTCTCAAAAATAAACTTAAGTAAAAGCTTATGCTTAGGTCCTTCTAAGAGAGATTAAAACCTAAATTTGTTATAGCGCCTATATTCTTACAAACAAGTGTTGGCCAATTACCATATTGCATTTATATAGAATGATTTGGTATGCTATTAAATTAGTCTATATAGTCGACCATGTCTAGGATTTCTTGAATAAAAATTCAGATTAAGATCATACAGGCCAAACATCCAATTAGGCCAAACTACTTGGAGCAAGAACTAACAAAGGTGATGTTGACAGGTATTTGGGGATAAAATATATGGTTGCCTTACTCCCCAGCCAGGACTTACACTCACTTATAAATGGATACATAGAAACACAAAAATAGAATGGAACCAAACACACTCTTTATTGAAGGAACATATAAATATCATAGAGATTCACATGTACAAACGTCCTTCCCCTTGACAATTGTTGACCAAATTTGACTTTTAGGTCAAATTGGGACACTTCTAGTAAAAAATTGATTTTTAGGCCTATAAGGGGGTATAATGTATTGTCATGAGATATTTTATATGTCATTTGATGTCGATTAATGTTGTACTAGCTCTGGTCAATTAGTTTCTAGGTCCATTTATTATTTTGGGTGATTTTAAGGGTAAAAAATAGTGCATTTAATGCTTTGTACGGGTTTATTGGAAAATGTGAATGTGTAAAAATGTTATTTCTTGTCCCATGTGTCCTTATACTTCCTAATAAACTGACATAACTAAAAATATTGTAGGTTATTAAAAGAAAAGTCAGTTTTTCTAAAGAAAAGTCAGTAAATGGTACTTGTATGGCCTCTTTGGGAGACATGTCACTTGAAAAATGGTGAAAAGTGTCTCTTTATCTTCCCAAACTCATTTAAATGATTTAGTTTCTATATAAGTGTCATTTATTCCTCAAAACCATTTTGCTTCATTTTCACTCTTCTTAACAGACTGAAGTCACTTGTAAGTTTATACTTGGTATGACCATCACAAGAAGTTTTAAGAAAAAATATTTTGGGAGGTTTTTGTACACAAAAATACATTAATTTACATATAATAATTTTGAGTAATGGTGGCTTGTGTTTTATGAATCATTTTTTTTAAGTTGGTTGTTCAAAATTCCCTGCTCATCCATGCACCCTATAGGTTTTGTCTTATTTTGGAGGATTCCGTACAGTTTAATTCATTTAATAATTCTTCCCATGATTTTTTTTGTTATAGGCTGTTTGGATGAGCAAATAACTTCAAATTTACAGATTGATCTCTTTTGAGTGTAATAGATAGGTTTCCACTATTTATTGGTTTTTCATGATTTGACATAGCTCCATGGGGTTGTGATAATTACATAAGCATGTTTAAATTCATTTGTGATCACATTTAATTCATTCTTAATCTAATAGCATAATGCTTGGATCCAACTCTCAGACCATGATCATGTTCAACAACTCCCCTTTATTCTTCAGGCTTGGTCATGACTTATGAATGGTCTGAGGACATCTGTAGAAGTGGGAAGAAAGTTTAATAGTTTTGTTATTCCTTATTATAATTCAAATAGTGAATTTAGATTAAAAATAGTGGAGAAAATGTTATGGTAATGCTTATTGCTCATACTTGTACTCACTATCAACCATGGAAGTTCACCTATAGGTGCTTAGAAGAGGATAATCACATTGAAACTAAGGTTTTGAAACCTGATTATAGACCCCATGGTTGAAATAAATTTATTGGATGCGAATATAATAATTATGACTAAACAAAGGTCCATACATCATATGTTGCTTGAAGATGTTCATACTAACTGCCAGACTTGACCATGTCTACCTATAGGTGATCTTGACAGAAAGTAAAAAAAGGCCTTTTAAGATGTTGAAATTGGTGTTAAAACCCTCTTCCAGGTCCTAACATGAATCAAACCTCATGACATACCCATTTTAAATGGAAAGGATGTCAAGTATTAGGTTAGACTGCCTTTAAAGATAAAGTGACTAAGTTTAGGGTTTTGTTCCCAAAAGGTGCAAAACAAAGGTCTTAGGGGTTCTTGTGAACTCACAACATGTTCCCCAAGCATTAAAAAGAATATAAAGAGATTTAATATGTTGTCTTTGCATAGGAAAATATCTCCAGAAAGTATTAAAGGCAAATATCTAGGGAAGATGATCATTGAGAGACTTAAAATTGCTAGTTTATGCACTGATTTTAGTTCATGACATCTACAGGAATTTGAACTTTTGAGCAACCTTGTATGTCAAGTTAGAAACCCTATCCATACCATAATTTTATATTGGTTCTTAATGGATAAATTATCACTCCCGATCCAAGTATCATATTAATCAAGGGAATACATACTATTTTAAAACCCCATACATGCCTACAGGGGTGTCTCAGACTTGAGAATACGTACTTACAGTTGGGTAAGCAAGTTGTGAATAAGTTTGAAGTTATAAGTGATGGCTTATCCAAATTATGAATTAAATGAGTTAAGATAATAGGTATACAACCATAAAAAACCTCAGGGAGGATTGTATTCTTATCTTTAAGGCTTTAAACAGATGAAGGATACCTACAAAACCCTAGTAGGCAGAGTTCATAGTTAGCTGAATGTAACTAGCCTTGGGAGCATTTTAAAACCCAAGGTATGACACTAAGTAGGAGTGTAGGTGAAATAAGGAGTTTTATAAGGTGGTAAAGATATATACAAACATAATTCCAATGCCTAATCCAATTCAATAAACACCTATAGGGTTTCATTTTCATCAACACAGTGATTGTGTTGATTGAGCAGACATGGAGTAATATTTGAATCTCTTGATGAAGGTAAAGCATGTAGATGAATCAAATGAAAATAAAGAAATGAAAGATGGATTTAGGAGAATAATAATATATATTAAAAACTAGCCTTTAAGTATAAACATACACCAACATCTACAAGCAGGAGTAAACACGATGTCTCAGTCATAGCAAGACGAGACTCAGTTTTTAGCCCAATGTGCATAAGAAAGGTTAATGGAGTATGGGATGATGGATCAAACCTATAAGGTACCTTATTCATATATCCATGTAAAATTTTAAACCTATAAAATTAGATAAAATCATATATAAGGGCTTCTAAAGTGTTAAAGTGCAGTCAAATTGGAAGAAGCCTATGCACAGTCTATTGTTTAGTAGTCTGCCTAAGAATTTGGAGCTTTTGAGTGAGTGATCAAATCACCAAACCAAGGGATAAAAAATTTTAAAAATCATGTTTTTGAGTTTTTAAGGATCATAAAATAGAATATTTTTTTGAGAGAATAGGGGAAGTACCCCCTATTTTGTCTTGGACAGGGGGTACTTCCCCTCATGCAAACCCTGCAAGGTTTGAGGAATATGGTAGAAAAGAGAAACCAAAATACAAGGAAAATGTTCAAAAGGGTTTGGAAAGATTAAATACACCTAGGTAATAATTATATACCAAGAAAGATGGTATGAATCTAAACAGGGAAGTCCAAAATGCAAATGGTTGTAGATTGGCTTTTAGGCATGACTAAGCCTAGAGGCCAAATAGATGGTCAACTTCAGTTTTGGAATGAGAAAGACATTACATATTATTAAATCATGTTTTAAAGGTGAATTTATATGTGTGGGAGACATTTATTCAAGAATAATCATCAAGAAACCATTTTGAGCCTTAAGGTGCAACTAATCCTACTAGGCAAAGGTGAGGCCTAATGAACAAAAAGGAAGTCACTCATATTTTTGGCATTGAACATGATTTAAAACCTATTGGAAAATGTTAATAGAGATATTATAGAGGTTTTTCATCTTGTATATTTAATAGAAACTAGGAGAAAACCATATTTTGACCTTGAAGCAATTCATATTTGTAGAAATGAGGCAAACAAGCTCAACAAGAGGACTTTGATTTATCATATCTATCATAATGTTTTCCATGGGAGTCAAAGGCATTTGGGGAGGTTAATATGGTATATGGAGATCATATTTTGATAAATTTTTGGCAGGTTGGATGTTGTATCTTTATGAACCAATCTTAAGACCAAAAATATGCCTAAAACCCTACTAAACCCTCAACCATGCCCAGTTTGTGAAAATGGAGTTGGAGATAGAATATAATGAGATAATTGGAATATAACACATATTTAAACTTATAAAGTAATCCATAAATATAATTCACATTCCATCTAGATGTATGAACTTATATGGATGGGGGCAGAAACAAGATTTTTCTCACTGTTTTGTGTGTTTTGTAGGCTATAAGAGGAGTTAAGAGATGAATCAAAGTTTTGAGAGGATATTGAGACTTAATATAACTATCCATGTAAGTTTCATGCCTTGAAAATGTTTCTAAGTATCTCGAATAGTTTTTTCAATTTAGTCAGTCAAAACTGGCCTAAAACACAAACTAGTGAGAGGGGTGAAAAGCTTCACTTGAACTGATTTTAAAGCTTGCATGATGCTTCCAAGGAAATGGAGGGCATTGAAACTTTTCATCCAACATATCCCATGAATTTTCATGGGAAACTGATGCTAAATTTGAGGCCAAGTGTGCAGGGTGCATGGAAGAATAATTTTATAGATGGAGAGGAATGTTTGAGTGTCTCCCCTTCCATTCCAATAATTTAGACTACTCCTCATTAGTTATAGGATTTTCAAATAGGCCCAATCATGAACATAGTGTTTTTATGCAAAAGGATGAGTTTTGTGCCACTTTGCATAACTTTGATGACTTGAATTGACATTTGTACTTAATGAACTTGCATTGTTTGACCAATACCTTATTCTCATATATAGATAATTGATTTTATTAGCTTGACAAGTGTCCTTATGACCCTTGGACTTCTCTTATCTCTCTCTCTAAAACTCTATAAGAGTTGGCCATTTTGGCATTGTATGAGATGCTCCACCTGAGTATGGTGAAGCCTTGCTCATTTGTATATATTTTAATCATTGAAATGACTATGTATTACCTCTTCATGACTATTCATAAGTGTGTTCCACTTGAATGATGAATATTGTTTAGTGAAGACTATGGAATCCTAGCATGTGGTCTCACTCTTCCATCTTGTTTATAGTTGGAAAATTTTTCTTACAGGATATGTAAAGTTTTTTAGGAGATGTCAAATGTTGAGTGAGTTAATATTCTAATTAATTTCATTTGAGGCCTCTTTTCTAGTCCTCCTAGATTTACACATTTATCCATGACCTCATAATGTAACATTGATGTGAGAATATGAATATTGAAGGAGTATATGTTTTAGTTTGTTTCTTGGTCTCAAGTGTAGAATGCAATTGGTTGCAAGTCATCAAATTGATTTAGTGTATCGCCTCTTTAGTTTATATTTGATTTCAATTATTTCTCTCCCTTTTCACCCCCTAAAGTTAGTTGTAGATTCAATCTTAAGTGGTACATCAAGGAAGCTAGCCCCATCTAAAGACTCACCTCATTCGTTAGGCTACCCACAAGCCTAGAGGTGATTCCATTGTACCAATTGGATGAGAAGAGCTTTGCATCTCCTCAAAGGGTGCATATCCAAGTGAAAATAATTTTTGGCACATCTGATGGGACTCTTGTTTCAAGAGTTGAAATATTCTTGGTGTTGTCCTTCAACACATCAGCCTTTGGAGGTATCATTCGAAAAATTAATGGTGACCTCAAAGATACATCAACTGGTCAAGTGACCTAGGTATTCCATTTGAATATTGTTGATATCATTTTCTTGTGTTGAATATTGTTCATATCATTTGAAGTTTCATGTCTAACCTTGGATTTGAGTTATGTTCTCTACAAGTTGGTGAGACATTACAAGCTTGTGTCATTCCCCTTCAATATGAACAAGTCCTTGGTCAATCTTGTCATAACCCTTACCAGCCCCAATATGAATTTCATCAGCCTCAATATGATCATATCCAACCCATACATGATTCTTATGAGTCGTATAGTCAGCCTCCTCAATGTCTTATTCCTAGTCAACCTAATTTTTTCTCCAATCAGCCCATTTCCACCTTCAAACAAGCACTTTTGGGTTGTGAAAGGTATATGTTGGAGCTTGATACTCGAAGGGGATGTGTTCGAAGGATTATTAATCATTCCATCCATCAAGTGAGAAATGCATTAGAGTTAGTCAAGAAAGAATGGGTACCTATTGAAAGAGCCAATTGGCAAAGGCCAACGAGTGATATGCTAAACATGAGTGGTTGGATTGCATATTTGGAAGAGAAGATAAACATTCATTAGAGGTAGCCTTACCAAGTATATCAACCTTCATACCCACTTCCATAAGTTCCCTATCAAACATACATGAAGCCTACTCATGATCAAAATCAAGTCTATCAAAGTCATCCTTTTCCCAATCAATTGGAGAAGAGAGTTGAAAAGATAAATCTTATGTTTGAGGCAAATCTTGATAGGCAAATTGAGTTGGCAAATATGCATATGAAATAGTCCATGTTGGTACAAAAGGAAGTGGAGTTCAAACCCTCATTTCCCGCTCACATTGAATCCACACCACCTCAAAAGGAGACTCATAATTCCAATTAACTAAGTTGGAGTAAGATAGTGGAGACATGGGGAAAGAAGGAGGAGACAAGTCTTGATCAAGAGTGTGATATTAAGAAGACATATAATCATAATATCCGAAGTTGGAGAAAAATAATAGAGTCATGGGAAAAGAAAGAAGATGGAAGCATTATCAAAGAGTGTGAAGTGGAAAATGGAGTTGATCTTTTTTAAGCCCCTTCCACCCTTCCTCAACAAGCTTCTTGTGTTCCATGGCAACCCTCAAGCACTCCTTATCCTCATGATGATTCCTATGAGCTTAAATAGAGACTTTTCCAAGAGAACTTAGACAAACAAATAGAGGAGATAGAGATAAAAATGAAGCTACTAAGTCAAGGTGTGATGGAAGGTTTATACCAAAGAGAAGACCTTATGCCTAAACACATCCCATATCCCCTCCCTCAAGAGCCTCCTACCTTGCATTCTCAATCTGATTTGGAGTTCTATGTCCCACCTTCACCAACTAGTTCATATTGTCCTTACCCCATCACCATTTGCCTTGATGGACCTATGGTATGGGAGCCAAAGGAGGATCCGTTGGTTGATAAATAAATATTACTCTTGCTTGAAGAAACCCTACTTCCTTGGCAACCTCATTGGGCTAGATCACATGATTTCAAGATGCCTAGTCTTGGCATCACCATGAAGGAGGTTAAAGATCTTACAGCCCTTGAAAAAATAAATCATATTATGATAGATGAATTTTATTTTGAAATCCCTAAAGAGGTCTTAAGTGATGAGGAGAAGGTATGTCCTTGTGTTGAATCTCTTTTCTTGGTTGATGATGAAGAATGTTTTCTTTGTGTTGAAGAACCTATCTTTAGAGAGGCAAATGAAGATGAAAATGCTCAATTCATGGTTGATAAAGAAGACCTAATGAGTTTTTATGAGGAATAAATCACCATAGGTACTCCCTTTGGTGAACAAGAGGACAATCCACAAGCTTGTGCCTCCATATTTGAAGTGGAATGTGCTATCAAGAAGGGAGAACGCTTTCAAGCCATCCCTCAAGAAGTGGCAATATTGGGAGAGTCTTATGAGATCAAGATAGAGGAAATAACCCTTGAATATGATCTAATCAAAGATGAATAAGAGGTGAATTCTTATTTGGATATTTCATATTGGGTTGATAAGGAAGGATGTCTTCCTTTTTCCAAAGAAGAAGAAATGATCATCAACAATTTCATCATTTTGAACGATATCATGCATGAACATGGAAATGTTCTTAATAAATATTTAGATGACTTGTTTGAAGTCATTGTGGAAGGTTATACTCCTATTCAAGGATGCTATGAGTTGGTCAAAGATAGAGAAGGCAAAATTGGTACACAAGTAAGTATGAAAAGGAAAAACATTCTTTCAAATCTATCCTTTCAAGAAGCATATGCATTTGATGATGACATGTTTAAATTCATCAAGATGGGATATAATCTTATCAATAAGTTGGGAGAAACATATCAGCTATTGAAGGATGGAACAAACTCCTATTGGCCTCAATCTTCTCAGGAACAAAAAATCAATCCTCTTGGAGACATGCCTACTAAGGGGATACAAGTTGATTGTGAAATGAAGAGTGGGCAGCAACATGAAGTGTGTTAACATGTTCAAGAGGAGTATATATACATTATATATTTATTTAAGGAATATCTACTTGATATTAGATCAAGTAAAGTTCCAAGGAAGAGGTATGATCCACAAAGCATTCAATCCAAAGATAAACATGCTTGGCACTATGTTTCATATGACCATGAAGATGATTTAATAATTTTTCCTTTTGATCCTAGAAAAGTGGTATGTTTAGTTTCTATGTGTGAATAATAGGCTATTTCTTAAATCCCCTAAGTTATTTTGCACATGTGTGTGTCTTGTGTGTTCGCTTTCTTTGTTGTGTGTGTCATTTGCTTTGTGTGGTAGAGGTAGTCACTAGTGTCTTGTCTTGATCAAAGATTTGAGGTCAATGGTCAAAATCTTTTTATCTGTTTTATTCTTTAGATGAATCCTAAGCCCAATGGACTGATAAGGCTACTGGTCTAGTTAGTATAGTAGGCATACTATCACAATAAGTCACCATTTTGTTGACCAAATTTGACTTTAGGTCAAATTGGGACACCATTAGTAAAAAAATTAATTTTTAGGCCTATAAGGGGTACAATGTATTATAATGAGATGTTTTATAGGTCATTTGATGTCAATTAATGTTGTACTAGCTTTGGTCAATTAGTTTCTAAGTCTATTTATTATTTTGGTCATTTTAAGGGTAAAAAATAGTGTATTTAATGATTTGTACAAGTTTATTGGGAAGTGTGCAATTCTTAAAATATTATTTCATGTCCCATGTGTCCTTAAAAGTCTTAGGAAACTGGCATAACTAAAAATATTGCGGGTTGTTTAAATAAAAGTTAGTTTTCCTAAAGAAATGGAAGCAAATGGCACTTGTACAACCTCTTTGGGAGGTGTGCCTCTTGGAAATTTTTTAAAAGTGTATATTCAACTCTCCCACACTCATTTCCATGCTTTATTTGCTTTAGAATTTCCATTTCTTGCTCAAAATTGTTCTGCTTCATTTTCACTCTTCTTGGTAGACTAAAGTGACTTGCAGGTTTGTACTTGGTATAAACAAAACATGCAGTTTTAGGCAAAATGATTTTGGAAGGTTGTTTTAAACTCAAAAAATTTCATTTATATATAAGAATTTTGAGTAATGGTGTTCTATATTTTATGAATCATCTATTTTAAGTTGATTGTTCAAAATTGTCTGCTCATCCATGCACCCTATAGGTTTTGCCTTATTTTGGAGGATTATTTATAATTTAGCTGGTTTTTATGATTATAAATCATATTTCCTTCATTACATAATGCTTCCAATTATTATTTTTATGTTCTATGTTGTTTGAATGAGAAAATAACTTCAAATTTGTAGACTAATCTATTTTTAGTGCAACAGATAAGTTTCAACTATTTCCTGGTTGTTCATGCTTTGACATAGCTCTATGAGGTTGTGATAATTCCATCATCATGTTTCCATTAAATTTTTATCACCTTTACTTCATGCTTAATCCTATAACATTATGCTTGGATCCAGCTTTCATACCGTGATCATGTTCAGTCAGCTCCCATTTAGTCTTCAACCTTGGTCATGAATTATTAAGGGTATGAGGACATCTGTAGAAGTGGGAAGAAAGTTTAATAGTTGTTTTATTCCTTATTATAATTCAATAGTGAAGTGAGATTGAAAATAATGGAGAAAATGTTATGGCAATGCCTATTGCTCATACTTTTACTCATTGTCAAGCATGGAAGTACACCTACAGGTGCTTAGAAGAGGATAATCATGTTGAAAGTAAGGTTTTGAAACCTGATTAGATACCCCATGGTTTCAAGAAACACATTGGAGGAGAATAGAAGTAGGACCAAACAAAGGTACATACATCATATGTTGCTTGAAGATGTTCATACTAACTACCTGACTTGACCATGTCTACCTACAAGTGATCTTAATAGAAAGTAAAAAAGTCCTTTTGAGATATTGAAATTGGTGTTTAAACTCTCTTTCAGGTCCTAACATGAACCAAACCTCATGACAGACCCATTTTAAATGGAAAGGAAGGCAAGTAGTAGGTTAGACTTCCTTTAAAGATAAAGTGAGTGAGTTTAGGGTTTTGTTCCCAAAAGGTGCAAAATAGAGGTCCTAGGGGTTCTTGTGAACCCCTCACAACATGTTCCCAAAGCATTCCAAAACATATAAAGAGATGGAATATGTTATCTCTACATAGGAAAAGATCTACACAAATTTTTAAAGGCAGACATCCAAGGGAAGATGATCATTGAGAGGCCTCAAATTGCCATTTTATGCACTAATTTTAGTCAATGACATCTACAGGAATTTGAACTTTTTAGCAACCTTGTATGTTAAGTCAAAAACCCTAGCCATACCATCATGTTATATTGGTTATTAATGGATAAATTATCACACCCGGTCTAAGTATCATCTTAATAAAGGAAATATATACTATTTTCAAAACCCATACATACGTACAGGGGTGTCTCAGACTTAAGACTACTTACAGTTGGGTAAAACATGTAGATGAAGCAAATGAACATAAAGCAATGAAATATGGCTTTAGGGGAAGAATAATATATATTAAACACTGACCTTTTATTATAATCATACACCAACATTTACAAGTAGGAGTAAACACAATGTCTCAGTCATAACAAGAAGAGACTCAGTTTTGAAGCCCAAGGAGCATAAGAAAGGTTAATGGAGTATGGGATGATAGATAAAACTTATAAGGCACATTATTAATATATCCATGTAAAATTTTCAACCTCTAAACATTTGATAAAATTAAAGAGAAGGGCTCCTAAAGTGTCAAAACATAGTCAAATTGGAAGAAGCCAGTGCACAGTCTACTGCTTAGTAGTTTGCCTGAGAATTTGGAGATTTTGATTGATAAAATCACCAAAACAAGGGATAAAAACTTTTAAAAATCATTTTTTTGAGTTGGAAAGGCTCATACAATAGAATATTTGTTTGATATAATAGGGGAAGTACCCCTGTTTTGTCTCAGATAGGGGGTACTTCACCTCATGTAAACCTTGCGGGGTTTGAGGAATATGGTAGAAAAGAGTAAACAAAAGCCAAGGAAACATTTAAAAATGGTTTGGGAAGATTAAATACACCTAAGGAATCATGATATTCCCAGCAAGAGGGGATGAATCTAAACAAAGAAGCCCAAAATATAAAAGGTTGCAGACAGGCTTCTATGCATGACTAAGCCTAGAGGCCAAATAGAAGGTTGACTTCATTTTTGGCATGAGAAATACATCAAATATTATTTAATAATTTTTTTAAGGTTAATTTATATGTTTGGAAGTTATTTATGCAAGAAGAATCATCAATAAACCATTTTGAGCCTTAAGGTGCAACTAATCCTACTAGGCAAATGTGAGGCCTAATGAGCAAAGAGGAAGTCATTCATACTTTTGGAATTGAAAATGATTTAAAACCTATTATAGCATGTTAATAGAGATAATAAAGAGGTGATTAATCTCTTAGATTGCAGAGGAAACCAATAGAAAAGCATCTTTTGACCTTGAAGCAACTCAGACTTGTAAAAATGAGGAAAACAAGCTCAATACGAGGACTTTAATTGCTCATATCTTTCATAATGTTTTGTATGGGAGTCCAAATGATTTAAGGAGGTTAATATGGTCTCTAAAGATCATCTTTAGATAATTTATTGGTAGGTTGGACGTTGGATCTTTATGAACCAACCTTAAGATAAAAAAAATAAGCCTAAAATTCTACTAAACCCTCAGCCACGACCAATTTGTAAAAATGGAGTTGGAAATGGAATATAATGAGATATTTGGACCAAAAATAACTATTTAAACTTATAAATGATCCCTAAATCTACTTGACATGCTAGCTAGATGTACGGACTTGTATGGATGGGGACAAAAATAAGCTTTTTCTCACTATTTTATGTGTTTTGCAGGCTATAGGAGGAGTTAAGAGATGAAACAAAGTTTTGAGAGAAGATTTAGACTTAAGATAACTCACCATTTAAGTTTAATTCCTTTAAATTGTTCCTAAGTGTCTCAAATTGGTCTTTCAACTTAGCCAATCAATATTGGCCTAATGAACAAGCTAGTGAGAGGGCTGAAAAGCTTCACTTGAATTGATTTTACAGCTTTCCGAATGCTTCCAATTCATGGAGGGTCTTTAAAATTTTAATTAAACATCTCCAATGGATTTTCATGGGAAAGTGATGCTAAATTTGAGGCCAAGTGTGCAAAGTGCATGGAAGAGTAGTTTTCTAGACAATAAATGATAATGACTCATTTTCAAAGGTTTCTAAAGGATCAAGTATGAATATAATGCATGAAAAGGAATGTATGAGAGTCTCCCATTCCATTAAAATCATTTGGATTTATCCTTTTTAGTTATAGGATTTTCAAATAGGCCCAATCATGAAGGTAGTTTTTTCTATTCAAAAGGAAGAGTTTTGTGCCACTTTGCATAACTTTGATAACTTGAATTAAAATTTGTACTTTATGAACTTGTATGGTTAAAACCATATCTTATTATAATGCATAGATAAATGATTTTATTATTTTGAAAAATGTCTTTGTGACCCTTGGACTTCTCTTTTTCTATCTCTCTCTCTCAAACTGTATAAGAGTTAGTCATTTTGACATTATATGAGATGCTCCACCTAAGTATGGTGAAGCCCTGCTCATTTGTATATATTTTGATAAATTTAATGACTAAGTGTTACCTATTCATGATTGTTCATAAGTGTGTTCCACTTGAATGATGAATCTTGTTTAGTGAAGACTATGGATTCCTAGCATGTGGTCTCATTATTCCACATTGTTTGTAGTTGGAAAACTTTTCTTGTAGGGCATGTGTAGTGTTTTAGGAGATGTCAAATGTTGAGTGAGTATTTTCATTAGTTCCATTCAAGGCCTCTTGTCTAGTCCTCCTATCTTTTCACATTCATTCATGACCTCACAATGTAACATTGATGTGAGAAGTTGAAGATTGAAGGAGTGTATGTTTTAGTTTCTTTCTTGGTCTCAAGTGTAGAATGCAATTGGTTGAAAGTCATCAAATTGATTTGGTATATCACCTCCTTAGTTTAGATTTGATTTGAATTACCTCTCTCCCCTTTCACACACCTTTCACACCCTCCCCCACCCCCGAAGTTAGTTTTAGATTCAATCCTAAGTGATACATCAAGGGAGCTAGCCCTATCTAGAAACTCACCTCATTCCTTAGGCTACCCACAAGCTTAGAGGTGATTCCATTTTTCCAATTGGATGAGAAGAGATTTGCATCTCCTCAAAGGCTGCATATCCAAGTGATAACATTAACTATGTAGAAGACATTACACTCAGTCTCACGGACTAGATTCAAGGAACACACCACACTTGTAGGCTCTCTAGTTCTATTTTTCTCTCTCCTAGAGATTTTTTTTTTTTCTATCTCAATTCTCCTTTGTGTTTTATTTTGATCTCTCACCTTTGCCAAATCTGATGTCCTTCCTACAAACTTCCAAATCTTACAAACATATCCAAATCTTGCTTTCCTAACACATACATCTTATAATTTTAGAGTTCCCTCTACCTTATAAAATGGTCCACATGACATGTTTTTCCGTAGTGGGTAATTATTTTACCTATGCCTATGATGTGGGTGAGACTATCAGTTAGTGTAGACTGGTGTTTTTGAAACCATTGCTTAATGCATATTTATAGTTTCAAAACCGTTGCTTGCATCAAAATGCAATTTCATCACCATCCTAAAAAGGGGCCATTTGACCTCATGAAGGTGATTAAAACCCTCTTCTTGCTTTTTTTGAGATGATGGACTTCTGATGATGTTTTTGGAATTTTTGTTGATCTTTTTCAACACACAAGATGTTGTTGACATGGTCGACAAGTCACACAAACATACAAGTATGCAAAATAACCCAATTTTTTTTATATGATTGGTTATGGGCGAGTTTTAAAATATCTAACATGTTGTGCTTTGGGCCTTAGAACTGACACATTTTATTCCAAGGCATGGGTATTTGCAACCCCTGAGCTTTCATCCTGAGTGGTGGAATAATAATATATTCATAACATGGATGAACATAAGCTACAAGATAGACTCAGTTACTTTAATGTATTGTCCCCACATAAATAACACTGTAATGTGGATTAGATCCACTCATCAGATGTGGATCCCTATCGCAATCAAATTAGCAATCATGACATCCTCATCTGCCCTTAACCATAGAAAATGGCCAATGAAAGATGTTTCCACCTTGTAAGCTTTATACCTCTTTGCAATGTGTGCAAGTCATGTAAATCCATTAGTTGCCCTAAATCTAGGTCTGGTGTATGATATGGGATTTGTGGTGTTTGATATCACATGAAATACCGTGTCATTGCCCCTCACCACTAATATACAAGTCATTGCTACATTGTATGAATGAACATGCATTCTTATTTTTCACTATCACCTCCACTAGAAATATCATATTACCATTTCTTTATGCTTCGTGCACAAAAGATGAGATAGGATCAACGGTCATGAGTTTCAAGTGTAATACAAATGACAATTTACACTTTCACTTTACAAAACCCCACTTGACCAAAACATGAAATTATATCCCTTCTCACATAACATGTTCATTTAAAACAAATGCTAATTTATTTATGTATATATACACTATTTTATAATAATAGTATATATTATATAATAATATAAATGTTTATATTATAATTATAATATATATTATAATTTTATATTAAGCTCATTGAAATAGAGTAGTTAAGATTAGATTTCCTTTTTAACAAATTATTATTTTAATTTTTGATGACTATTCCTATGTGTTGATCTTGTAATCTAATGGTAGAGGCAAGTTGATGTGTTTGCAGATGCAAGACAACTAAGTGACTAATGTTATGATATGAGGAAGTTGCCAAATGGAATAAATATAGAAAAGTTGACAAAGGGTTATAACACGTAACAAAGGGAAAATAGGTGGTATCTAACATGCTTGTAATTTGTTTGTAAGAGTGGGTGTTGTTTAAATCTGATCAAATTTGATGTTGTGATGATGTCTTCCACATGCTCTACCTTCTCACAGATGACCCTAGAAGTGTCAATTTATCTAAATATTAAGGTCAAACAACTCATTATACTCTCTTTAATGGTAATGGTGGTGGTGATGCCTGTGCAAAATGTGGAGTAAAGTGCATAGTATTGACTTATTCAATTGGTGCAATTTACTTGGACCCAGACAGAGATTCCCACCTTGTCATGGATGAAGATAGTTGGAGAGAATTATATCATTGTGCTAAAAAAAAATTAGGATATACCCCTGCAAAAATGAATAATAATTTAGAATTGATATGACTAAATGGGTAGCATAACATACATACATGCATGTGTGTGTGTGTGTGTACACACACACACACACACACACACACACACATGTACACAAACACACACACATATACGCGCGCATGCGCGCACACACACACACATATATTGACTATAATGGTGCAGAAATGGTACCGCTATGTGAAAATAGTGGCACAAAAAACTGCATGGAAGCAAGTGGAGGAGAGGAATTTGGATATGGTGATGGTGAACCCATATTTGGTTTCATGTCCTTTGTTGCACTCCTCCATCAACGCCAGCACTACTCATCATGAAATATTTGACTGATACGTTCTTCTTACAATTGTTTATTTATTTTAAAATTTATATATTGAAATTAAAGGTGTTATAAGTGATGTGTAGCTACAGGTTCAACCAAAACATATGCAAACTTAACACAAGAATACATGGACGTAAGATATGTGGCGATAACTCACATATTAGTCTACAAAACATCTTCTCCTTGTGGATGATCTCTATGTGCAGAAACCAATATATATTTGGTGCACTACCAAGTTATCACTTGTACATCAATGACATCTTAATATGCCAAGATGATTCTTTGGAGGCTTCATACCAATAAATGTGACAATATGTTTATCGAAATAAATTTGATTTTTATGTATGCAGAGATGTTTCAAAAACACCAACCCTAAGATCCATCTCCCTTTTTTCAACCCACAAAAAGAGCACCGATTCGGTCAAGGCCACATTTTCTAGAGTAAAAGTGATTTTGAACCACCACCACTATCCAGAGCCTTCTCAATAGGTTGAAAAGATGATTCTTCCCTTGATAGCTTTCCTATTTAACCCAAAGGTCACAAAGCTTGTGGATCACATCAAGCCCACTTACACACAAAGAGAGTGAATGCAAAACCATGATGGCAATAATATCCCATAACATAAAATCCATGAGTGATATAAAATGACGAGTATCCTTGAGGCTTATATTTGATCAATAAATTCAAGCCCTTGACACCTTTAACATTATTTATCTATGATATGGTTACACCTTTGATCAACGCCCCAGTTTGCCAAATAATCAGCCTGCTGATTAGCTTCCCTCTAACAATGGTTGATCGACTATGATGATAATCATCCAAACTTAGCCATACCATATTAAGGATGTTTTTCAACATCCATGCCTTCATTGGATGATTATGAATGGCTTCCACAATGAGCTTGGAGTCCCCTTTAATTGCTAGGTTCTCAATACCACTTTGTTGAGCTAATTGAATACTCAAGACCATCACTTGATCTTTTACCTCATTTTTTGTGTCTTGTAATTTTGTTGACAAAACCCTAATAAGAGATCCTAAGTAATCCCTAATACTGCACCCAACTCCTGATGCTCCTAGATTCCCTCTAGCTGTGCTATCAAAATTCAACTTAAGAAAGCCCATAGGGGGAGGAGTCTAAGAGGCAACAATGTGAGCATGAGAATTATCCTTGCTTAGCCTTGACCCATTAATGAAGGGGAATATTGATAAATATCCAATTTGGTCTTATCAACATGTCCCATGAGGAAAGATTAGCATGTTTCCTAATCAGATGAGAAGAGAGAACTTTAGAGATTGTAATTTCAAGTTTGATAAAAAAAGTTGGAAGGTCTAGAGGAAGATCACAAAAGAAAATTCTAGAATAAAATTCCATGCATGAGAACCTTTCAATAGAGAAGTAAAAGAGAAGATACCCATCCATTAGAGTAGTAGAGCCTAAGTAATTTAGCTAGAGTATTTTACTCTAGAGGACTATAGGATTCAAGAAGATTCCCCACACCAATTTGACACCAAGAGCCATGTTCTGAAGGGCTTTATTTCTTGGAACAAAAAACCTAATTCCGTTTAACTAAAGGCACATTTTTTGCATCTTCACATTTTTTCCAAATAAAATATTTGCATATTTGGTTGATGCCTTTAATAAGCATAATAGGAGGCCAAAGAACTGACAAGAGATAAATGTGCATAACACTAAGGACATATTTTATTAGAGTGAACTTGCCAACCATGGATAAGAATTTCCCTTTCCACTAATTCAATTTATCTTTTAAGAGCCCAAAAAATCTTCTTGAAAATATGCTCTGTTGGATCCTACAAAGAAAGGAATTCCCCAATATTGAGTCGGCAACTTACCAATTCTAAAATTTAGGCACTAGGCTAACCTCGTTTGAGACTATCTATGAATGTTGATGAATTAAATATCATATTTTGAATTGGTTACTTCTTTCCTTGATGTCAAAGAAAATCAGTTGAAAACAACCTTGATATAAGTAGCTTCACTAATGGATTCCTTTCCAAACATAAAACAATCAACAAATTGTTGATAGGAGAGATTGTGCAACCCATCTATAACACTAAGACCCTCAATCAAACCTTTTCATTTCATGTCTTAAATCGACATGCTCAGAGCTTCGACCATCAGGATGAAAATAAATGGAAAAATTGGGTCGCCTTGCTTGAGACCCCTAAAATCCTAAAAACACTCTGTAGGGCTACCATTAATTAAGATCAAGAATTTTGGAGTGGAAATATAGCTAGATATCCACTCACACCAATCCTTGTCAAAACTAAATCTCTCCAACAAATTCATGAGGAATATCCAATTAACTTGATCATAAGACTTTCTTATATCGATTTTGATGAGCATGCCTTGTTTCTTATTGAAGTTTAGTGAGTGAAAAAACTAATGAACCATTATAATACCATCCTGAATTTGGTGCCTTGGGATGAAACCACCTTGTTTAGGAAAAATCAATTGAGAATTAAAGGATTTCAACCTAGATGAGATTGCTTTGAAAATGATAATATAGATAGTGATTCATAAAGCAATTGATCTAAAATCACCAAAAGAGGATTGGGATGACTCTTTGAGGATCAAAGAAAGAAAGTAGCAGTTAATATCATCACTCACCTTCTTAGATTGTATGGAAACTTCCACCATATTTTTTACCTCATCCCCAATAATTGGCCAAAAATCTTGATAAAAATTCATTTGGAAACCATCAGTCCCAGGGCTTTATCATTTTTCATTGCAAAGACCACCTTTATTTCTTCCTGAGAGTAGGGGGAGAGAAGCATTACATTCTACTACCTCAAAACCAACTGGGGAATGATAGTGAGAAGATCCTTTTGAAACTTGAGATCTAAGGCCACAAGCCAAGCTAAAATATCATTAAAAAAACTTTCCACCTTTGTCCTTACTTCAAATATTTGCTCCACTTCCTTGCCATCCCTATCCAAAATTTTAGAAATTATATTTAGACTCTATTTAGCCCAGGTTGAATTGTGAAAGAACTTTGTATTTTGATCCCCCTCCTTGATCCAACACTCCTATGATTTTTGTTTCCAGTATATCTCTTCTTTAATATACAAATATTTTAACTTTGTTAACATGGAGAGTTCCCTTTCATACATATCCACACCCATTCCCATACTCAACACAACGTCATTCAAAGTAAGCAGTTCATCTTCAACTCTTTTAGATCTTAAAAACAATTCTTGAAATGGTCTTTATTCCATTGTCTGAAATAATTCTTGATGAAGATGAGTTTTTTAGCAAAGGTATGCATACATTAATTTTAATTGGAAGGGCATTGATCAACTAGAATTTGACTAAATAAAAAATAGAAGGATCTCTCAGCCACATCAATTCAAACTTAAATGGGCACAGAGGAGGGGCCTGGTCTAACATTATCTCCCAATCCATTAGATCATGGTCTGAGCTACACAGAGGAATGATTTGAAACTCCAACGTCTAATTGGAAACCAACCAAGAAGAAGTGATCAAAAATCTATCCAGGCATCCTGTTATGTTACTACTAAACACATTACTTTTGTTGGTCCAAGTGTGAAGCCCCTTAGGAATTACATCAATGAGCCTGACATTCAACACAAAAGAGACAAAATCCCATTGAGAAGAATGGGATCTCCCCATGCCTCCCCTTTTATCACTCATAACAAGAATGGAATTGAAGTCTCCACCTAACACAAACTTATCAATATGAGAGATCTCTACCCAACAATTCCTTTTAAGATCAGGACTATTAGGGTCTTAAACATTGAAGAGGTAAAACACAATATCAAAAGATATATCCTTAATTCAACACCATTACCAGTTAACCCCACTATCCATAGAGATCACTTCTACTTTGAAAGGATTCTAGAGCATGGCCAGTTCTCAAAATCTCCCACAGAATCCACAAACCACCCTTTCCAATTGTGCCAACTCTACAAGATAACCTCCTTTGCCTCCTCTTTGACCAATTTTGTTTTTTAGAGTAAGATTATATTTGGGAAAAGAGGGACCAATTGATGCTTTACCAAGCATATTTTGTTAAGGGTATTAAGGCCCCTAACTTTCCTCAAAATTAGCTTCATTGTGCAAGAGAGGGGTTTTCCACCCCATGCACATGAGGAAAGAAAATTGTGATGGCCTTTTGAGACTTCGACAAACCTTGCTTTACTAATTTCTCAAAATTGGGATTTTGAGGAAGAGTATGCCCTTGTGGCATTATAATCGAATGTCAGTACTAACATTTTTTGGTTCATTAATAACAATGCATCTATACTTTTCATATTTTGTAAGGATTGGTATTTCAAATTTATTGCAACTATAAACTTTTATGATTTAGTTTCGTTAGTTGATGGTCCATTACATGAAATAGAGGGGATATGAGATATTTTTATAGTATTGAATATTGTTAAAAAAATCAAAGTAATGAATGTTAGGTATGTTCCTAGCATGAATAAAAATCTCTTATATGTTATCAATTAATATAAAAACCCAACATTGTTGGACATTTCTTTAGAAAACAATATATTATGTCTGATGTCAAATAGGACAATAATTGCCATGGGTATTTGGAAAGGTGGATTGTATAAGCTTATTGAATCTATCAGAGTCAACATAAGTGTACTTATGGAGGGAGACTCCACCATACATGATGTGTTCAAGGATGAAATTCCTTGTAGGCTTTTGATCATGATCTAGTCAATTTACATACACTAGTTATGGAGGGAATATCCACTATAAAAGGCATGTAGGAGGATACAATTCATCAATCTTATTCATATGCATAGGTAGTTATGCAGGAGGATGATATGCATAAGTCACAAGCACTAGATCAGAGATCGGGGACAAGGCTTTTACTTCATTAGAGCATTAGTTATTTTGCTCTCTCTTCTGACCTTTGTATGGTACCTTAGTTACCAATTTACACAACCCATTGGATGTAAATTAGTGGAAAACAATTATTCTTTGTCCAAGTACATGACTCATCTTATTGCAAAAAGCTTTTCCTAGTAGGAGGGAATAGATGCAAATATGGTTTCTTTGCCTACCATGGGGTTGGTTTTTTCTCCAATTATTATTAAAGAGTTGGTTTTTACTCTTACTGTGAAGATGATCATATTTTATTTTCGTATCTTCACATCAAATTAGCTTGGTTTCTTGAGTGGAAATTTTAAGGAGGTCAATATGGTGCTGCCTAAAGGTTTTTGGTTACTTGGTCATTATCATTTGTATTACAGGATGATTAAGTCCCTATATGGACTTAAGTAGGCTTGATGAGCCTAGGATATTTTATTTGATCAACATCTCTAGGATTCTTGATTCAAAATGATGGAGGTTGGACTGAAATTATTAGGCAATGATGTTTCATCATTAAACAATGAATCACCCTATACTGAATTAGTGGACCACTTGATACATATTATGTTGACATGGTTTGATCTTTGTTTTTGGTTGGATATCTTTTATAGTTTTTGTTTACACTGAAGTTCCTATGGTGGACAATAGAAAAATATCAGAGGACTACAAATTTCATGTTGATATCTTTAGTATAGTCTACAAATATAAAGACTAAACTATTTAGTGCTATTGTGTTTGTAAAATTCTGAGACAAATTTGTAGTAGTCTCCAATTTATCCATTAAGGCGGGGGACGCCAGGGGGTGTTAAAGTTTTTAATTAGTGATTAGTGAATGTTTGACAAATAAGTGGTTATCAAACTTCCCAACTATATGTAACCACTTTTTGATTCATAAAAATACAAACACATAAGTGTGTAAGTGTGTTGTATGCCTTCCATTTATCTTCATTCTTTCAACATTAATTTGATAACAATTATAAATAAGGCCTCTATATGCAAGCCATAGAGCTGATAGCTATCTTCTTAGTTTGTATGGTTGCCCTAATTATCTTTTCTGGTAAAGATCTTATTTGTCACAAACATGCCTACAATTCTCTCTCTCTCTCTCTCTCTCTCTCTCTCTCCATTTAGGGAAGATATATAGGTACCCAATGCACAAAATGATGATGGGAATAAACTACAAATGGTAGGTATTATCTATCTTCAAGTTGGCTATCTCCCTTATAAAAAATATTTTAATAGGGAAAGCATGTCCTCTTTAATTCAGTGGGGATTATAAGATAGGTGTGATGATTGTAGTGATATTTAACTTTTAGAATGTATCTGGATGCTTTGTTCTATTATCATGAAGATCTAGTTGGTAGCTTGTTTATGAAGCATTGGTATTTTTGGGTCATGACACCTTTGTTTTGTTTTGGGAGTGTGTTTGCCTTCCTTTATAATATCTCATTTATCTTGGTTGATGTTGCACATCCACTATTCATATTAAAGTGGGGCGGGGGCAAGGCGGGGCGGTGGGGCAGTGTTTTGGCTTATTTTTTGAACCTGTGTTTTACCACAATACGCACCCCAGCTTATCATTAGAGCATGCCCTGATGGATAAGAACCTTTATTGATAGAAAATTGTTTTACAAAGATTGCATACCAATGATTTTAATTTGATCTAAAATTAGACTAAATAATTGATGATGTTATCTTGGCCATAGAAAGTTCCAAATACATTTCAAACTAGAAAAATTACAAACAATATGATTGATAGATAAAATGCCTAAGGAAAAACCCTGATTACACGCATCACCATCTATAACACAATCATTTTTTTCTTTTAATTTTATATTTATATCTTGAATTAAATCCCTTGCCTTGCTTCATTTTATCTTACCAAGGAAGCCTTTGAGGTATTTATTGAGGCAAATTGAAAAAATAACTTTCATTTCTCAAATAATTTCATCTCTTTCATACTATAAGTTGGCTCTAAAGTAAGTTTAGTCTTGATGGAGGTGCAACAGTTACAACCAAAGATAGGCTATAAATCAGAGGGAAATATTGTAGTTGGTTAACAAGCATAGTGGTTGTTTAACACTAAGGAAGGATATAGAGAATTGCTTTTTCTAAGCACGTAATAGACTTGTTCATCAGTGTAATGTGTAAGGGATCCATTTTAAGGCAAGCTTCTTGGATGATTAATGCCTTAATTCTTACATCAATTATGATTCAATAGGTCTTTGATGGTAAAAATGTGTAATTACTACTTTGAATGGAAAATAAATTCCTAAGTTTACTTGGGTCTTATTTATACTAGGTAGGGGTCCTTATGTAGTTAATGGCTAGGTGCCCTTGTTAAATTTCTTTTAATAACAAGTAGTCTTTTTGTTAGGTTATATTAACATTTTTTATTTGTATTCTAAATTATTTAGTTTTATATTAAAAAATGCTTGATGGAAACTTGGGAAACCTATTTATCTTTATTACACTTTTCAAAGTCTCCCAACTTCTGTTTTAAAGAGTATTTTGTTTGCATGAAGCTAATATTTTAGAATTTTATCCCAGATTGTAGAAGGTATGAAATTGTAAGTTTAGATAGTTAATGTTATGCTGGAGTCATGTGCAGGTTGAGGATGCCATGGAGGAGCAACTTGGTATTCATAATTTAAAAAATATAATTGTATGTCATGTCCTATGAATAGGCTCATAGAATACCAATTCCAAAAATATTGTTTTAAGAATGGAATTTGTGCTTTATTTATAGATCATTACTTAGTTCACCACAACAAAGTAAAACCAAACTCTTCTACAAACTAATTGATAAAGATGTGTAACACTGGAAGACTTGTATGGCATGTTCGGTAAACTAAACTTAATGATTGGGTTTGGCTAAGCGACATTGAGATAGCTATCGTATTTATAAATCATACCTTAGAAATATCTACTTAAGAATTTAGAATTAAAATTGTAAGATCCAATTCAAAAAATCATAATAGAAATTATAACATTTGTTGTAATACCAATTGTGACAAAAACTAGGATACAAGTTTTGCATAACGTAACAGTTTTGGCACAAGACACTAATACATGAAATATGAGGGGTCCACTTCCAAAATCACATTTAGCCATAGGTTAAGTTACATTTTTTTCTAGATTGAGTGCAATTGAGGATGTGTCACAATGCTAGCTCATATTTTCTGTTCAGTCTTTGGAGAAATACAAATTTTAACCTTGTTTCTCTTTCTAAACTCTTCCATTTAAGATAGATGAACATGGGAAAAAAATTAGATATAAATATTATTATAACTTTATC
Organism: Torreya grandis; assembly: GCA_037957365.1. NCBI lineage: Eukaryota > Viridiplantae > Streptophyta > Pinopsida > Cupressales > Taxaceae > Torreya > Torreya grandis. The sequence continues at coordinate 906,001 of JARHVA010000034.1, forward strand.
TCATGATTTCTAAAATTGGGCTTTTGATGTGTGTCATAGGAGTCAGAGACAAAAAATACCCCTCTGAAGAGTCAGAGAAATGAACCTTTTGATGAAGTTCTCAAATAAAACTTATTAGGAGCATGAAATGGGTTTCCAACATGTGGAAAGTAGAAAGAGGGACCAAACCATTTCCATTTGTGTTGGTGAAAGGCGATTTGGGTAGAGGACCCAAATCACATTTTGTAATGTTCTCCAAAAAGCCACAATAGTACTCCAGTTTGATGAAAAATAGGACCAAATTTGAAACCACTTCAACATCAGAAAGTAGAGCCATCAGATTTGAAGCAAACATAGCCACCACTTCTGATTTGACACAATTGTAGATTCCTTGTTCCAGGTATTCTTTTCCCAAAAGCAAAGAAAATTCCTAGAATAGTTCCTTAGTAGGCACCCAAAAAAGATTCTTTAGTCTTACTCAAGATATCCCCCCCCTCAAAATCCATCTCCCCGATAGAGCTGCCACCATAGACTGTAGGAGTAACCAAGGCGAATTCAACTCCATGATTCATGGTAGAATTCCAAATGCACTATGAAAGAGCAACTTGTCACCCATGTACAAAACCAGAAGAGAAACATCCACCATTCATCATAAGAGGATCATGATAAAATAAAGCTGATTAATGTTATCATGTGCCATCATAGACACTTTATAAGACACACATGCCATAATATTTCCATCAAACAAGCCAATAAGCTATCATTCATGACAATTATGGTGGGAGTTGCACTATATAGATAATCATTAAAAATGATTAATGCAAGAGTTTAGCCCAAACATTAGCCTAACCATGAAATTTGCCAAACAAAATTAGAAACTAATTAGATAGAAAGTAAATATTTCTAATAGCCCAAATTTCCACTTTTTAATTTTGTTTTTTAGGTTTTTTAAAAATCAAAACAAATTAAAAAGTAATATAGATTAAACACACAAGTCAATAAAGACTAAGAATGGGAAATCTTCCCAAGTTTTATGCAGATTGTCCATTCTGCTTGTTTCAAGTTGGTCAATGCCACATTTGGCCAAGAAATTGGTAATAACATTAGCTTCTTGGTAGCAACATTAGCTTCTTGGTAGCAATGTTTAGACTCCAGGGAGACAAATTTATTCAACCTATCCCAAACACTAGACAAGATATTTTCAAGTTTCCAATATTTGGCAATTTTTTTTTTGAAATGTAAAAATAATGATCTAGGAATCCCCTTTAATTATTAACTTGTTGATATTGCACTAGAGTTCAAGCTCAATCCCAAAAATTGGAGCCTGTGCTTTTGCTTCATCATTAGTACCATCTACAAGTTTCTTGGACATTGCCCTGATCAAGGATCCACAGTAATCACAAATGACACATCTAAACCCTGATGTACCTATATTTATTTTGGAAGCACCATCAAAATTCAACTTGAACCACCCTACTAGTGGAAGAGTCCAACAACTCTTATACTATCTTACTTTCTTACTCAAAATTATTGTTGACCCATTAACAGGTAAAAGTAATGTTATTATTACTAATTCAACTTAGGAGACAAATTCTTTAGGGTCCCTTGCTTATAACTTGAAGGAAAGTGACATGAGAGGTGTTAGGACAATACCAAGGCACACCTGAGCATATCAATAAGGTTTAATAATATAGTAATAACAATTCCAGATTCAAACCATGACACTCAAAATCCCAATACTAAACAAGGCTAAGCAAGGAATTAACATTGCCAAATCTCATAAAAGAGTGAAACAAAGTATGCATTGACAAAAAATATCAAAACAACAACCAAAGTGATCATAAAATAACAAGGTAAAGGATAGATCAAAATTGCCACATACGTGACAACACAAGTAATCTCGCACATCATTAAAACAAAAAAAATGAAGATGAAGTATAATACATGACATAAAAGTATATAAGACAATAAAAAATGAAATAATAGTAATAATTTAAAATGGACAAATTATTGCAAGTGTTTATGGCTCAATATAATACCTCTTTTTATCTGTGTCAGTTTCTTTTATTCCTTATCCCTTGACCGCTAGAATCCACCACTAGCCTAGCTCATTTTACTTATACCTGCATCCACAAACAACATCTATAGTACTTTTAACATATAATAATATGCAAAGTTGAAATGAATAGCATCATGTAGAAAATCGAATATCAAAACCAAATTAACACATACAAAATAAACTCTAGCTATAACATTTTGTGCAATATCTAAAAATAGATTAAAATAATGGTTTCAAGTATAACTAAATAGTGTAAAAGAAGTGTTCTATGGGGATGCATCCCCCAAAAAAATCCCCATGTTTCTAGCACAGGGATGTCCCTAGGACATGAGGACTTAAGGGCAAATGTCTCCCAACCATCCTGCCACCTCCACCATGAACCTCCACCATCCCCGGAATGTTTACCTCCAAGAGGGGATATCTCCTTCAAAAGGGGGACATTTTGGAGACTCTCGGATGTCCCTAGGATGTATATAAGTCCCCTGAACCCTTAGCAAATGCCCAAGCATCCCTCGTGCAGAGGGACACCATAAAGTGCATTTTTTTAATTAAAAAAAAAAAAAATGGGTTTTTGAGCCTTATCCCTGAACCCTAATTGCCAGTGGGTCCGAACCCCAACCGCACCCCCACCTCCCAAGGCCATCCAAAATATTATAAAAATCCCTCTCCGTCTCATTCCAAATGACACAAAAACTTTATTAAGTGAAGTAGAGAGCTGAAAGTAGAGGCAATAAGTTTAGAGGGAGAAGTTTTCAAGAATGAGAGAACATTTTATAACTTTATTATTGATTCTTTATTGTAATCATGAATCATCATTATGAAATTTTGAAAATTCTAAATTCGATATTTTCATTTTCATTTTCAATGTTCAATGTTCAATGCTCAATGTTCAATTTTCAATGTTCATTGGTTCAGTGGATCAAACTTGAAACTTAAATGATTAAATCACAATGTTAAATTATTGATGTTTAATGCAATATACTTATTCCTTATACATCTTTTTATAACTAATTTTTCAAGTACTATATGTATTTTCACCGCTCCCTGCCATCCCCCCACCATTCCCAAACTTAGGCCCCTCATTCCCCCATCCTAGAAACCCGTCCCCCATCCCTATGTTTCCCCGCCAGGGAACTCCATGGAACCATGTTAAAAAGTGTGTTGAAAGTATGTATAAAAATATAGAAATGAAATATTTAGGTGGGGTTATAAAACTTAGCATTGAATTTATATTTTGTTAATCACCCATTATTTTTTCTGATTTGTCTTGTTTGTTTGTACCATTCAGATTACTATAAAGAGAATCAAGCATAATAATCAACTTGGTCTTGAGGTTCAATTACATGTTCCAGAAGTAGTGTGCTCAACATTAAGTGATATAGGTGTGTAACAAGGGGATATTATTGTGGAACATTTCTTTCTGAACAAACATGGAAATAGGAAAATTTAGACCATAGGTTCCTTTGCTTTACCTATTTCAAAAATTTTGTGCTCTTAGTTTTGAGGTTTAGATTCTAATGAGATCAGTGGTACTTCAAATTGTTTGGAAAAATAAATAAATATTAAATCCCATTTCTTTTGTTGATATTTTTATTGAAAACGTTCTAATTGACTTACAACATATATCCATCTTACATAAAAAATACTCTTTTTTTGAATTTGTCACTAAGTCATGATGTGGATATTGTCACTTTTGCACTAGCCTCCATGCTCCTATTCACTTCATGAAATGACTATATGTTTGCATGAATAGGGGTGATGTGGGCCTTAAAAGCATACAAGTATGATTTATGAATCCCAATGAATATGAAGTACTTAATGGCAAATCTATTTACTTACTTTCCACACTACATTTTTGAAATGCTAGAATCTATTAGGTCCATTATTTTTGAAAGGTTGAATGTTAGTTTTATCTAGCAGTTATTAAGATTGCTCTGAAGTGTGTATCTATTCTTTAGCACAAGATCCCTGATTACAAATTTGTGGGATTACTTATGGAAGCAACCTAGTGAAACAATAAGTCATTCTATGGTGGTGGTTATAATTGACCACATATTCCTTTACATTAAAGATGTTGGTTAGTGATCTTTTGCTTCTGCTCTATGATCCAGTTAGATTCATATTCAGATTCTATGTATTGTGCACTTTGATTCCTTATTTGAATTTAAAATTAATATTAAATATTTAATATCTTACTTAAAGGATAATTATCTAGATTGATACATGTTATAAATTCATAATGAACATGCTTTTCTGATTTAAACTTCCTGATCATAATTTTAGCTTGAGCTTTTATTGATGCAGTCATTACACTTTTCTCTATTAGATGTTTTATGTTATGAAAATTTTGTCATATTTTTTGTACTTATATTATTTTTAGTGTGAATTACATGATAAAAACATTTTGTATTTTGAATAGGTCAGTGTTTCATAGATAGAACTAACAAAGATAATGAATCACATTATGGTCGGTGGATTCTTTCTGAGGTTAGTTGTAATTAATTGTGCAGTCCTTTGGTGGGCCAATTTCAAGAAATATTTTTTAAAAATCAAATAATAAGTATTATGTTTAGTTGAACACTATCAAAACTTTACTATATAATAAATTAATTATTATTTAATGCAGCTAGTTAAAACTTAAAATAATATTATATTGTACATCAATGACTAGTCTATTAATACTCTAATATGGTGTTTTGTAAGTTGTAACTACATTTTTTTTTGTCTTTTTTTAACTCTCTTATTCAGGCACATGCCAACAAGGTATTAGATTTTATGGAATACCATATTTAAATTATTCATTGGGATGTGTTTCTACACCCCTGATCTAAGAAATATGTCCTAGAATCTGGGGGTGAAGTTGAGATTCTCTCAATCTATTTCATATTAGGTTTGGGTCTAGGGAGAGGGTGACAAGGTTTTGATAACATAGACTCGATCCCTAATTTTTTAATCTTTTGTGATAAATTCAATCAATTTTTTTCACTCCTCTAAACATTTTGCATCATCCAAGGTTCAACATACAATATTATATTTTTAGTTATTATCCAAGTAAAGACATTCACATGGATTCATTGTGATTCTAACTAGTATGTACCATTTGTTTGGGTTTTATTATTCAATTTCAAAGTGTATTTTGTGGTTGAAAATAAGTTGGGAACAAGGACATTATCTATAACTCTAGGTCATTTTTTGGCCACATTTATACTTTTAGGTTGTATTACTTGGGTTTTCTTGAAAGTTGACTACTGACATGGGGTATCAAACACACTTAATTTTAAAATATTTTGTGTTCACATACATGGTTGATGTATGATTATATCTATATACATTTAAAAAGTTTTTGGAAAGGCAATATATGCTATGCATTTAGTATTATTATACATTGCTTGTCCTTGGTAATGCATTTGTTCATATTTTTTTATGTTTGTTAAATAATTTATAAATGAATAATGGATACTTGATTTTGGAGCCACACATCATGTCTCATAATGAGAATAAATTCCTTTCACTTAATGAGAGAAAAAATGAATAAAATATTTATGGGTGATTATAGCTACTTGGATATTTTAGTTAATTGTTTTGGTTTTTAAAACCAACCTTCTTTTTGTTTCTCAAATCATTAAATTGAATAAGAAGGTAGAATTTTAGGTACATAAGTTTTGATAAAATACATGAATGATAATTATAAAAGAGTGTATTTTGTTACGCTTAATGGTGGATTGAATACATTCCATGGCAATAATTCTCATATTTTGCGTGTTTATTTCTTATGTTGATGATACTAGTAGATGGTGGAAGGAGGCGTTTGGATATGATGCACATATTGTTTATGCTTTGTGATTTTCCTCCCATTTTTGTTGATAGAGAAGTGTGTGAAGGATATGCCAATCAACATACAAATAATTTTTGAAGGGGGAATCTTGGAGAGTTAATATTATTCTTTAATTGATGAATAGTGATTTGATACATTGATTAAATAAGCCATCACTTCAAGGTGCAATGTGTGTATTGACATTCATTAGTGATAAGGAATTTGATAAATAATTTCATAAAAAATATGTCAAACCTATTATGATGCTTAAAATAGATAATAGAGGAAGGTATGTAGACATGAAGTCTGATAGTTTCCACAATACTCATGTCATCAAAAGACAATTTAGTGTTCACAAAATGTAGTAGCTGAAAGAAACAATAGAATATGACTTGAAATGGTTAGATACATTTTTGGACGGTAGGACTCTAAATTTTGGGCTCAATTTGTCAGCATTGATGTATATATTGTGAATAGGGTTCTTACTAAGTAGTTGATCTTGGTATGGGTATGGGGTTTGAGTACGTTGGTATATCAATTTCTTTGGGGCTAGGTATGACTTGAGTATGGTTTTATAATATATATATAAAATATTAAAAAAATATCCAAATAAGCAAAATTAACCACATAATATGCAAAGTAAATGAAATAAGTTAAATAACCACAAAGCATATTGATCATTCAATGCCAAATGTCATGACATTTAGTGGTTGGACTTAGATTAGTCTTATTACAAGTACATAGTGTAAATTTTATAATGTATACATAATAATCAAGACAAAGCAACATATTCATTTCATTCATATTAGTCTTCGATGTCTACATGTAGTTCATTAAAACCACGAGTAATACCAATTTCACTCCCACTAGCTCTGCTATGTAATGTGTGTGAAGAACACTTTAGCTCTGTATCAAGCAATGAAAGGTAGGCAATAGAAGCATCCAAGTGAATAGTTGTTGGGTCTTTCCAACATTTTTTCCCCCTTGATTTTACTTATCCTACTTGTATTTTAGAAGGTGTAGTTTGGAATGCACATAGACCAAATCCTCTTTCTGTAATGCCTCCAAATGGGACAATTAGACTAAGTTGGGGTTTTACAACAAACCCTTAGATAATTATGATAACCAAATAAAATCTGAACCAAAAATAGCAAACCCTATCTATAAAATTTGAATAATTTCTAAGCAAAACACACTACAAAATAATCCCAAAAATAGTTGAATAAGAAACTGAAACAAAGTACCTTTTCTGGTCAAGTGATAGTGGCGAGGAGCTGAAATTTATGCCTATAAATATTCTGATTTTTAAGTGAAGGCACAGTTATGTTTCCACCTCCAAATCAACCCTAAAACTTCCCCAAAGTAGTTGCCACACTTAAAGAAATAAATCTGGTGGTCAAACTCTTAAATTTACCCTTCCAAAAACCTTTCAACCCTTCCCAATCAAGTCACCTAAGTTGTAAAATATTATAGTAATTTTTGAATATTTATAGGGTATGAAATGTACCTCAAACCTCGTAAATGATCCACAAACAACTTGCCGATGTCTAAATAAAATATCAAAATTACTTTTTAACCCTAGAAGAGGGTTTTGAAGCTAATTATCCCTCTTGAGAGGGATTTCCACTCTTCCAAATAAACTCACCACCCTAGGGATGGCTTACTAGACCAACCAAAGCTCTCCAATCAAGTTTTCCCACCCCTTTATCTACACAAATGCAATCATGAATCCTCCAAAGGTGTTCGCTAATCTTCCATACAAGATGGTGTTTCTAAACACCTTTATAGGTCTAATTGAATACAACCATGAAAATTTGAAGCACAATTACATCTCTTAAATAAAGTTGCCCTGAATGTAGGAATGGAGGTTTTCATCTTAAAATCCTTGTCACATTTGAATGTTTTCATCTTCAAGTTTTCGTGAATAAGTTTGACATACTTGATCAATAATTTCACAATCCAAAATACATAACCTTTCCAAATGAGCTTTTTCTTATCTTTTATATCCCTCCTCCAAGTGTGGCACCCAAAATAAGGAGGAAGAGTTTACTTTTTTATTTTAAAAAGTTAATATATAAAGCTTTCTTATAAAAAATACTTTAGGCCGTAAGTGCCCATGACCCTTTAAAAGGCCCCAATTTTAGTAGAAACTAAATCATAAAGTATTTTTATATTAAATATTTTTAAAGTCCTCAAATGTCTCATTTTTCTCTTTTTCCCTTAGCCTTTTTAGGAACAATTTAAGGGTAAGATATTATGTAATTTTATACCAAAAAGGGGACATTATAGTCCCCCTACATAAAATTGCTTGTCCTCAAGCAATTGCAAAAGCCACGAGGTTGTCCCAACACTCTTCACTATGCAAGCTCTCCTTGTCAATGCCTCCCATGAAATAGAATCTCCAAACCAAGGCCTTAAGATGTTGTACCTATGTTTTTGGGGATGTCCCTAAGAGATAGAGGTGTTATCATATCCCTCAAAAGGCTCCATATGTTCCCAATCAAGCATCCCTTTCAATACTAAGTGAAAGATAGGAAAACACCTTTCCATTATACCTTTAAAGGGGGTGTTATGTGACCCAAAGTTGTAACAAGAAACATGAGATAATATGATTACCTTGTACCTATACTTTGGAGGCTGCTCTATGGTGTCAAAGTCCACATAAAAGCCAACTAGTGGCTCTTTATGCTCCCATGCTTACACCTCATTCAATACCAAGTCGGGCATGATGAAATATACCATCATGTCAATCCAATCATAGCCACTGGAAGATGTCAAATCAATGTCTTATTTGTAGAGGTCCACTTGAACCAACCTCAATGAATGCATACTAGTAAGTTTGTAGTCACAACTCACCTTACTCATTCCTCTATGCTTTGAGTAAGAATCCCAAATGTGAAAATAAGTGTCCCAAAGAATTATTAGGTCTAACATACCAATGAAGCAACTCATCACCATATGCAATCCACTATGAATGGTCCCCATCATATGCAAAACATGTTTTATCCCAGGCTGCCCCTTGTCATGATTCCTATGTAAGTATGTGACCATGTAAACGTTAAAGGAATGTTCAAATAAAATTAAGGTATAATGTTGTTGCATACTCACAAATTTTACCCATTTCTTTTGCAAATCATGGTCTCCAAATATGTCATTTATTGAATGCAAGAATAAATGAAATTAAGCAATTAAATTAGTCATGTTCCCACTAGGGGGATGTAATAAAAGCAAAAAATATGATTTTTATAATTACACGAAATGAAAAAAACATAACAGATGTATATGTACACAAAAATTAGTAATCCTTTCAAAATAAAGAGGCTGTAGTAGAGGCCAAAAACTTGATTTTTTAGATTGCACAAAATCATAATTACACCAAGTAACATTTTAGTGTAAGTGTTAGAATGATTCTAAAATCAAATTTATTCTCCTTTATGGGTGGCTGTAATAGATTTCCCAACTCAAAATTTTTAGAATCAAAATTTTTGTACCTTCCAACAATAGTTTTAGGCCTCTTAGTTGGCTATCATGTACAAATAATGTGCCCTTTTTTGGGGGCCAATAGCCAAGATTATCGCCAATAATTTTTTGAATTTTATGCAATTTTCATGATTTGAGACTTTGTCCAATCTATGATAGACCTTTAAACTTATTCAATGTCCTCCATATCATCCCTTCTAATTGGTTTCTTATATATGAAATCCAACTTGTTCCTTGTATTACTATTTGTAAGGGATCTCCAAAATAAACCTACACATGAAACAAGCAAGTTGGGACACACATTGGTGTTTAATAACACCCTTTTGATCCAATTGTCAATCTATAGGATCATAAGATACATCCTTCCTTGTTGATTTTGTTCTCCCTTACAATTATTTCTTATTTGAAAACCAAGAAGTATTTTCTTGTTACTTCTGATATGAATGTGGAAATTTTCTCTTTCATTTTTTCTTTCCTTATGGTGGCTTGGAATTCATTTATGTATCTTTGAACCACCCTATTCATGTTGAAGGGTGTAATTCTCACCTCTTTTTCACCCATGCATAACATGTACACTAGAAATTGTAAATGATACAAGCTGGAAATGCAAAAAATAGCCATCAAATGATTATTAACAGTTCTTGCAATGACCCATGGGTCATAGCACTTATCACCTCTTACCGTTCTCATGTCTGGATAAGTTTTTCACTTGGAACATCCATTTAAAACACCATATAAAAGGGTTGTATACGTATTATAACAACCTTTAATTTCTTGCCTTTTCCCTCCAAAAGACAATGCACACTTTGCATAACTTGAAACTTGTGAGCCCACATAATAACCTTTACAACACTATCATAGGACAATGTGTTATTTCTTATGTAGTGCACCCTTTCACCTAACAATTGAATTGTAATTATTGTAGTTGATTTACCAATAACAATACAAACCTCAAGCCTTGCTATTGATTGTATACCTTACTCTTGCATTTTCCTTCTAAACACAATGATTATATGTAGCACATGAAATGTATCAAATTAATGATGATGCTTACCAATTTCGTGATGTGATTTCATGATTTTTGGCATGCCCTTCACCTTGTGCACACCCTTGGCATGATCCTAATATCCTCCAAAGTGATGGAGGAACATAGTAGGAAGGTTGTGCATTGATGATTTGCCATAAAAATAATTAAATGGCTTACCTTTATTTATTGTTCTGAAAATTATAGCAAGCTAATAGTGATCACTAGCCTTGTTGTGTGGAACTTGTTAACTAATTTCCCTTAATCAATGTGAAATATTTATTTCCCTTTATCTTTGGCATGATTATGTAGGTGTTTAAGGGACTCACCTTCCTTGAACTTCCTTAGGTGTTGCCTAGCTAGGAAGACTATTATCTTTGCTTGCTTTAACCTCCTCATCTACTCATCACACCTTGCTTGTGTCCTTGACATACGGGCACACTTTTATTCTCCTTGGTTGAGCTTATTTTCCTCTCCTTTCCTTAGCATAGAGGGTATATTCATAGAGTGTCCACTTAAATGAATTTTTATGGCATCCTTCATGTGAGTCCTCATGAAGTTTTGTTCTACTCTTCTTTACTTTTCCTTGCATGACTTGCTTCTTATCAGAAGTGGATGCCCCACTTGATCCTTCATCCATGGTGTGTTTAGAGTTAAACTCTCTTGGTTTATCCATCATTTTGGTTTGCTATTCAACTTCAGCTTTGGATGCCTCCAAATATTCCCTTTTTGGCTCTATTTTTTCTATTTTTTTACCTTTTTTAATTTCTCAAAGCTTGTTGGTCCTATACTCAAAAGTTCTAAATTTTTTGATTTAAATTATAGCTTGTTTGGTTTTTAAATTTAAAGGATGCACCCAATAAAAATCATGTTCATTTGGGTGATGAAACCTCATACATTGTGCAAGGCATTGACAACATTGACTAACCCTTGGGCACACAATTACAAAATCACAGATGTTCTCTACGTACCTGTTTTAACCATGAATTTGTTATTAGTCAGTCAAATCTTGGACCATAATTTAAAGATTGACTTTGAATGTAAAGATGGAAATAAAATATGTCTGATTAGAGATAAATCTAAAATTTAATTTTTTTTTATATGAGCATCCAATGCAAACTGTATGTTTTAGCTTGATTTCATTCAAAAAAATAATTAAGCACTCACAACAAAGGACATAAACTCAACACAATTATGGCACATAAGATTTGGCCACATCAGTTTTTAATATCTCAACACACTCCATAGTTATAACATGGTAAGAGGATTTACACCTCTTAAAAAGGGTACATACAAATGTCAAGATTGCTTAGTAGGCAAACAACACAAAGATCCATTTCAAAAAAGTACATATTAGGTGCATGGAAAAAATAATCTAGTGCATACCAATTTTTTAAAAACTGATGACACTTATTCATGTTGGGTTTAAGTACTTAATGCTCTTTATTGATGATTATTCTAGAAAAATGTGGGTATACTATGTGAAAACAAAGAGTCATGCCTTTAAAATTTTCAAAAAATTTAAAGTGGCTATTGAAACAAAATCTAGTCAAAAAATAAAGACCACTCACTCAGATCATGCGGAGGGGGGCTGGGGGAGCGGGGGGGATTCTCTATTAATTAGTCTAAATAGTTTTTGCGTCAAAATGGCATTCATCATCAAATGGCACCTCCATATACACCACAAAAAAATACAATTGTTGAACAGTGAAAACATACTATTATGGAATTGGTGCAATGTATGTTATATGATTTAGGTTTGACAAAGGAATTTGGGCTAGAATTAGTCAAAAATATTGTATATCTACTTAATAGGGTTCACACAATCACTCTTGATGGACTATACCTTTGGTTAGGGAAAAAACCATCTATAGCACATCTTCAAGTTTTTGGATTCCAAACAAAGATTCACATTCCCAAAGTGGAAGGGATAAAAATTTATATCAAAGAAAAAAAGTATGTGTTCTTAGGATATAATAAAGAAGCACTTGCCTATAGACTCATGGATCCAAAAACTAGACAAATCTGCACTAGTAGGAATATTGAGTTCTTTGAGACGAAAGAAATAAAAGCTCCTTCTATAGGATCACCAAATAAACAAATTAGTCCCATAGATAATGCAAAAGATGGAATTCCACTAGAAGATGACAGTGATGATGGGAATAATGGTGTATCTCCCCTAAACATAAGAACCACTCAACATATGCCTAAATGGTATACAAGTACACTAAGAGATGCTAAACTAAATAGTGTTCTAAATACATCTACCACTAGACTAAGGACTCATAGTATGGCTCAAGGAGAAATCAATTTGGATTTAATAAGTTTAGTTATTGAATCTATTGATCCCTCCTCAGTTCAAGAACTACAATCAAAATATTAGAAAGATTCCATGAATGCAGAATATAATTCATTGATGAAGAATAAAGAATGACAGCTTGTAGACCTTCCATTAGGAAAGAGGCCAATTAGATACAAAGGGATCTTCAAGATGAAGTAAAAAGTAGATGGTAGTCTCAAAAAATACGAGATAAGGTTGGTTGTAAAGGGATATGCTTAGAAAGAAGGCATTGACTATGAGGAGAAATTTTCTCCTAAAGCTAAGATCAAAACAATTAGGATGATTCTTTTTATAGATACACAATTTGGCTGAAAAGTCCATCAAATGGATGTAAAAAGTGCCTTTATTATTGGAGACTTACAGGAAGAAGTATACATGACTCTACCATAAGGTTTTGTCAAACTAGGAAAAGAAGATAAAATTTGTAGACTTATCAAATCATTGTAACGTCTTAAACAAGCTCCCAGGGCATGGTACATCAAAATTGATGAGCATCTATTGAAATATGGATTCAAAAGAAGTCTATATGATCTAAATCTCTACCTCAAATAACAAGGAGGAGATGGTTATCTTGGTTATATTTTTTGATGATCTAGGCATCATTAGTAGTTTAATGAAGATGATTGAGTCAACAAAGAAAGATCTAAATCGATCATTTAACATGATAGATCTTAGACTTGTGAATTATTATCTTGGTTTAAAAGTCAAGCAGAGAGAAAATCATATATTTGTATCTCAACTCAAATATGCTAGGATAATGCTCAAGAAATTTCACATGATGGATATCAAACCAATTTCCACACCTATGGAGATAAAACTTCAACTGTCTCAAGTAGATCCATCACCATAGGTAAATAGAACTCTATATTGGTAGTTGATAGCGAGACACATTTACCTGACTAAAGATACATAAGAGGAACCATGAATTTTGGCCTAGATTACAAGAAGAATGATAATTTATTCTTAATAGGATCTTCAAATTTAGATCACACAGGGGATATTGATGATAGGAAATTTGCCTCAAGATTTGTATTCATTTTGGGATCTAGACCAATATCATGGGGGAGCAAGAAGTAAACTTATGTTTCAATATTCTCTATAGAATCTAAATATTTCACCATAGGAGGAGCTATTTGTGAATCAATTTGGCTTAGATGTATACTTGAAAGATTTGGATTACCATAGAATCAACCAACAATTCTTCCTATTTCATGAACACACTAAACACATTGAGGAACAAGTTCATTTTATTCATGAACATGTTTAGAATAATAACATCCATCTCCAATATTGCCTGACAAATCGAGAATGTGCAAATATTTTCACTAAAACACTTGCATGGAAAAAATTGAGGCATTTAGAGAATATCTCTCTTTTTCACTTGAGACAATATTAAATTAAGGGGGGATATTATGTTTAGTTTAAAGGGTGAATAGTTTACCTCTTAAATTAATATAGTTGAGTAATGTTTTATTACTCATGGTAGTTAGGATTATTGAATAAGTTTGTTTAATCAAACTTTCTATAGTTCATTTGTAATATGCTTATCTCTGAGGTTGCATAGCTTTTGAAATGGGATAAAATAATACCTACCCTATTATATTTTTGGAATCAATATTTTTATAAATACATGTTTTTAAACAGTTCCTATTGGTATGAAATAATAATAATGTTATTTCTCCATAATATCACCTTGTATGTTTCACATGTCAGTGGTGTGATAAAACACCCAAAGAGCCCCATATAACTATAACTCTCCACATGAGATTGCAGAAGACATTTGTGACTCTCTACAGAGAGAAACCAAGCTTTCCTTCCTGCATTCTGCCAAGTTCAATGTCGACTCTATTCTCCAATTTGATTCTTGGATCTATAATGAAATAATGGAGCTGAAGAAGAAAGTGGAAACAATGCAACACAATCAAGATGTTGATCGGGCCATAATCAACCACTTGGAGGTGCAAATGGGAGATATCCCAAAAAAACTTAAAGATTATGAGCATAATCTTAGAATGCTCATTAAGGAAAGTGGAACAAAGATGGAGCAGGTAACATCAAGAATTTGTGCTGCTGCAGCTAGCCTTCGTAAAAGAGCAAATGAAGAAATAATATCCTTGGAGGGTCCAAGTAAGAGGACAAGGCAGAGTTCGAAGAAGAAAGCCTTGCAAGCTACTGCTACTTCGGCTGCTAACTCCATCCAAGATACTGCTACGATTGGGAATGATGCTGTCAAGATGATCATGGACCTGCAATAGAAGCTTAGGGTCGTCATTGTTGGTGTTGTTCCTGTTCAGGTCCTTATTGTTGGTTGTTGTAACTGGTTCTTGTTTTTGGTCATGTTTCTTGGTTCTTGGTCTTAAACTTTATTTGAGGTTCTAGGTCCTTGTAAAATCTGGGTACTTTTATTGGACTATGTTTGTGGTTTTAGGTCCCTGTAAAATCTGATTTTGATGATGCTTTTCAGTAGGTTTTAGGACTGTTTTTCCTGGTGATTGTTAATGCTTTATCTTTTTTGATTTTGTTATACGGTTTCGGGGTCCCTTCAAAACCTGCTATTATCGTAATCTAAAACTATAAATTAGGTATAAGCCTATTACCCATCTTGAAATCACTTATCAAGCATACTTAAAAAAATTCACATTCAAACGTAATACCCTATTATTTGTAATGCATCCATCAATCACAAACAATGGGTCTTGGCTAAGTTTGAAGCACCTCAAAGCCAACCCAAGATTTTAATCTATCAAGTATCAAAATATAGATTATAAGTTGCACTCATCAAATGATCACTATTTCACACACACATCTAATGGATAAAACTGCATTCAATTTGAATTCCCTCCTCAATGTATTAGATATGTAGCAAGTGCTTAGCCATTCATCAAGGAGTGGTTAGAGTCAGCTCGACCCACCTTCTTTTCCATTATGTAGACCAAAACCTAGTGTCAAAAGTGGACATATGGTTTCAAAGAGGAGACAAATTTATGGGATCACACACACAATCAATGTTTGAATATTTCACATAAAGATGGCTTTCAAGTAGGCATAACAACATGTATGAAAATAGAGAATTAATAATCTCTCAAATGAAACCATTAGACTAAGAACATAACATTATCTGGTATGATCTATAGACTAATGAACTCATCTAAGCATTCCAAATAATTTAGTTTTTGATCTGAGTGACTCACAATCTAGTTTCCCACATTTCCTGACTTCTACATTCAATCTTAGACCTACATAGTCTAGTAAAATATTGAGTATCTTAATCCTCTTATTACTTTCCATAAATAATAAGTATAATTATCAAATCAGTTTCTACCTTTTACATTCATGTTGGTGCTTAATTATAACACATCATGCAATCTAAATAATTAAAAATTTTATGTTTGTTAAGTTTCATCCTTATTTTTATGGTTATAGATTTATGCCCTAAGGTTCAATTTTCAAACCCAATTTTTTATTTTCCCTCATTTACAAGTTACACATTGTTATAATGGATATACATAGTTTATTTTTATTAACTCAAGCTATGATTGTAACCATTACATATTTTCCTTTCTTATGAAAAATTTGTAATAACATTTTAATAACAATAATTAAATCTTTGTATACTAATAAGGTTGAAATTAATAATGAGCTCAATATTTAATTCGATATGCTTCATGTATGTACCTAAATTTGCTCACCTCAATTATTCTAATTAATCCCACCAATTTATTCCCTTTTATCCTTATCCTAATCATTTATCTAATATCTCCCCTCAACATTTCCTCATTCACTAACCTTAGTCTTATCCCACTCCTTCATTAGTTTTCATAAATCCCCATTATCGTATCCTAATCCCACTTATCCATTATTTGAGAATTTTAAATTCTCATGACCCACCTACCCACCTACTAAGCCTATTCTTAGGCCCTCTTACACCCCTAGTCCTTAATCATCCACATAATCCCTATATAATCCCCTACCTGATCCTTATTAATCCCTAAGAGGATTCTAGAATCCTCACTAACTTAGCCCTCCCCATTTAGAAGCCTCTATTATAGAGACTTCCAAGGAATTGAGAAAATCCTTAGCCATCAATCCCAATGGCCCAAGATTAAATTCTAGCCATTGATCATTCCCTCCATATTCTATATATGTTGGCCACTCTTCCATGGAAATGAACTCATGAATCCATAAAGTCTTCGTGTCTATATAAGGAGCTAGCAAAATCTATGAATAAATCCATGAATCTATAATCCATGATCAAGCAATCATAATGTCAAAATTTTGAGTCTAAGGTAATCTCAGTCTAATCCTCTTATCTTTTATCCATTTGATCTTGGTTTGGAGTAATTACTTTTAGGATTGGAATGCTGGTTTGAATTGTTTATTCACCTATTTTGCATTTGATTCTAATGGATCTAGATATCACTTAGGTAGTTGGACATTTTGGGTTTTAAATTGCATGCTTTAATCCATTGTGCCCAAATTTTATAGATTAGTGGTGTTTTTTCTCATCCCCGCCATTTAATCATTTTGCTTGTTAGTGGTATTTTTTTTTCTAGATTATAGGGTTGATTTAGTCAATAAAAATTATTGGATTTTGAATATATCTTCATGCGCAGGTGAATTATGACATTACTCTACAAGTTGTGACATTACAGTCATAATTTTGTCTTAAAAAATTGTGGTTTTGCATTAACCATCCATCTTAACCACTAATAGTTTTATTTAACAAGATTTTTTTACCCTTATATTATACCACAATTCTCAAGTTGAATTTTTACATCAAAAACCTTGATTTTGCATGCTAATCAATGATTTTGTGTTAACTATCTAACCCTTAATGATTAATGGTTTTTTGACTGTGATAAGTTTTTAGCCATCTATAAAATTGTAACTTTGAGATTTATGACATTGCCCTACAAGTTGTGATATTACAACTAAAATCATGGCATTGTAATTTATCCCAAGTTTGCTAATGATTATTCATTGATCTCTAACCTATAGTTTTAATCTAGGCATTTTATATCTTGTAGGAAAATCACTGATCAATAGGCACCTTTTTAAAGGCTTATTGAACTATATTAGATCTTGGAATATTTTGTTAAACACATTAGTGATTGAAGGATTATCTTGGCTAATCATATTTTTTGTAAGAGGTTTATATCTATATAACCTGCTATGTGACTGTTGACAAGAGAAACATCCAAGGCAAGATCATCTGACGGAAAAACATCATAGTCTTAATATTTATATTATCCTCTACAGAATTGCTAATAACCTAGTTGTGATATTGATATGAGAATAGTGATATTGCATCATTAGTAATGATATTGTGATTAAAATCATTTGAGGATTTTTCTATTTGTTATTTAATATCTCTAAATCCATAAGGTAAACTTAGGACAAAATTTGAGTAAAAATCCACTTTCTATTCTGCAATTGTTCATGATTTTGTCCATTTTAATAAAGATCTTGTCTTGATTTTGATACATCATTATAAGTTTTTATTCCACCATAAATGTCTAAGAATAGGCATTTTTAAGGCATATAAATCAATCTATCACAATCATCTAAACATTTGTCCTAATCAACAATCAAAAATTTAAAGTTTTTATACTTTATCACAATATCACGAATCTCTTAATCGTGATATCATCTACAAAGTCATGATATTACCTTAACAATCATGGTTTTATAGATTGACCATCATGATTAACTGCCTGTGGTAAAATCAAAACTCATAGATTGCAATATTGCACTGATAGTTACAATGTTACAGTCTGAAGTTGCAATTTTGCATTAATTTTTTACTTCAAAATATCTTTTTGAGTGCATATTTTAGAGTCATTTTTAGTGAATTTTGAGTCATTTTGAGCCTTTCATAAGGTCCAAATTGATTTTGACATCCACGGAACCTACTCATGGTTGTCACCCTTATAACCCCACATTGTGGCCCATCCACCCAAAGAAATTATAGATCCAAATTATGAATTTTAGGGTGTTTTCTTAAGGCCTACTAGACTAACATTTATTTCTTATGGGGGTGAACCTAGAGGCTATTTTATTCTATCTAACACCTTTTTTAAGTAATATTTTTATCTAATGTGTTATCTTAAAGGGTACTCCTAAAGATTATCTATCAAAACTACTAATCACTTGCAATGGAGGTTGACTGTTTACGAGTATCACTCAATCTAATAATTATTTTCTTACAGGCCACCTATCAAAGACCTTATGGCATCTTAAAAATCATTTTTGTCTAAAATAGTTTTAATCACTTTTCTTAAATCATGTTGTCTAAACTTCCTTATATATATATCTTATATATTTTTGATCTTATATATCTCACATCTGATTAATTGGTTAATTAATCATTTTTTATCTACCTATTTATCACCTGAGGGCTATGGTGGTGTATGATCTCTTTTTTGCATCCTTGTGGTGAATATTAGAAGATCAAAAACCACCCATAAACCCTCTCATTTTTATTTTTAGGGGCAATGTGACATGGAATTGACACCTGCACACTTGCCATAGTCTTAGAAGGATAGTGATCATGGATTTCACCACCATGCACTAATCCACACTCTGTATTCTAATGGAGTATAAATATTATGGATAATTGTCATTAGGATAAGTGGTTGACCCCATACAAGTCATCCATGAAGGGGAATAGTTAACTCTCTGAACCAAGAATTAGACAATACCCTACACAAACTTGGGCCTCACCATGCCTAGTATATATCAGGGATGCCCCTAGAGATCCCACTTAGCCTAGCATAGGACATTTTAACCATAATAGGTGACTTACTTCCAGAGTCAGGGTAAACTCCTAATAAGCTATTCAATATAGATAGGGTCAAGAGGGATTCAAAAATTATGTAATGAGTCATCAACTTATAGCCTCATGCACAAAGCGATTAGATAATGCAGATGTCAGGTTACACACCCATTAGTTTATTAGTCTTAAGATTGTGGCTTAATTGCTTTGGTCTGTGCCATGCTAGACTAGTGTTGTTTGTGAGCTAAGTCAGCCTTTACCTAGACCTATATACACCTATCTAGGTCTTCACATATCATCACCTTATACATCTTTATCATCATCCTCTTGTACATATTATCTTTTTACATCCTTTTACTTGTCTCATTCTATCTCCCATCACTCCCTTATCATCATCCCATCCTAGTCTAATCATATCCACCCATCATTGGTCATACCCACATCACTCACATATCCTAATTAAATCTTGTCTTATCATAGTCCAACCTTATAATCTTCACTTAGCCTTAACATTAATCATCCCCAAAATTATATTTATTACTTACTCCACCTTGTCTATAATCAATCTTGGTCGCTCCCTAGTCTAGTCTCATCCATCGACATCACCTATATATCCTCATCACACCTTGTCATTTACATCTTGTCCTAAGTCTACTTTATCCATAACCAATCATTTGTCTTGATATTTTCTTGGTTACTCACCTTATCAACCTATTCCTAATCCAATGCAATTTATCAACTTGTCTTTACTGATCAATAGGGATATGATCTTTTCTCACCTCCTTAAGATGAGCATTCTATGTCTAATAGACCTCAACCCCATCCACCCACCATTGCCTCTAATCAAAACCCATCCATTGAGTCCCATTCTAATCCTCCATCTACTTCTTATAGCTAGTCATCTACCCCTTCCTACACTAACAAAGGGAATCCTATCCTAGCCACCTCATCTACTACTAGTCGACCTACCCCATCATGTCAACAACCATATGATCTAAAGTCTAATGCTTCTATATACAAGTCATGAAGTGAAGAAAACTCCTATACTTCTCTTCCTATATCCCTAGAATTTATCTTCCATCAAATCATTGTTGTTAACATGATGGTCTATCCACCCATACAACATCTTGATCCTACCAAGACTGAGACCTCCTGGTATAAAGCTAACCAATATTGTGTATATCATCAAACCTGGGAGAAAACCATTAATCAATGTTATAATTTCCAAAACTATGTCTAAGACCTCATCGACCATGGTGACATAGAAATTAAGGATAAACTAGATGAGTCTATATCCCTGGGTGAACAAGACAAGGAATACCAAGATTTTATTCTCAATCAGATCAAGCCCTTCCCTTTCCAAGCCAAGGTCAAGACACCACATCCATCTTTTATGGTCCCCCCATCTTTAATAATTCCTCCATAAAAATGAGTCTATTCCCCATGAGCCAAATCCTCCCATATCTCATAAGTTCTTCCATGGGCCTATCTTTGTTCAATCCATTATTCCTCCATCATCTCCCCCTAATATACCATATCAAAAACCACACGTTGAGAGGTCAATTGTGGACAATAAATCCTCTACTAGCATCATTACTTCATGTCTATTGAAATCAACATCAGAGTCAATACAAGTGTTATCTGCATTAAGATCATGTTCAACACCAGTATTTGAATCATATTCCTCATCAAAAACATCATCCCTCATAGATGCTATAATAGATGATAATTATACCTATATTTGTTAATATACCTCTAAATTGGATGAAAATCAATCACCAGGCATATATTTTAATCCCAATTAGGATGATGAAGTCAAAACAAATTATTGCAAGATTTATCTATCAATGAAAATTTAGAATGAATCTGATCCTATGTTGGAGGTGTCTATTACAACTAGTCCTAATGATCCTTTTGTTGATCTTGTAGAGGTTTTCTTTGATGTCAAAGATGGGTTTCTTAGGAACCCCTATAAGGACCATGCTACCCCACCACCACTCACTGACCTCATCACTACATCATCTCCATCACCTTCATCTATCATAGATCCTTTCCTTCCCATCAATGATCATTTAATCACCTCCCTCCATAAGGACAAACATGAACACACATTTATGGACTCTTCTTCAAGTAGCATAGTGTGTGCCACAAATGTATAAGTCCAAGATCATATTCAAAAATTAATAAATATTGATAAAATCAAATTTGATCTAATATTTCAAAATCAAGAGAATTCAAATCATCAACCTAATCCAAAAGTGTCTTCCCCTAGTGTAGACTAAAATCAAGCACTAGGGGAATGTCAAAGTTAAAACAATCACTATCTATCAAGTCAAAAATCAATCTCCTTTAGTGAATCCCAAATTTAGGCACCAAGGGGTAGTCAAGAAATAATCAAGTTTAAAAATATAAAATAATGTCAAAAGCACTATTAATAAGGCCGATAATTCTTCAAATGATCAAATCAAATATGAACTACAAAGTTTGAGTGTCTTATATATCTTATAATATTTTATCAACTGGAAATAATCAAATGAAGAATGTATAACATCTCCAATGATGTGTGTGAATAATATTCCTAATATTATAACACCAATCACATCTTCCTATCACACTCCCATAATCCCATCAATTCCAACCATCCATTATAGTCCATTACATCCTCATCAGCATCAATATCTAATCCAATCCATATCTCCCATCACCCTCTCGAGCAATATTGTCTCTCCTAGGGGTGACAAAGACCCTTGGCCTAGCGATCTATGTGGGTCCATATACACTGTAAAAAATAAGTCATCAACTTATAGGTTGATTAATGGCACGACGTAGAGTTCATTGAGATATTTTTGATGCAATTTGAATGGGTCATTTTTGAGTCTGTATGCACAAGATATCACATGTCGAAGATCAAATAGGGAAAATACAAATAATAGGTTTGGATAGAACATCAAGTTGGACGTTGACAAGTGGTAAATGGAGAGTGTTCTATGTGGTGGGTCCTCAAATCACCACATGGCTTGCCATCAATTAATATTCTATGGTCCAATCTTAATTATAATCACCTAATTGACTATATTTTTATGTAATTGATTAATTATCATACCTAAGACCGTCAAAGGTTCTATCTCATGTCCAAGACATCCAACACACCTTCCAATATTTCCACATGATACATCTAAATCATAATCGAATGTTCCATACCACAAATATCTATGGTTTCCAACGAGGCTTCCACCACATGCCACATTCCATTCCAATGCTTTGACATTACCCACTACGTGGGCTATGACTTTTCAAAGGCATTAACAAACCATGAATTCCATGGTATTTGAATACCTAACTTTGCACCCACATCCCAAATCTAGGATATTTGATATGTATTAGCCATGAACCAAAGGCTACAGATTCAAACCCTATTGTTTGGGGTAAAAGGATAAGCACTTGATCACTGAACCCATGAGAGTAAGCACTATATAAAGTGCTCAAAGTGTTATTTGAAGTTAAGTTTTAGAGGTGAAGACAAGGCATGTAAAGGAGTGTTGAAAAACTTATAGATTTTTTAAGGCCTCAAGCTATATTCTTTGGTTTGAGAGTATCTCTTAGACAAAGTTAAGCCCATAAAGACAATTTGAGAGACTTCTTAAGAAATTGTAAAGCTATTTTTTGACAATTTAATGGAGAGATCTGCACTTTGAGTGGATCCAAAGACATAAACTTTAAATCTGAACTCTCTTATCTAATCATGTGTGGTATTTTTGTCATTTTATCTCATTTATTATTATTTCACTCTTTAAGTTTAGTATATTATGGATATTTAAAATCTATTATTAAATTCCATAATCTTTTAAATCAATTTTATTAAATTGTTAAAATAAGGTTTAAATCCATTACAAGTGTATGTTCTACTGTTACAACACTTGTTTGATTTTGATTACGAATCAAATTTTTGGTATTAGAGCTAAATTGGTATTTAAACCTGTGGAGTACTAGTGTATGTTAACAAGGTCAAGATCTAGGTGGGGTGAAAGAGAATTGGTAGAGTATGATCTAGAGCTTGGATCAAGACGTACTACAAAAATGGGAGATGACTTCGAGTCTAAGTGAGCTTTTTGATAGACCTTCTTGGAAATGAAGAATATGATCAATGAGATTTATCGTGAAAGATGAAGGAAAATAGAGCATGATGAAGGTTGTAAATTTTTTGAGAAATCTTCCTCCTCTTCTAATGATAGTAAAGACAAAAAAGCGGTTGAATCTCCTCCTTCACTAAATCTAGATATTAAGTTTGAATTATTGATGTTTAATGGTGAGATTAATGCAGAAAAAATAGATAAATAGATAAAGCAAATTAAAGTATATTACAAGGTCTAAAAGATTACAGATGATGAGGCTAAAATTCATTTGGTTACTGTTCTAATAGGAGGCACAACTCTTATCTGGTGGGAGAGTAGGTTGAAGGAAAACAAGCTTAACATAGGTAACTCGATTTCCACTTGAAGTGAATTTGTTGATGCACTCAAAAAATAATTTTATCCTTTAGGATATATGCAGTAATCCATGATGGATTGAAAATATTTTAGACAAACTAAGGGCCAAAGTGTTTAGGAATATACACATGAATTTATGAACAAGGCTTTACTTTTGAATATTCCTCTTTATACACAGGAAACACTGCTTAAGTATATAGGTGGGTTGCATAGTTACTTGAAACACATGATTCTTTTTCTCAATCCCACTAGCTTAGATGAAGCATGTGTTAAAGCCATTCATTTAAAGGCTAGAGTAAAATAGACAAACAAATATTTTCCTAAAAGTAGGCAATCTGATGTTAAGCATTCTAAAGGGATCAGTTTTGGAAAGGGTAAACAAAAATCCATTGTTAATATTCATAAATAAGAGAGTAAGCCAATTTAAAATCATTGTAAGAAAAATCATGATGAATCTAAGTGTTGGAAATTATATCTTTAATTAAGACCTTTTAACAGGTTTAAGAAGGATAAAAAAACTAATGCTATGGTTCAGGATCTAGGTTTAGACTTTAGGGATGAAACTAAGATCACAA
The DNA here is from genome assembly GCA_037957365.1 of Torreya grandis. Lineage (NCBI taxonomy): Eukaryota > Viridiplantae > Streptophyta > Pinopsida > Cupressales > Taxaceae > Torreya > Torreya grandis. The sequence goes on from JARHVA010000034.1 coordinate 930,535, forward strand.
CTATGAGTATGCAAAAAATTTCTTCTCTTTCTATTTATATCACTAGGTCATCTAATGTTGATTCCTCTTAAAAATAGAAAAATGTGCATGATAATAAGAAAATAAATGAGTTTTTCCACATTAGGGTTGTTTCAAAACATACTAAGATTGACACTCTATTTGATAGTAGATCACATGCAAACTTGATTTCTAAAGAGATTGTTAAAAAGTTAGGTTTAAAAATAAATCCTGATTCGAAACCCTATCCACTTGGTTGGGTGTGTGATGATGAAAATATGCAAGTAACCAAAACTTGTAGATTGAAATTTGCCATCACATCCAAATTTGTGGATGAAATTGATCTGGATGTAGTTCCTCTAGACATATGCGAGATTGTTTTCAAGGAAGCCCTTATCTTTATGATAAAAAAGTAATCTTCTATAGGGAGGAAAATAAGTACTTGATTGTTAAGGATGGCATTAAATATGTATTCAGAACGCATCACATTAAGATGAGTCTTTCCTTGGTGACAACAGGGTAAATGAAAAGACTAGTCAATTCAAGCAAGAATTTTTGTCTCATGTTGATTAAGTGTAAGGAAAAAGAATACTCCTAGGCTATGGAAAATTGTGATCCTAGACATAAGAAAGAATTGATTGAAATCATTTCTAGTTATAATGATGTGTTTTAGGATCCCAAAGGCTTACCCCAGAAAAGGGGAGTTCAATATGAAATTCAATTGTTATAGGATTTTCCTCTCCCTAACATTGGAAAGTATAGGTTATCAGTAATAGAACTTTTGGAAAATGGTGATATTCATCCTAGTACATATCCTGTTGGTTCACCTATCATTTTGGTTTCAAATAAAGACAACACATGGTGAATGTGTGTTGATTTCTGTGCTTTAAACAAAATTACCATTAAGAATCGTTACCCTCTTCCTTGTATTGATGATTTACTAGATGAGTTAAGAAATGATATCTATTTCACTAAGTTAGACTTAAAAAGTAGTTATCATCAAGTTAGAATTAATTATGGTGATATTTGAAAAACTACTTTTAAGATAAAACAGGGATTATTTGAATGGCTTGTCATGCCTTTTGGGTTGTGCAATGCACTGGATACATTTATGTGATTTATGAATGATGTTTTCAGGCTATTCCTTGATGATTTTGTTATAGTCTACTTAGATGATATTTTGATCTTTAGTCAGTCTTAGGAAGATCATGTGATTCATATTAGGAAAGTCACGGATACATTGAAAATGGATAAAATTTATTTGAAATTGTCTAAATGTGATTTCAACAAGACCTCTTTGGTTTACTTGGGTTATATTATAGGAATGGTGAATTGAAAATTGATCTTGCAAAAGTGGAGGTCATAGTTAAATGGCCTACACCCAATAAGGTAACTGAGGTTAGAAGTTTTTATGTGTAGTATAATACTGGAGGAAATTCATTGCTAATTTGTCATTTATTTCATCACCCTTGCATTCTTTGACTAGTACAAAATAGGTATTTTAGTGGTGAGGCAAGCAACAAAGGTCCTTCAACACTTTGAAGACAAAGATTAGTATTGATCCTATCTTGGCATTGCCTGATTTGTAGCAAGCATTTGACATCAAGATGGATGAAAGTGATTATGTTGTAATAGTTATTCTAATTCAAAGAAAGAAGCCAATATGCTATCATTCGGAGACCTTCATAGGTGTGGTAAGAAACTATCTGACTTATGATAAGGAATTGTATGCATTAGTTTAGAGTGTTAAAAATTGGAAACATTATTTGATGGGGAAGGAGACAATGATACATATAGACCATCATCCCCTCTAGTATCTCTAGTCATAGGCCAAACTACAATAGTATAGGTATTTTTATTGGATGGGTTTCCTACAATAGTTTCATCTTATGATCAGGTATAAGAAAGGTATTCGTAATAAAGTTGTTGACATGCTTTCCAGGCCTCCTATGGTAGTTGCATCTATTCTTTTATATCATAGTTATTTGAGTTATGAAAGGTATAAATAATAGTATGATGATGATATTGAATTTAAGGATGTGTATAAATACTTGAGTGGTAAACAAGTAGAAGAATTAGATTATCATGTGCACAATGAAATTTTGTATCATTTGGGTAAACTTTGCATTCCTCAAAATGAAAGGGTGCACATGATTCAGGAAGCATATACTTCTTTTATTTATGGTCATTTTGGAGTAGATAAAATGGTTGCACATTTGAGAATGCATTATTATTGGCCATGTATATAGGAATATGTTTCCAAATATATCAAGGGGTGTATTCTTTGTGCCACAAACAAGCCTAGTAATAGGAAACTAAGACTTTACACTCTCTTGCCTATTCCTACCCATCCTTGGAAAAGCATTTCCATGAACTTGTAGGAGGTTTGACTATGTCACGAAAGAAACATGAATACTTGTATGTGGTAGTGGATAGATTTAACAAAATGTGTGTTTTGATTCCTTGTACTAATCAGATTACAGGAGAAGGTATGACACACTTATTATTTTAACATGTATGGGTTCATTTCGATTTTCCCAATTATATTATTTATGATCATGATTCTCAATTTCTTGGGGAATTTTGGTCAACACTATGGGAACTAATGGACACTAAGTTGAATAAGAGCACTACATTTCATCCATAGATCAACGGTCAGACAGAGGTTATGAACTACACACTGGTATATTTTCTTAGGGGTTATTGTAGTAAACATCCCAAGTTGTGGGATGAACATTTATGTTATATTCAACATGTTGACAACCATGTACTTCTTTCTTATACTATGAAATCTCTTTTTGAAGTTTGTTATGGATATTTGCCTAAATCTCCTGTAGATGTTTTTTATGGATAGGATATAGTTGATGATGAATGTAATGATGTTGTTAAAGCCAAGAAGTTCATTGAAAAGATATAATAGGTACAACAGACTATCTGAGATTAGTTGGAGAAAAGTTAGGTAAAGTATAAAGCAAGACATGATAAACATCATGTTGATCACCAATTTTTTGTAGGTGATTTGGTATGGCTTCACATCAGTAAGGAAAGGTTGACAGGGGAAGGTAAAAAGTTGAAACCAATTGGGTATGGTTCTTTTTAGATTATGAAAAAGATTGGTAAAAATATATTTTGGTTAGATTTTCCATCTTACATGCAAATTTATTGAATTGTGATTGTAGAAAATCTAAAATTGTATGAGCCTCCGATGATTGGAGATCATGATGAGAGTGTATCCATTACTTATATTTATGATTTTACTCTTGAGTATCTAACAAAATTGCAGGAATGTCATGAAGGGGAGATGCTGAATATCTTTGTGTTGGTCTCAAAGGGATACACCTAAACAAGGCCAAATGGATGGAAGATAGAAGAATGATGGATAAATACCCTCACCTCTTTACTAATTAATCAGCTTTTGGAGGTCCAAAAGCTCCTAGTGGGGAGGATTGATCTAGGTGGATCCATATACGCTTAAAAAAAAAGTAATTAAATTAAAGGTTAATCCATGGCATGGTGTAGATCTTGTCGAGAGTTTTTCAATGCAATTTTAATGGGTCAATTTTGAGCTCGTATGTGTAAGATATCACACGTCAAAGATCAAACTGGGCAAATAAAAAAAATTGGTTTTGATGGAACATCTAGTTAGATGTTGACAAGTGGAAAATGGAGAATGGTCCATGTGGTGGGTCCTCAAGCAATCACATGTCTTGCAACCACTTAATATTCTATGGTCCAATATTAATTATAGTCACCTAATTGATTATATTTTTATGTAATTAATTAATTATCATACCAAAGACCATCGAAGGTTCTATCCCGTGACCAAGACATCCAACATACCTTTCAAGATTGCCAAGTGACACATCCATGTCATAACCAAATGTTTCATACCACAAATATCCATAGTTTCCAATGAATATTCCACCACACACTATGTTCCATGCCAATGCTTTGGCATTACCCACTATATGGGCTATGCCTTTTCAAAGGCATTAACAAACCACAAATTCCATGGTATTTCAATAAATAAATTTTCACCCACATCCCAAATGTGGGGTATTTGATATGTATTAGCCATGAAACAAAGGCTATGGATACAAACCTTACTATTTCGGGTAAAAGGATAAGCACTTGACCACTACACTTGCGAGAGAAAGCACTATATATAGTTTTAGAAGTGTTATTTAAAGTTAAGTTTTGGACGTGAAGACAAGGCATATAAAGGAGTGTTGAAAGACTTAGATTTTTTTAAGGCTTCAAGCTATATTATTTAGTTTAAGAGTATCTCTTGGATAGAGTTAATCCCATAAAGATGATTTGAGAGACTTATTAAGAAATTATAAAGTTATTTTGTGACAATTTAATGGAGCGATACTCACTTTGAGTAGATCTGAAGACTTAGGCTTTAAAGCTTAACTTCATTATTAATTCATGTGTGGTATTTCTGTCATTTTGTCTCATTTATTATTATTACACTCTTTAAATTTAGTATATTATGGATATTTAAAATTTATTATTAAATTCTATAATATTTTAAATTGATTTTATTAAATTGTTAAAATAAGGATTCAATCCATTACAAGTGTGTTCCACCGTTATGACACTTGTTTGATTTCGATTATGGATCACCTAGATATCTGTAGGGGCCCTAATCAAGAATCAATGAAGGTCACATGGATGTTAACACATTTATCAATGGTAATAAACTAATCCTAGCATCACATATTTCTAGAATGGATGTTAACTAAAGATCTATCAAGTCTCAACATTATTACATCTTACACATACATCCAATAAATTGATATGTCCCAAAGTAAAAAAAAATCAAAAATCAAAATTAAAAATTAAAAAAAATAAGTAAAAAAAGATAAAATAAAATAAAAAATCATTCGTCTAATGGTGAAAACCAGTCTTCTGGCACCTTGGGCAAGTACCATGATGAAAATTAATTTCTAGCATCATGGTAAAATAAATAATTATCTGCATTGCACCTCAACACTTGGGGGAAAAATCCATCCTACTTGTCACCTCCCTTGTCAACCTTTTTTATATCACCCATCCTTATCCATCTTATCCCTTGGTCCATTGTTCCTACCCATTATCTACCATCATATCGTTCATTCAATCTCTCATTCCTTCCCATCTTTACCTTCATAAGGAAGTGGAAGATGTTTTGAGAAATGTTCCAGAATGATCTTGACATTTTCTCCAGTGGACACTCAATTAAATAACCATATGGTTCCTTCATGATGTGGTCATTGTCAATCCTTAGCCCATTCTCACTTAATCCTCATCTCATCCATTATTCCTTCCATTTGTATCCTATTTTCTAGGCTTAGTTTTCCCTTTGCTAGTAATCCCCTTTGTATTATGTACATACATATTCCCAAAAAAAACCTAGAATTTTAAATATGTCAAAAGTCTAAAAAAACCACAAAACCCCACAAAATCCAAAAAAGTTTCCTTGTCTTATGTCATCTTGTCATATGTCCTACATATCCTAGTCATCCTATCCATTGTCTTGGCCATATTATCCTCTTGATCTTGTCTTATATCCTAATTGTCTTATCATATTAATCATCTTGTCTTATTATCTTTATCAATCCTTATCCTAATCCTAGTCCATGTATTCCAAATCCATTTCCTTATCCAAATCCTTATCTTCCTCCAAATCATTAGTCTATTACAAGTCCACACCTTGTTCAATCCTTATCCTAATCCAAATCCTTAGCCAAATCCTAATCCAAGTCCACATATCCAAATCCTCAACCAAGTCCCTTACCTAGTTCAAAATCCATATCCTTACTTAAGTCCTAATTCTCATCATGATTACCCAAATCCTCATAATCCATATCCAGATCCATATCCTTACCTAAGTCCTAATCCTAATCATGATCATCTTATCCAAATGCAAGTCTCTTCTAAATCCCAATCTATTCTGATCACCCTCATCCATTCCATCACCCAATCACTAATCCCATTATTAGATAAGACATTGTGCCATTGTATGTAGATAATTGTCTGTGTTACTTGTTTGTTCTATTTGGCTTGTTTGCATGTATTTTATCATGTAAATATTTGATTGTCTTTGTGTTTTGAGTCTATGTTGCATCATTTATTTTTATCTATTGGTCAATTAATGCGGATGTTATGAGGACACTAGAGCTAAAATAATGCTTTTAGGTGCCCTCAATGATGCAAAATTCACTATTTGCCCATGCACTTCAACACTTATACCATGGGGCAAACTGCCAAGTGCTATATTTATCATATTGCTTAGAATATGATGAGCCTTATGATAGCTATGATGGCTTGATCATCTACACCCTCATCATTTATCTAATTTTCTAATCATTCTGATTCCCATCACTAATCTAATCTTCACAATCTATTCATCTAACATCCAATCTTTCATCCTCAACAATCTAACCTCTCATCATTTATCCTAATCCATCCATCTAAACACTAACAATTCTAACTATCATCATCATCATTAACTTTTAGTCAAAACTATATTGGCCTAAGGTCTTTTCAAAAATACATAGGCAACATTTGGCCACTTTTTAGTGCCCAATGATAACTCTATCACTTCACCTCTTTCCTCATTATTCATCATCACATCCATCTTGTATTTCATCATCCTCAAGTCCCAAATCAATCAAAATCTTTGAGACATAATGTCAATAATTTATCAATTGTTATGTCAACCAATCATCATCCCCATAATCATCTCCTTAATCTTTGTCATCAGTTACTTGTACTTAAAAATAATGGTGAAAGGAACTCCAAATCTAGTAAGTAAACCTTCATATAAATTTAGAGCATTGGATTCGTTTGCTTCTTTCAATGTTACTACCTTTGTCCATTTAGTGAAGTACTCTATAGCAGTTAGTATCCATTTATGTCTTGAACTCGAAGGGGGGTTAATGAGACCAATAAAGTCCAATCTCCATTGGTTGAAGGGGTAAGGCTGCAATTTTCACTTTACCTATAAACATAGCACATTGTTTGCACTTTATAACCCATACATGACATTCACCAAATATGCTAGGCCAATAGTACCCACCTCTCATGATATTAAGGGTTGTGGTCCTTGCAAAATAGTGCCCTTCACCATGTCCCTCATGGAATTGCTCAAGTAATCATCTTAGTAACATGCCATTAATATCTTTCTTGAACAAAAAACCATCAACAAGAAGAAATGATTAAAAAATGTAATATCTTATTTTTAAAGGACTTAGATGAGAATACTATCTTGGAGATATCTTACCAAGTCATGAAACCATTTGGAAGGTGAGGTATGAGCTGCTACAACATCTACATCATTTGACACTAGAACCACCTCATTAGCCTCTTGTAAGTCTTGGGCCAGATGCTCACAAAGTCCTTTGCCTCTAATCAACTTTATGACCTTGATTTCCACATCACACTCCATTAACTTCATTATCCAACTAGCTCTTTTCTCATTTATGTCTTTGTTCAAAAGGAACTCCTTGATATTTGGATGGGCAACCATTAGGTGTATCTTATTTTTAGACAAGTATCTAAATTTCTTGAGAGACCTTATAATTGAAAGTACATGTTTTTCAACAAAAGATTACCTTGTTTCATACTCTTTCAAGCGTTGACTGAAGAAGGCTATTGGTTGCTCCAAAGCCTCATGATTCTATTGTATAAGAATGCCTGAAATGGTGTCTATGTTAGCATTAGTGTACAAAATGAAATATTTTATGAAATTTGGGTTTGAGTGTAGGAGCACTAGCTATGGCCTTCTTGATTTCTTCAAAACTCTTTACTCCTTCCTTGGACCAGCTGAAACTTTGATTCCTCTTTGGCATGGTTGTAAGTGGCTTAGCTAAAGTGGTAAATTTTGAAATTATTCCTCTTATAAAATTAATTTTCCCTGATAAGTTTTGTAAAGCTTTCTTCTGCTTGGGCAAGGAGAGTGAAAGAATTGAATCTATCCTTTCAGGATTCAAACCATGTTTTGAAATCACATGCCCAAGAATCTTACCTTTATGAACTATGAAGACACACTTTTTGGGATTTAAGGACACCCCAAATTCCCTATACCTTTTAAACACTTGCTTGAGGTGAACTGTGTGCTCACTTGCATTCTTTGAGAACACTATTATTTCATCCAAATAAAAAAGTATAAACCCATTAAGAATGCCCATAGAATGCCATATACATGGCTCTTTAAAAGTTTGCTCTAGCATTAGATAAACTGAAGGGCATCTTTCTATATGCAAATGTCTCCCACTTTGTAGTGAAAGATATCTTTCTATGGTGTGTTGAGATAGACTTGGATCAAATCCCTTGAGATCACTATACTTCCATACAAACGCATCAACAAAACTTGCACATAATTCAATGAAAGCTTCATTTTGTAAAGGAGTGCATACCTTACCCAACTTCAAGTTCTTACCAATTTCAATCTTCACATTGGCATAATGTTCCTCTTTTGTTGACAAATATGACTTTTAATTTATCTACTCATCATCACCAATGAATAGATTCTCAAGTATGACCAATCCCTTGAAAACTTATTTGTTTTTAGTTACACAATCTGATCACCATACTACTGCAAGATCTTTGATTGATTTCTTGAAGAACACTCAGCCTCTTCTTACAAGAACTTGATAATTTGATTGTCATATTCAAACACTTTCTAATTCTCATGGTTATTCGTAATAGAAGGCCTTACAACCACCTTAATGTGTGACTAAATTTTTTCTCTTTATATATCATCTGGGATACTAAATTATGCCCCAATGGCAGCCAATCTATCTACATGTTTGTTCTCACCTCTTGGTATTGCTTGAATGTTGAAATTATGAAAATACTCAAATAAGTCCCATAACCTATGCTTATAATATCTAAGAAATAAATTTTTTTCATACATTAATACCTCCTACTTGGTGAACTATAAGTTCACTATTACCAAAAACTTGCAAGGTGTTGATTTTCATCTTCCTTGCCCACTATAAACCATGAATTAGTGCCTCATATTATGTAACATTGTTTGAAAAACCAAAATGAAACTTAATAGAATATAAATATCTTTGATTTGATGGAGAAATCAACATCATTCAAGCTCTAATACCATGTTTATTATTTGATCCATAAAAGTATAATCACCATAGACCATGACTAGACTCATCATCCTTCATTATGGCTGGAATTGGTGCATCATTCTCATGGAGGCAATAAACACCAAGTCCTTATTCAATTACCTTATAAGGATCATTCTCATAAAATTTAGAGGCCCACTCCTTAATGAACAAGTATGGAACTCCATCTAAAGGTGATTTAGTTTTCACTTCACTAGTTTCTAGCATCTCATTTGAGATGGCATAGTTAGTGTTCACAACACTTGGCATATATGGTTCCAAATAGAAACATGCAATAGGTACAGAACGTATCGTTACCTTGGTACCATAAATATTTATAAACATTAGGTATGTCGAATCAGCTAATAAGTATCCTACAATCTTTGAGGCAAAGTCCTTTGATAGACACATGGTAAAGTAGGGAGGCAAGTCCACCATAACTACATCTTTCTAAATGGATACTATCTTTTTTGGTGATCCATCTAATTGAAACACTCCCTTAGTATTTGGTTCATAATCAAGACCAAGCTTATCTGCAATATGCTTAGGAATAATAGTGTTATTAGCTCCACTATCCACCATATAGTTATGGACCAAAGTGTCACCAACTATCAAATAGAGGTAGAAACAAGGATTTTTATTTGGTTTTACTTTAGTTTTGTCTACCTTTTCCATCTTATGTATGCATTTTACTTGTTTCATAGTTGGCTAGTCTGAATTAGTTAGGACAACACCTTTCTCACTTAGTTTTGGAGACAATTTGAGAGCTAAAATCTCTTGAATGAGCATATACTTTTGTCTTGGAATAGATAGGGAATCCCATATGCTAATTCTGATGTTAGACTTATTCATTTGATCCATTATACTAAATTGATCTCCATTAACCTTTGGTTGCACTTTCTAAACCACTAGTTGCTCATGAACTAGATGTACTTGAGGAACTTTCCCAACCTCTATATTCTATTTTTTCTATGTTGTAGGGTCAAAAAGTTGATCTTGGGTAATCTTAGAAACAACATTAGGAGTACTTGAAGCATTACTCACATCTTGAGCCTCATCAATTACTCTTCTTTTATGTCTACTAAGAGCTGCAACTTGACGATTTATATTGCTAGTTTCACTAACTTGATTTAATGCAATATGATTATCCATTTTCCAATTCACAATAATGGCATCAGGCTGCCCTTGAACTTGTTGAGTTTCTACTTATGATGCCAAACTTATTTCTTGGTACTAAATCCCTTGAAGAGAAAACTCTTCTTGTGTCATTTGTGGCCTAGTAATGTTTTGTGACACCAAATCTTGGTTTTAAGCATCATTGAGATTAGGTGGCTGCTAACCTAAATTCTAAATTGAGTTATTTTGAGGTGGTGTGGGAATAATAGATCTTGAAGTGGAAGGTACATTAGGATCAAGAGCTACATATGGTTTAACTTGACTTATGGCTCCTTGTGGTTGGTAGGGTGGTCTATTTTCTCTGAACCCTTGATAAGGAGGCCTTTGATCTCTAAAACACTAATAGGTGGTCTAATTTTGTTGCTAATAAGGCCTATTAACATGGTATTATTATCTCTTGAGTTGTACTATTTTATTCCCAAATATTGTAACAAACCTTTCAACTCTCCAAGCTCACTGGCTTGACTATAAGGGGCTATAATTTGAGCTTGAAGGGATGGAATAGAAAATAAAGATAGAATTTTAATAACTTGAGGAATTGGTATAGGCTTTAATTTTGGGAATATAGGCATTAGAGGCCTCAGAGAGAGTTTAATAGCTTGTATCAAGCTGTTCTCTACTCTTATTGCAACCTCATAGGCATTTGGTAAGGTAATACCACCCATTGACTGCATCATCACACTAATATCAGAGTTGAGAGATTTCATATAGTATGAGAAGACATATTTTGGGGATGGTCTAATCAATACAAGGATTGTAGTCAATGTCTTTTGGAATCTAAAGTTAAAATCAAACATGAACTCATGAGGAGCTCTCTTTATGGTAGTCAGTTGTTCAACTAATGATAGGTGATTATATTTGTCCTCAAAATGTCTGACTAAGGCTAAACTTGATTCATCCCAAGTAGCAATGGAGTTTAGTAGAAGGTTTATATACCACTACATTATTTTTTCTTTGAGGGAAGCAACAAGCAGTCTAATAGCTACATTTTCTTAAATAACATTATGAACTGAACAAAGGTTGGTAACATCTTAGATGTGCTCAATACGATTGGTTTGATATTCTCATGAGAATAATGTGATACTCTTAAGATTAGACACATGAATGTCATCAAAATGGGCTAAATTTAGTGGACTACTTTTATTGAATGGAACAAACACTTGGTTTTTGATGGCCATTTGGATAGTGAGAATTGTACTACTTAGGACAATAGGAGGACCAGGAGATGAATATTGCCTTTGAGGATAAGGTTTTGTCTTATTACATCTTTCTCTTTTATACGAAGTAGGAGGCAACTCAATGAATTCAAAAGGAGTACCTTTATTAGCCGACCTTGTGGTAACCTTTGGCATGAGAGTATTTCCTGGATGATGTTATGAACTTAGAAACCTAAAGAATATTTAGCTTTTAATCATGATGGATATCTTTCTCTGCTATAAATACTTCTCCTCAACTCCAAACTTTAACTATACCAAGGATAATGGTCCCACCAGGGATGCCAAAAACTATTATGGTCTTAATTTGTACCCATGGAGGGAGTTCTTCAGGCTCTCCTCCAACTAAGCCACAAAATGGGAACAACCTCAAGCTATGGGTATCCTATAATGAGGTTGAACCTCTAGAGAGGGTTGGTTCCCTTGGATCTATCACCTAAGTTAATCTCTTTCTTGAAAAAGGGAGAGAAATAGAGACTAATTCATGAAAACATGTAAAAGAAGGTGATGCACCAATGTTTTGAATGCTTATAATTGCACAAGATAAACTATCAGACACTTTTAAGATTGCAAATATAACTTCACTAGCTCTTTGATCAGCTTTCACGTAAGTATTTCACAAAAAGACACTGACTAGATATCAATCTAGCATGGGAGGGCAGTTGTCCACTTCCAAACAAATCAATAAACTTTCTACGACACTTAGAATGATTCATGAAGATGAGAAAACTCAGATAGAGGCAAAGAAAAGCATGCATTCACTTAACCACATCAATGAATTCATAAGAGACACTTCAATTTTGCTAATAAATAGAGGAATTTAGTCTTTAATTACATCAAATAAGTGTTTTAACATAAATATTGGTATAGCCTGGGCATGCCAAAAGCATAAGAGTCATTTTTTCTTGGGGAAGAAATAGGGAATATATAAGAAAAGGGGAAGTGAGAGGGAAGTGAGCAAAAAAAAATCAATTAATGAGGCCCAACTACTTTTGATTGATTATCATTAATCCTACCTCTAAAAATTAACTTGCATTAGCTCCAAATAACTTTCAAGCCTTTTCATTGGCTTAGAAACACACCAAAAAATAATAACATGTTGAGGATGATGAGTCATGCTCCATTATGAAGGAACAATCTCCAAAGACTTTTGAAAATTCATTGAATGCTCCACTGTCTTCCTCAACCTCTAAACTCTCCATATTCTTAATGATCTTACAACACCATGCTTCATCTTGATATGGTCTTTACGCTATCAGACAGTCACTTGAACTCATTCACTGGTGTCCTTTCTAACATTTCTTTCATAGCCATAACTCTTCCATTACTCTAAACCCATGAACATAGGTCCATTATAGATGAAAACCAATCCCATTGTTGCTTTTTATATAGTCATAATTTTAATGAAGATCTGCAAGCTAGGGTTTTTTAATCATGAACAATATGTAAAACTTACATCTAAAGGATTTTGAGAGGTCTAGCTGAGCTTTAATAGCCTCTTATGATTCTACAGGGTTTGCTTCTGGTAACCTGGATCATATTTGATCTCAAATTTATGCATTCTCTTGCCTAGGTGGCAAAATCTTTTGACCTAATGTGTTCACCTGTGTAGCATCTCCTTGGGTTGCTTATTTCATTTTAAAACCTGATCATTGCCACCTTGGACACGTGTCTTCATCTTGTGTCCCTTGGAACTTGATCAAATTTGTTGCATTGATCATCTTAGGAGTCTCTTAGCTTTGACCTTCATCATTTCCATTGATTTATGATCTACTCTCTAGGTTGTGTCACTTAGCATCCCAACATTTATCTTTATCTCAACTTTTGAAAACATGACACTTGGTAGTCCTGCATGCCTCTTATTGGACCTTGCTATCAAAATATATCTGGTTGATGTGTTTATGCCACATATAAAACTTGTGTGCAATCTAGACTCTTTGAATTTCTAACCTTGATCCACATTACTGATTTACTTCTACATGATTGAACATACTCTGTTGATCTACTAATTTGCCTAATCAAACATGGCTTGTTGATCTCCATCTAAACCTATGATCAAATGTAGATCATCGATCTGTTGTTAATTCATTGCAATTGAGACACTTGGCACCTTCACATTCATCCTTAGGATCCTCTGACCTTTTGACCCTATGCTCACTGTTAGATATTTTATGCATGATTTAACACACACTATACATTTATCTTTAACTTATTAACCTTAAGCCTTAAATTTAGATTATTGAATGGGATTTGTATGCAAGAATATGCACCATCAATCTTGATCTGAGACGTTTTGACTTTTTGACTTCATGAGATTACCCACATGCCATTTATCTATGATCCTAACCTTTGAGATCATGACACTTGTTAGCCCTGCATTCAACTTGAAACTTGTTAAGGATTTTTTAAATCCAATCGACTATTTCTTGTGGCTTTAATTTGACATCCCTAGGCACATCCCACACTTCTAGATCATCTTTGAAGGCTCATATCTTGAAATAGAAAACACATCAAGACACCAAACTTGTAGGGGATATTTAGGGCATGAAATACATCACTTTTATACAATTCTTCAACTTGGGCTAACTTCTCAAGTACACCTATGAAATGTATAACCAAAATGACCTATTTATTCTTGTATGATGTACCATGATGGTCTAGTTCCTTAAAATCACTGAATTCACACTTTAAGCTTGATTAAAGTGTTTCAAAAGCTTGCAAGTGACATGTGATAGGATCATGAAGTCTGTTTGATCTTTCTACCATTGGATCACTCCCTCGACTAGGACTCTACTTAGCTTCTCACACCACATCTAAGCCAAATTTTTATATGTGGGCCAATTTGGCCAACAATAACCTATTGTAGGTTTATGAATTTGTATTCCAACATCAAGTTGTCTACATAATAGATAGTTGGGATTAATGGACATATTTTTTATAACAAATAATGTCTTGTCCTTATAAGCATGTAATGGTGTATTGGTCATAGTAGCAGAGAGAGGAAAATTATCTCATCCATTAAAATTGATATAACAAGTTCAAGTTCAAAGAGCCAAGAAGGATTTTATGAGGCTAAGGTGCATCAAATGAAGTGCCTAAGTGGCAAGGTTTTCTAAGGTGGAAATATATCTTAAACAAAGTGTCCAAGTGATGAGGTGTTTTGAGGTTGAAAAGGTATGTCAAATGAAGTGTTCATGTGACAAGGTGGTATTTTGTAGAAGCTAGTAAATTTTATAAGGAGTTGGAAGCTAGTGGCATTTTATAATCAATGTGGACTTGATGCATGTCTAAGAAATGACACTCGAGGTGTGTAAAAAATAACACCCAAGGTGTGTAATAAATGACACCAGAGGCATGTTTTGATAAATGATACATTTAAGATCCATGTAAGAAAAGTGGTACTTTTCAAGTCATTGGTGATGGGACATTCATCACTAGAAATTTTTAGAGGAATTGATCACGCTACAAGAAGGGAGTGATAGAACCATTGGGGATGAATAGTCCCATGCTTTGTATTAAAACTCACAAGCTACCCATGAATTTTCTTTTTGTAGATTGAAAACCCTTTGTACTAACTGTGGGTTGATAAAACCCTAAAACCTATGGTTAGCTACAGGTAATTACTTGTGGTCAATTATGGGTTTTACGGATTTACTTATCCCTAACCTGTATATTCATTGAATATATTGAAAAAATAAATAAAAACCTTTCATTTCTTTACTTGCCATCGTATATTCCCTTTTATCTATAGTTTTCAAGTTTTTGTATTGATTATTACCTTCATTTATAGGGTTTTACTGTCACAAATCATGATTATTCCCTTTGCAATTATTTGGACTTTGATTAGGATTTGTTTGGAGTTTGAGTAAGACACAAGCAATGAGGCAAGTCCTTCACTTGTAAACCCTCAAGGCAAGTCAAGAACAATGATATTGAGACATGGGCAAGTAGTTTGAAGGCGCAAACAGTGATGGGAAGCATGTTACATTATGACCAGAGGGCACGGGGCTCAACCAATGTGAACAAGCTTTCAACAGGCCCTAGGACCTAAGGTTTCATGTCCAGAGTATAACAATAAACATGAAAAAAGGGTTAATATAGTCACAGTAACATACAATCAACTTATAATCAGACTGTAACAAGGGTTAATATGGACCTTTATACTGTAGATAACCATTAAAAATAGGGTTTGTCATAGTCAAATTAGTATTTATATGGATCTTTTGCCATTGAAAACATACTTTTGACTCTGAGTTATGTGTTCTCTACATTCATTTCATTATTTTATGTGTTTTAGTGTATTAAATGAATTTATATATTTTTAAAAAGTGGCGATAAAATTGCCTCGTAATTGTCATTTAATTTTTGAGTCATGAGTATGGGTCAATTTTTTTGGTTGTTGGGTAGTTATTGAGTATGGGTTTTAAGACTATACTCCCATGAATAGTCCCATATAGGGCATAGTGGTCATTAAAGGTGTACCTTTAGGCACTAAAATATGCCACCATAGTTTTGATGTGTTGTAGGTGCATGCAAATAGGGCACCATAGTTATGGTGTGTGGTAGATGTCCCAGAAGAATTCAAGATTGGAGAGCATCAGACATCAAAAGTTTAGAAGAGCAACACCAACATACCCTTAAATGGTACACCAACATTCCATCATGGAAGAAGGCAAAGATATTTGATATTTTGATTGAGGTCATGAAACAGTTTGGTTGTCTTCTATCTCAAAGTGGACCTATGTTTGCAAAATTGCATAAAGAAAGCTGAGATGATATGCAAATTATATTTTAAGTACCAACTTTTCAAACATATGTACATCCCTATTACCCATAAGATCTCTTTGAAAAACATGCTTGATTAAGAGAAAGCAACAACCAAATACAAGGGATAACTCCCCACAAACATCTTTTTCTATCAAGTTGTGCCTTACGTATCTTTTAGTAAATGAGCATGCTACATGGATAACAAAGGCTAGACTACCTCTTTTAATGCCTATAATGTTATCAAACTTGTAGAGATGAAAACCTATACTAGCCTTATATACTTGGTTATCAACTAAAACTATATGGTTGAGTCCAAAAATAGAATTTATAGAGGTAAGCATCAATTACTCTAATTAGTGTCTCTCATTTCTCCCTTACACAAATTGGTTGCCTCCATTCTAAACACCTATCTTAGGACAACTTTACAATGATCATGTCTAGCTTGTTAAATATTAGGAGTACTTATTGAGGAGGTAAATAGGATTTTATACAAAAATCAGTAAATATTTTTAATAACCCTCAAATCATTGGAAATACTTTTGTCCCCTTTGACTAATTCAAAAGTTTCCTCCTATTTAAGCTTTTAGCAATAAAAATAATAATATGTTCCTCTCATCGCACTCTTGCCACTTAGCCCTATAATGAAAGGCTCCAATTCGCTCCATAATGTTAACCACTTACTCATGTTGGAGCCTTCACACAGAGCTACAACTAAAATAAATAAATAAATAAATATTATTTTATTAATGTTCTAGTGACCCAATTAGGTCAATGGGACTTAAATGCATGTAACAGGGATAATAGAACCTTTCTAGGATAGGAATGAATGCTAGAAGTTAAAAAAGTGACTTAAAGCTAAAACACAAAAAAATATGAGCTCATAATAAGAGTGGGAAAACACTTGCAAGGGAAGAATCCCCCATCAGAAATAAAGGAAAAATAAGTTGTAGGAGGCTAGAAACACCAAGAGAAATAGGTAAGAAAAAGGAAATCCAAATCAAGGGGGTAAATTATATAAGAGAAACTCCACAAGGAAAAACTCTTTAGGGGATAGTCATAAGAAAAGCCAAAATAACCATGAGCCAACATGGAAAACCCACACCAAAGAGAGGCAAGGTGACTAAATCTAAAATACCAAAAATATGAGTGCACAACAAGAGTGGGCAAACCATTGCAAGTGAATAATCTCCCATGGGACATGAGGAAAAATAAGGTGTTGGAGGATAGAAACTCCAACCAAGAGAAATAGGTAAACAAAAGGAAAGCCAAAAAAAGGGGTAAATTAGATTAAAGAAACACAAAGCCAGAACCCTAAGGAAAAACTCTCTAGAGGATAGTCATAAGAAAAGCCAAAATAACCATGAACTGGCATGGAAAAACCACACCAAAGAGAGGCAAGTGTTGAGTCTGTAGAGGGATTGGATCTCCCTAGCAAGGAAAACTAAAGCCAACAAAATGAAAATAACGAGACAAAGATTAGGTATGAAGTACACTTGGATACTTAATAAATGTACAATAATCACAAGAATGATTTATTTATTTCCACTTTTGGTGGAAAGGTACATTGAATCCCTTGCATAATATGTTCTTTTGAAGAAGTGATTCTCACACCACTTAAATCTCCCCATACATCAAAATGTTTGTTATTTTTGTTTTTTCATCATTGGTCATAGACGTGTAAAATACACACATTTTTTACTCCAGATAGTTATAATTCTTTTTTCTTTTGACATTGCTATCAATGTAAGATGGTAATTTAAGTCTTCTAGGCTCGAGATAGGGTTAGAGTATATATTATTGCATGCAGACAACACTATTTTGGTCTATGTAGGTGTGTCTCACCCTAGATTCTATATTTGCACCTCTCCTTTGTATACTAATGGGGTATAAATAATTCATGGGAGAGTTTCTACTAAGAGTCCCCAACTTGACACTATCTAAGATGCATCCAAATAAGGAAAATGTCTAATAGTCATATTTGCATGTACAACTTCATCTCCAAAAAGGCATGTCCAAAAACTCATAATGGTTTTCATGAGTTATGAAAGCTATTTTAGGGACATCTTCATTTCTTATCCAAATTTTATGGTGTCTAGAATGAAGATCAAGTTTTATAAAATATATAAGACTATACAACTCATCGAGCAAATCATTAATTGAAGGGATATGTAACTTATCTTTGACGGTGCACTTATTGTACTTAATGAGTTCTCTTTAGTTTGAGCACAATCACCAAGCATCATCCTTCTTAAGCGCCATGACCACTAGGGATGAACATTCACTTTGGCTATGTCTAATAATACTTGTCTTCAACATCTCATTTACCATTTTTTCAATTTCACACTTCTGGGAATAAGGATACCTGTATGGTTATATGTTTGGTGGTTGACTCCCAAGAAACAATTGAATGACATGATCATGACTTCTTTTTGGTTGGAGTCCTTTTGGCATTTCTCATAAAATAACTGAGTGATCATCAATAATTTGTTGTAAAGCAGGATGTGTAGACTCCTTTGTTGGTATAACTCCATGGAACATAACCATGATACAAATCCTTTAGACCCTTTTATGAAAATATTTTTCATCTAGTGAGACCTAACCAATTGTAGAGATTTTTCTCTTGATCCATGAAATTCAAATGTCCTACCATTAGAATGAAATTGCATGAACCACTCTTGGAATTTATCTTGATTGTGCCCAAGGTTGTGAGCCATTGGAGTTCTAAAACAATGTCTTATCCACCCATGGGAGTAAAAAACATCAGGGAATATATATTTTAGTATCCCCTAACAAGTTTGATACTACAACATTTTCTTAAACAATTGATGTTGCCTCCATCTGCAATCCATAATCTAAAATTTTGGATCTAGGTAAATAAAACACTTGAGACATGTCACCAACTTATTATTAATGAAATTATGTTTACTTCTTGATTCAATCAATAATATCACCTTATGATTCTTTAGGAAACCCACAACCTTAAGAGTTTATGGAGTACTAATACCATAAAGTGCATGCCATGAGATAGTTGCCTGATACTCATGAGATTATGCTTTTGGTACCTCTTCTTCTTGACTGGATGCTTTATCATCTTCATCTTCCTCATCGGTCCCTTCAATGTAGAATACTTTCTTCTCACCACATTTATGGATCTTTCCCCATTTTGTATCACAATTGAAACATAAACGTTTTGCTCTTTTATCTTTAATTTGTTGAGGAGTCAATCTGGTAAGTTGATGGAATGACTGCACTGAAATAATGCACTCTTTGATAGTAGTGAAATCCCTCCATTTTAGCATATTTATTTTATATAATTTGTGTATATACTAGGGATTCTTAGGCACAACTTGGGTTAAAAATGCAAACATATAATTGAATCTTATCCTTGAGGTGACCCATGAACAAATCATTTAGGTTGTCTTTGTGATGTCAGTGATGCATAGAGAAAGACTTTGGAATTGTTGAATTTAATCTTGGACTGTCATTATTTATCATGGCTTCTCTAGTTGAATAAATTAGTTCTTTGTTACATTGTTACTGAAGTGCATCTATAGCTCATCTACGAACATGGACCAAATAGCCATAAGACACTTCTTTTTCTTCTAAGCACAAAGCCATATGTACCAAATAAACAGATCTGGTTCCAAATACAAGGATGACATGACCACTTGTTATGAAAATGGGGTCTAATTTACATCAAATAAGTTTTCCATTTGGTTGATCTAGGTGACCAGATTCTTACCATTAAACTTACACACTTCCACTTTTGGCAACATGTTCCTTGCTCATGTATTTGGGTTGTGATTATTTTGGTTTAGAGCACCTAAATGATCAAAATGCATGTTATTCGATGATGAATTTATGTTTGTATCTGAAAAGGATGTTAAAATATGTGTCTATTGAACCTGAATATAAGTCATCGTTCCTTACAATGCATTCACTTCACCAGATATTTTATCAATATATATATTTTTAGCCATGTTTTTCATCTCACCTTAGAGTTGTGAGTACACTTCAATATTCATTGAGTTAGAATTATCTAGATCCATGCCATCCTTACTAGGTGTTTTTATTACAGGGGCTTGCCCTTTTCTGTGGCCTCGAGTGTTCAGTCTTGCCATGCACCAAATCTAGGGTTTCAAGCCTAAAAAAGTGTACCATTGAATTATAGCATTATGATTGTCTCACCGAGATCAATCCAATGATTCATAATTTTCACAAAATGTGAAAAGAAATTATAAAATTAAAAAAAACCTCAATCAATACTACGTTGATGGTAAAAATAAATTATTCTCAAATCGTAAATTATATTTTTTTAATCCGTAAGCTCATGGAATGATCGTTAAACTCTAAAAAAATTGCACTATAGATATTTCTCAAAATGAAGCTTTGATACCACTTGTAATGAAATTACGTACATTATTCACACTACTAGAATAGATCAACAATAATATATCTCATAAACAAGAGTAGAACGAGCAAATCCACAATAATGATAGAGAAAAGAGTAGATTACTTGATAAATATGACTAAGCCACTTCGAGGGGGCAACCTCCATACAATGCAATAAGAACTAAATTCACAACATGAGGATCAAGTACTAATCACTACCTCTTATATATACTTTACTCTAGCCATGGTTATTCCATAGGCCGACCCTTCCAACAATATAAAAACCTATAAAAATGTTTAAAGATAAGGACAATGGTTATGGAAGCTACAAGTAGGTCCACACATGTCCCTAGATGTGCTATAGGTTAAGGCATAAAAAAATTGGTTTTGTTATGATCTATCTCCTATTTGTTGACATGTTGTAAGCCAACACAGTTTATGAAAGTCAACAATTAGTTCAATGTATATGAATAAACCAACCCTTATTCATATGAGATGAGATGAAATCAAGTAGACAATCAACATGATCTTACATTATTCCTTATTTTGGTACATATATGCAATAATAAATATTTAATAAATAGAAAATGCCATAAAAGTAGAGTAAAGGAAAACCTTAGACGTGATCCTTGTAATTACATGAACATGTGATGTAATTTCATGATTGTTGTAGGTTGTTAAATGTCTTTTGATGTCTTTAGATATATACACTTATCAAATTTAAATCAGGAACCTATTGGCATAGTGTTGGTGTGCAAGCTAACATAAGATAAAATATACAATCCAATAAAGTAGGGGTCAACCACTAGTAATATCAACTTGAGGGCCCAAATGACCCAACAAAGCACATTGACTAGTATCAAAACATTATGATATATGTAAAACCAATATCAGATAATATCAATACTAGCAAGTGATAAAATCAACAACACACAATGGAGAATAACAATCATAGAACTAAAAAAATATAGAGATGGAGAAAATTAGAAGAATAGAAAGATCACATGGCCACACAAATAAGAATAGAGAGTCATACAACACAATGAGAAATGTCACAAGTGTTGCAAATATAAAAAATGACTAGTAAGAAGCTAAAATGAATAAATGATCCCTATAGATAAAAATACACCAATAACACTACAATTACAAGGTTTGTATGAAAATTTTGGCATCTAGAGTAGAATCAACAATTGTGCTGAAGAAAAAGGAAATGTAAAGCAAAAAGTCATGTAAGTTCTATGCCAAAATATCTAAACATAGATCATTGTGTTGCACTAAGACACTTGGTTGAAAGGGTTTGGGAGAAAAAGGTGAAGTCTATTGTTGTTCATTGATTTCAAGAGAACATTTTATATAGTGCTAAGAATCAAGTTATGGAGAAGAATGGAGGAACTAAAGGTCCACTCACACCATAAGGTAGTCCACAAATTATATACGAACAAGTCTAGGGCAAAACCAATATAGATGAGGGGTTGTCTAAGTGCCTTGGGAGTGACATAGGAGTCAACTAAGGTTGCACTTTGTCTCCCACTTTGTTTGGGTTATATATTGACAAGCTAAAAGAATGGACAAATAGGTACGGAGGTGGTGGGCTTCATTTGACAGAATAAGTGGTAAAACTTTTGTTATATGTTAATGATCTAATTCTAATTGCAAAAACAACCCAAGACTTGAGAGATGACTTACATGGCCTAGAATGTTTTTATATAGAGGCAGGGAAATAAGTTAATGTTGACAAAACTAAGAAACTAGTCTTCTGTCACAAAGTAAAAAAAGTTCATTCCAACTTCAAGTTTAAAGTGGATCTTCTTGAAGTGGTGTCAGAGTACGAGTGTTTTGGATTAGAATTCATAATAAATTCAGTGGGGACATGTGTATAATGAAAATAATACTCACTATGCTATAAAATAGGTATGGGAATGTAGAGTTGTGGGATTGGAAGACTATCAGGTTCTTATTTGGGTTACTTATCACCTCAGTGGTCTTATATGGGGAAACAATACTTCAAGTTTGAAATGAAAGCAAATAACTTGTGCTTAATTATGAACAACTTCAAAATCAAGGCTTCAATTCTACTCTTTGCAGAAATATGCTCTTTCCCTTTAAAAGCAAAAACTATTACATGCTATTTGAAAAGCAATCATAACTAAAACATGAAAAATAATAAGTGGTCTAATACAACAAAGGAAGAAGAGTTATGTAAGATAAATAACACATAGATGGAACCAAACAAAAAAAATGGATGAATAAACAAGGTATTGACATAAATACATGTTCAAACCCTAACAAAGAAATAAAAATATATTTAAATGAAAAATTTAGAATAATTATATGGAGAAAGAAAACAAATAAGAAACGACAACATTATTTTACATAATTCATTTCGACTTATGACCATTATGAAAAAGTATATGTAGATGCTGAAATCAAATGGATAGAGAAGATACTCATAACTTAAAAAACTAGTCCTTATAGATCAGAGATGAGATAGGTAGTTAAGTGACTTCTAAGAAATAATATAAACAAATGATATATTTATTCGGTATCATAGGAATAATAAAAACATAAAATCATTTCAACCTACAATAACATTTAATTCAAACACACATAAATATTAAAAGTGGATACCATATTTTAAAAAAAAATAAAAATATTGAAAAAATTATCCACAATTTAAAAAAAAAAACAAAAACAAATTATTTTCTTAGAGAAAAACGCTGATCAAATTTTCATTTTATACACCATTATGATTCATTTGAGTTTATTCACGAGAGGGATTATGAATAAAAGAACAAGTTTAATATGAAAAAAATGATGTGAATAACGATATATTTTTGTTTCAAACTAACCGAACAAAAGCAGAACGGAAGGGCTATTTTGGAACGCTCTTCACCGCTCCCAAGGGAATTTTGGGAATAGTTGCGCTGGCAGCAGGCACAAATACCAAGGCTAACGTATTAAATGAGCGCTTTGGAACGCTCCTCACCGGGCAGCGGGCAGGAGCGGTGAACTGGCAGCGGGCACAAAAATCAAAGCCAACATATTAAATGAGCGCTAAAAGCACGTCAAGGGAAACGTGTCCCGGTGAAAGGGATTTTGCTTTCTTTTTTCGAAATTTGTGTGATCGACGGTTTTAAAGCGAGCAGAGAAGCAGAGAATGTCATTTCTGTACATGCCAGGAAACAAGTATTCTTCGTAATCAGGGCTAAGTTTGTAAGGTGTTTAGAGATGTGTATTCAGGACTTTGTGATGCAGGCATTTACAGCCCTCAAGTCCTCTTTAATCTTTGTTTTTGTTGTTGTTGGGTTTTTCAGGTGCTGCGGCGCACTTATCTCCTACGCTGTCTGATCATTTTGGCCTCCTTGCACCAGGCACAAATCAGCAGCAGTGTCTATTCACCTTCCGTATTTGCTGTATTTGCTGTCTGATCATCTTGTCAAATGCTTCACCGCCATCGATTTCTGGTTGCCTGCTATTTTACTCAAAATGACATATACGGCGTATGTATTCCCTTAAGACGCAAATTAGGGGAAAATTATAAGTATAAAGGGCAATGTTGGGCTTGGGAACAACTCCTAAACTGGAATATGGATGAATCTGAGTTGATCCCATGTCTGCCCCATGAAATTGCCATGACCTGCCTTGTCGGACTTCCCCGTCGGAACAGGGCCATCGCTTCCTCTGTCTCCCGTGCCTGGTCTAACGCATTTAAAAATAACTCCTCCATCAAATCTCTGCGCGCCTCTCAATCTTCCACCTGAGCATTGGATATTCATTGCCCTCATCGACACTAAGTGCGATGGAGATTATGTGCATGCGACGCAGCACAACACGCAATGGCTGCTGCTCGATCCTCAAACCCTTGTTTTACCGAATCCCTAGTGCCTGGAGTTTCTATCGACATACATCTGTGTAGCGCAACCACAGATAGCAAACTCTTTCTGCCAGAGATTAATGGGTTTTGCTCTTACAACATCCAAGGAGGACAAGGTTGGCAGTCTATATAACCTCCCCCGGGCAACGCTGCAGCAGATTTGCCTGCGCTGAAGTTAACGAATTCATCTATCTCAGCGGTGGGCTGCTGGATCTGACCAGAGAAGCTTCCAGAAACGTTTTCCGGTACGATACCCGAGCAAATCAATGGGAAGATCTTCCGAACATGATCATGCCACGGATTAATTGTGCCGGCGTGGCCATGAATGGCAAGTTCTTTGCCAT
This sequence comes from Torreya grandis, assembly GCA_037957365.1. Taxonomy (NCBI): domain Eukaryota; kingdom Viridiplantae; phylum Streptophyta; class Pinopsida; order Cupressales; family Taxaceae; genus Torreya; species Torreya grandis. The sequence goes on from JARHVA010000034.1 coordinate 955,412, forward strand.
AGGAGGATATTACCATTCCTATGGAGGTTACATGGAAGCTCATTTTTCGGGAGAGTGTTTCGATACCGAGACCGGTGAATGGACACTGTCCTGATTTGTGCCGAAACGGCCTTAGATATGCGAAGAATTCAGATGCTACGGAAGCTGTATTTGCTGTCTGATCATCTTTTCCTCCCTTCTTACGCTGGAGAAATAATTTAAAGTAGCCTCAAATTTGCATAGAACTTGAATATTTTTATGAACTTGAATATTTTGAGTCTAATTGTCAGTGTACAACAATAATGTGTCGTCAGAATCATTACGGGAAGCTATTATTATTATTATTATGTCATAATTTTAGTTTTTTTCTTCATTAATATATATATATATATCATAATTTTAGCTTTTTTTTAATTATTATTATTATTATTATTATTTTTTAAATGTCATATTTTTTTAGTTTTCTTTTTAATATTATTTTAGTATCATTATCATTATTATTTTAGCTGCTTCTTTTTTATTAATTTATCTTTTTCTTCATTATTTTTTAAAAATGCCATAATTTTACCTTCATTATTATTTTATCATCTTTATAATTATCTTTTTGTTTTTTTAAATGTTATAGTTTTTGTAACTTATTTTTCAAATTCACCGTAATTTAGCTTCTTTATTGTTATTATTATTATTTTTAAATGTCATAATTTAGCTTCTTTATTGTTATTATTATTATTTTTAAATGTCATAATTTTAGCTTCTTGATTATTATTATTATTATTATTATTATTATTTTATTTTTTTAAATGTCTTATTTTGAGCTTCTTTCATTATTATTATTTTTTAAATGACTTAATTTTAATAATTAAATTCTTTTTCATTATTATTTGAGCGTCTTTATTATTGTTTTTTTTTTAAATGTCATAATTTGAGCTGTTTCTTCTTCTTTATTATTATTATTTATTAAATGTCTCGACTTTTTTATTATTATTATATTAGATTCTCGTTTGTTGTTATTATTTTTTAAATGACTTAACTTGATTTCAGCTTCAACATTTGATTTTAGTTTTTTTTTTCATTATTATTTTAGATTTTGGTTCATTATTATTTTTTTTTCTAAATGTCAAGTTTTTTTTCGTTATTATTTTAGCTTTTTCTTTATTATTATTATTATTAAATGTTTTATATCGATTTCTTTTTCGTTACTATTTTAACTTCATTATCATTATTATTATTTTATTAATGATTTATTTTTAGCTTCTTTTTCATTATTTATTTACTTATTTTCTTAAATGTCTTAATTTGATCTTCTTCGTTACTATTTTAGTTTCTTCTTCATCATTTATTTAGCTTTTTGTTCATTATTATTATTATATTTTTTGGAATGTCGTAATTTTAGCTTCTTTTTCATTATTTATTTATTTATTTTCTTAAATGTCTTAATTTGATCTTCTTCGTTACTATTTTAGTTTCTTCTTCATCATTTATTTAGCTTTTTGTTCATTATTATTTTTTTTGTTTTTTTTAAATAACTTAATTTTAATTTTTTTTTCCATTGTTATTTTAGCTTTTTCTTCATCATTATTATTATCATTTAAATGTCATAATTTTAGATTCATTATTATTATTATTATTATTATTATTATTATTATATATTTTTAAGGTCTTATTTTGATCTTCTTCCTTACTATTTTAGCTTCATTATTATTTTTTTGCTTAGTTACTATTTTAGTTTCTTCTTCATCATTTATTTAGCTTTTTGTTCATTATTATTATTATATTTTTTGAAATGTCGTAATTTTAGCTTCTTTAGTTTTTATTTTTATTTTTATTTTTTATTTTATTTTATTTTATTTAAATATTTTTATTTTGATCTTTTTCGTTACTATTTTAGCTTCATTATTATTATTATTATTTTTTTAAATAACTTAATTTTAACTTTTTTTTTTCCATTGTTATTTTAGCTTTTTCTTCATCATTATTATTATCATTTAAATGTCATATTATTATTATTTTTTAAGGTCTTATTTTGATCTTCTTCCTTACTATTTTAGCTTCATTATTATTTTTTTAATTTTTTTTAAATAACTTAATTTTAACTTTTATTTTTTTCCATTGTTATTTTAGCTTTTTCTTCATCATTATTATTATCATTTAATGGCTTAATTTTAATTTCTCTTTCATTATTATTTTAATTTTTTTTCTCTATTATTATTATTTTTAAATGTCATAATTTTAGGTTCTTTACGATTATTTTTTGTTTTTACAAATGTTTTAATTTGAGCTTTCTTTCATTGTTATTTTAGCTTTATTATTATGTCTTAATTTGAGCTTTTTCATTATTATTTTAGCTTCTTCTTCATTATTATTATTATTATTATTTTTTAAATGACTAAATTTTAACTTCTTTTTCATTTTTATTATTATTATTTTTTTAATAAACAACTTAATTTTATCTTTTTTTTTTTTTAATCATTGTTATTATGACTTAATTTTAACTTCTTTTTCATTATTATTTTAGCTTTTTATTTATTATTATTTTTTCAAATCATTATTATTTTAGCTTCTTCTTCATTATTATTATTATTATTTTTTAAATGACTAAATTTTAACTTCTTTTTCATTTTTATTATTATTATTTTTTTAATAAACAACTTAATATATATATATATATATATATATATATATATATATATATATAATTGTTATTATAACTTAATTATAACTTCTTTTTCATTATTATTTTAGCTTTTTATTTATTATTATTTTTTTAAATGTCCTAATTTGATCTTCTTTTTCGTTACCATTTTAGCTTCTTCATTATTATTTTTTTGTTTGATTTTTTTTTTTTAATGTTTTAATTTTAACTTTTTTTCATTGTTATTTTAGCTTTTTCTTTATTATTATTATTATAAATGACTTAATTTTAGCTGCTTCATTATTATTTTTTTATTTTAAGTTTTTTTTTTCCATTGTTATTTTAGCTTCTTTATTATTATTATTTTAATGGCTTAATTTTAACTACTTATTCATTATGATTTTTTTTTTTTTAAATGACTTAATTTTAGCATCTTCATTATTATTTTTTTATTTTTTTAAATGTCTTAATTTAAGCTTTTTCTTCATTATTATTATAGTTGCTTCATTATTTTTTTTGGATTTTCTTAAATGTCTTAATTTTAGCTTTATAATTATTATTATTTATTTAAAACACTTAATTTATAGTTCTTTTTCTTCATTATTTTAGCTTTTTCATTATTATTTTTTTATTTTTTTAACCGACTTAATTTGATCATCTTCTTCGTTATTATTTTAGGGTCTTCATTATTTTTTTGGTTTTTTAAAAATGACTTTAGCTTCTTTTTCAATATTATTTTAGCTTCTTCAAAATTGTTTTTTCAAATGTCATAATTATAGTTTCTTCATTTTTTTTTGCTTTTTTTTTTAAATTTTTAAATTTTAACTTTTTCTTTATTATTATTTTTTAAATGTTTTAATTTTAGTTTTTTTTTAATTATTATTATTATTATTATTATTATTATTATTATTATTATTATTATTATTATTATTAATGACATAATTTAAGCTTTTTTTTCAATATTATTTCGGCTTTTTCTTCATTATTATTATTATTATTTTTCTTAAATTTCTTAATTTGAGCTCTATTATTATTATTTTTTGTAAAATTCATAATTTTATCTTCTTTATTACTTTCGTTTGTTCTTTATTATTTTATTTTCCTCATCATCATTATTTAAACTTTTTCTTCATTATTATTTATTTTAAATGTCATAATTTTAACTTCATTATTATTTTAATTTCTCGTTCATTATTATTTTTGATTCTTTAATATTATTTTTTTGTTTTTATAAACGTAATAATTTTAGATTCTTCAATGTTATTATTATTATTATTTTTAATTTCTTAATTTGATCTTCTTCATTACTATTTTAGCTTCTTTTTCATTATTTTTTAGGCTTCTTTATTATTATTTTTTTGTTTTTGTAAATGTCTTAATTTGAGTTTTTTTTTTTTCATTTTTTAAATGTCATCATTTTAACTTCATTATTATTTTAATTTCTCGTTCATTATTATTTTTGATTCTTCATTATTATTTTTTTGTTTTTTTAAATGTAATAATTTTAGATTCTTCAATGTTATTATTATTATTTTTAATTTCTTAATTTGATCTTCTTCATTACTATTTTTTTTCGGCTTCTTTATTATTTTTTTTTTGTTTTTGTAAATGTCTTAATTTGAGTTTTTTTTTTCATTTTTTAAATGTCATAATTTTAACTTCATTATTATTTTAATTTCTCGTTCATTATTATTTTTGATTCTTCATTATTATTTTTTTGTTTTTTTAAACGTAATAATTTTAGATTCTTCAATGTTATTATTATTATTTTTAATTTCTTAATTTGATCTTCTTTATTACTATTTTAGCTTCTTTTTCATTATTTTTTAGGCTTCTTTATTATTATTTTTTGTTTTTTTAAATGTCTTAATTTGAGTTTTTTTTTCATTTTTTAAATTTGTGTGTTTTTTCTTTTTTTTTAAAATTTTTTTTCATTATTATTTGAGCTTCATTATTATTGTTTTGTTTTTTTTAAATGAATAATTTTATTTTATTTTTCATTATTATTTTTTTCTCTTTTTAAATGTCGTAATTTTAACATCATTATTATTATTTTGTTTTTTTAAAAATGTCTTAATTTTAGCTTTTTTTAATTATTATTTTAGCTTATTCATTATTATTATTATTTTTTTTTTAAAATGTCTTAATTTGTGGTTCTTCTTCATTATTATTTTATAATTTGTGTTTTTTTTTTTTTTTAAATGACTTAATTTTATTTTATTTTTCATTATTATTATTATTTTAAATGTCATAATTTTAACATCTTCATTATTATTATTTTGTTTTTTAAAAATGTCTTAATTTTAGCTTTTTTTAATTATTATTTTAGCTTATTCAATATTATTTTTTTGTTTTTTTAAAATGTCTTAATTTGAGCTTCTTCATTTTTTTTGTTTTTTTAAAATGTCATAATTTGAGCTTCTTCATTATTTTTCTTTTATTCTTTTTAAATGTTTTAATTTTAGAATTTTCTTTATTATTATTTTAGCTTCTTCCTCATTATTTTATTGTTTTTTCATTACTATTTTAGCTTCTTTTTCATTATTATTTCAGCTTCTTTATTATTATTCTTTTGTTTTTGTAAATGTCTTAATTTGAGTTTTTATTCATTTTTAATTTTTTTTTAATTTGTGCGTTTTTTCTTTCTTTTTTTTAAATGACTTAATTTTAACTTCTTTTTCATTATTATTTTAGCTTCATTATTATTATTGTTTTTTTTTAATGATTTAATTTAATTTTATTTTTCATTATTATTTTTTTCTTTTTTTAAATGTCATAATTTTATCATTATTATTATTTTGTTTTTTAAAAATGTCTTAATTTTAGCTTTTTCTTACTATTATTTTAGTTTATTCATTATTATTTTTTTGTTTTTTTTAAATGTCTTAATTTGAGCTTCTTCATTATTTTTCTCTTATTTTTTTTTAAATGTTTTAATTTTAGATTTTTCTTTATTATTATTTTAGCTTCTTCTTCATTATTTTATTGTTTTTTTCCAAAACATTTAATTTTAACTTCTTCATTATTTTAGATTTATTATTATTATTATTATTTTATTTTTTAAAATGTCTTAATTTGAGGTTCATTATTATTTTATAATTTGTGTGTTTTTTTTTTTTTTTAAATGACTTAATTTTAACTTCTTTTTCATTTTTTTTTTTTTTTCATTATTATTTTTTTCTTTTTTTAAATGTCATAATTTTAACATCATTATTATTATTTTGTTTTTTAAAAATGTCTTAATTTTAACTTTTTAAAAAAAAATTATTTTAGCTTATTCATTATTATTATTATTATTATTATTATTATTATTATTATTATTTTTTAAAATGTCTTAATCTTAGATTTTTCTTTTTTATTATTTTAGGTTCTTCCTCATTATTTTATTGTTTTTTCATTACTATTTTAGCTTCTTTTTTATTATTATTTTTTAGTTTTTGTAAATGTTTTGATTTGAGTTTTTTTTCATTTTTTTAAATTTTTTAATTTGTGCGTTTTTTCTTTCTTTTTTCTTTTTTTTTTAAATGACTTAATTTTAACTTTTTTTCATTATTATTTTAGCTCCATTATTATTGTTTTGTTTTTTTTAAATGACTTAATTTTATTTTATTTTTCATTATTATTTTTTTCTTTTTTTTAAATGTCTTAATTTTAGCTTTTTGTTATTATTATTTTCGCTTATTCATTATTATTTTTTTGTTTTTTTTTAAAATGTCTTAATTTGAGCTTCTTCATTATTTTTCTTTTATTTATTTTTTTAAATGTTTTAATTTTAGATTTTTCTTTATTATTATTTTAGCTTCTTCATTATTTTATTGTTTTTTTCTAAAACATTTAATTTTAACTTCGTTATTTTTTTTTATTTTTATTTTTTTTAAATTTTATTTTATTTTTTTGTTTTTTAAAATGTTTTAATTTGAGGTTCTTCTTCATTATTATTTTATAATATGTGCTTTTTTTCTTTCTTTTTTTTGAAATGACTTAATTTTAACTTCTTTTTCATTATTATTTTAGCTTCATTATTATTGTTTTCTTTTTTTTAAATGACTTAATTAGCTTCTTCATTATTATTTTTTTATTTTTTTAAAATGTCTTAATTTGAGCTTCTTCATTATTTTTCTTTTATTTATTTTTAAATGTTTTAATTTTAGATTTTTCTTTATTATTATTTTAGCTTCTTCCTCATTATTTTATTGTTTTTTCATTACTATTTTAGCTTCTTTTTCATTATTATTTCAGCTTCTTTATTATTATTTTTTTGTTTTTGTAAATTTCTAAATTTGAGTTTTTTTCCATTTTTTAAAATCTTTTAATTTGTGCGGTTTTTCTTTCTTTTTTTCTTTTTTTTTTATAAATGATTTAATTTTAACTTCTTTTTCATTATTATTTTACCTTCATTATTATTGTTTTGTATTTTTTAAATGACTTAGTTTTATTTTGTTTTTCATTATTATTTTTTTCTTTTTTTAAACGCAATAATTTTAACATCTTCATTATTATTATTTTGTTTTTTAAAAATGTCTTAATTTTAGCTTTTTTATTATTATTATTTTAGGTTACTCATTATTATTTTTTTGTTTTTTGAAAATGTCTTAATTTGAGCTTCTTTATTATTTTTCTTTTATTTATTTTTTAAGTGTTTTAATTTTAGATTTTTCTTTATTATTATTTTAGCTTCTTCCTCATTATTATTTTATAATTTGTGCTCTTTTTCTTTTTCTTTTTTTTTAAATGACTTAATTTTAACTTCTTTTTCATTATTATTTTTTTCTTTTTTTAAATGTCATAATTTTAACATCTTCATTATTATTATTATTTTGTTTTTTAAAAATGTCTTAATTTTAACTTTTTTTAAAAAAATTATTTTAGCTTATTCATTATTATTTTTTTGTGTTTTAAAATGTCTTAATTTGAGCTTCTTCATTATTTTTCTTTTATTTATTTTTTAAATGTTTTAATTTTAGATTTTTTTTTAATTATTATTTTAGCTTCTTCCTCATTATTTTATTGTTTTTTCTAAAACATTTAATTTTAACTTGTTCATTATTTTAATTCTTCCTCATTATTTTATTGTTTTTTTCTAAAACATTTAATTTTAACTTGTTCATTATTTTAGATTTTTTATTATTATTAATTTTTTGTTTTTTAAAATGTCTTAATTTGTGGTTCTTCTTCATTATTATTTTATAATTTATGCTTTTTTTCTCATTTTTTTTAAATGACTTAATTTTAACTTCTTTTTCATTATTATTATTTCAGCTTTCATTATTATTGTTTTGTTTTTTTTAAATGACTTAATTTTATTTTATTTTTCATTATTATTTTTTTCTTTTTTTAAATGTCATAATTTTAACATCATTATTATTATTATTTTATTTTTTTAAAATGTCTTAATTTTAGTTTTTTATTATTATTATTTTAGCTTATTCATTATTATTTTTTTGTTTTTTAAAATGTCTTAATTTGAACTTCTTCATTATTTCTCTCTCTCTCTCTTTTTTTAAATGTTTTAATTTTAGATTTTTCTTTCTTCATTATTTCATATTTTATTATTATTATTATGATTTTGTTGTTTTTTAAAATATCTTAATTTGAGGTTCTTCTTCATTATTATTTTATAATTTGTGTTTTTTTCTTCTTTTCTTTTTCCTTTTTTTTAAATGACTTAATTTTAACTTCTTTTTCATTATTATTATTGTTTTGTTTTTTTTAAATGACTTAATTTTATTTTATTTTTCATTATTATTTTTTTCTTTTTTTAAATGTCATAATTTTAACATCTTCATTATTATTATTTTGTTTTTTAAAAATGTCTTAATGTTAGCTTTTTTTTAAAAATTATTTTAAGCTTATTCATTATTATTTTTTTGTTTTTTTTAAATGTCTTAATTTGAGCTTCTTCATTATTTTTTATTTATTTATCTTTTAAATGTTTTAATTTTAGATTTTTTCTTTATTAATATTTTAGCTTCTTCTTCATTATTTTATTGTTTTTTTCTAAAACATTTAATTTTATCTTCTTCATTATTTTAGATTTTTTTTTTATATTATTATTATTATTATTTTTTAAATGTCTTAATTTGTGGTTCTTCGTTATTATTTTATAATTTGTGTGTGTGTGTGTTTTTTTTTTAAATTTTTTTTAAATGACTTAATTTTAACTTCTTTTTCATTATTATTTTAGCTTCATTATTATTGTTTTGTTTTTATTAAATGACTTAATTTTATTTTATTTTCCATTATCTTAGATTTATTATTATTATTATTATTATTATTTTTTTAAAAATGACTTAATTTTAACTTCTTTTTCATTATTATTTTAGCTTCATTATTATTGTTTTGTTTTTTTTAAATGACTTAATTTTATTTTATTTTTCATTATTATTTTTTCCTTTTTTTAAATGTCATAATTTTAACATCTTGATTATTATTATTTTGTTTTTTAAAAATGTCTTAATTTTAGGTTTTTTTAATTATTATTTTAGCTTATTCATTATTATTTTTTTGTTTTTTTAAAATGTCTTAATTTGAGCTTCTTCATTATTTTTCTTTTATTTCTTTTTAAATGTTTTAATTTTAGATTTTTCTTTATTATTATTTTAGCTTCTTCCTCATTATTTTATTGTTTTTTCATTACTATTTTAGCTTCTTTTTCATTATTATTGCAGCTTCTTTATTATTATTTTTTTGTTTTTTTTTTTAATTTGTGCGTTTTTTCTTTTTTTTTTTAAATGACATAATTTTAACTTCTTTTTCATTATTATTTTAGCTTCATTATTGTTATTTTGTTTTTTTAAATGTCTTAATTTTTTTTTATTTTTCATCTTTTTTTAAATGTCATAATTTTAACATCTTCATTATTATTTTTTTGTTTTTTTAAAATGTCTTAATTTGACTTCTTTATTTTTCTTTTAGCTTCTTCCTCATTATTTTATTGTTTTTTCATTACTATTTTAGCTTCTTTTTCTTTATTATTTCAGCTTGTTTATTATTATTTTTTTGTTTTTTTAAATGTTCTAATTTGAGTTTTTTTTTTTTTTTTTTTTCCTTTTTCTTAATATGCGCGTTTTTTTTTTTTTTTTAAAATTTTAAATGTCTTAATTTTAACTTATTTTTCATTATTATTTTAGCTTAATTATTATTGTTTTGTTTTTTTTTTAAATTTCTTAATTTTATTTTATTTTTCATCTTTTTTTACATGTCATAATTTTAACTTCTTCATTATTATTATTTTGTTTTTTAAAAATGTCTTAATTTTAGCTTTTTTATTTTTTTAATTTTTATTTTAGCTTATTCATTATTATTTTTTGGTTTTTTTAAAATGTCTTAATTTGATGTTCTTTATTATTTTTCTTTGATTTTTTTTTAAATGTTTTAATTTTAGAATTTTCTTTATTATTATTTTAGCTTCTTCCTCATTATTTTATTGTTTTTTATTTACTATTTTAGGTTCTTTTTCATTATTATTTCAGCCTCTTTATTATTATTATTTTGTTTTTGTAAATGTCTTAATTTGAGTTTTTTTCATTGTTTAAATTTTTTTAATTTTTGTGTTTTTTTTTCTTTTTTTTTAATGACTTAATTTTAAGTTCTTTTTCATTATTATTTTAGCTTCATTATTATTGTTTTGTTTTTTTTAAATGAATTAATTTTATTTTATTTTTCATTATTATTTTTTTCTTTTTTTAAATTTCATAATTTTAACATCTTAATTATTATTATTTTGTTTTTTAAAAATGTCTTAATTTTAGCTTTTTTTTAATTATTATATTAGCTTGTTCATTATTATTTTTTTTGTTTTTTTAAAATGTCTTAATTTGAGCTTCTTCATTATTTTTCTTTTATTTATTTTTTAAATGTTTTAATTTTAGATTTTTCTTTATTATTATTTTAGCTTCTTCCTCATTATTTTATTGTTTTTTTCTAAAACATTTAATTTCAACTTTATTATTTTAGATTTTTTTTTTAAATTATTATTTTTTTTTTTTAAATGTCTTAATTTGAGGTTCTTCATTATTATTTTATAATTTGTGCTTTTTTCTTAGTTTTTTTTTGAATGACTTAATTTTAACTTCTTTTTCATTTTTATTTTAGCTTCATTATTATTGTTTTGTTTTTTTTAAATGATTTAATTTAATTTTATTTTTCATTATTATTTTTTTCTTTTTTTAAATGTCATAATTTTAACATCTTCATTATTATTATTTTGTTTTTAAAAAATGTCTTAATTTTAATATTTAAAAAAAAAAATATATTTTAGCTTATTCATTATTATTCTTTTGCTTTTTTAAAATGTTTTAATTTGAGCTTCTGCATTATTTTTCTTTTATTTTTTTTTAAATGTTTTAATTTTAGATTTTTCTTTATTATTATTTTAGCTTCTTCCTCATTATTTTATTGTTTTTTCATTACTATTTCAGCTTCTTTTTCATTATTATTTCAGCTTCTTAATTATTATTATTTTGTTTTTGTAAATGTCTTAATTTGAGTTTTTTTTCATTTTTTAAATTTTTTTAATTTGTGCATTTTTTCTTTCTTTTTTTCTTTTTTTTAAAAAAATGATTTAATTCTAACTTCTTTTTCATTATTATTTTAGCTTCATTATTATTGTTTTGTTTTTTTTAAATGACTTAGTTTTATTTTGTTTTTCATTATTATTGTTTTGTTTTTTTAAACGTCATAATTTTAACATCTTCATTATTATTATTTTGTTTTTTAAAAATGTCTTAATTTTAGCTTTTTTTTATTATTATTTTAGCTTACTCATTATTATTATTATTATTATTATTATTATTTAAAATGTCTTAATTTGAGCTTCTTCATTATTTTTCTTTTATGTTTTTTTTAAATGTTTTAATTTTAGATTTTTCTTTATTATTATTTTAGCTTCTTCCTCATTATTTTATTGTTTTTTTCTAAAACATTTAATTTTAACTTCATTATTTTAGATTTTTTTTAATTATTATTATTATTTTTTTTAATGTCTTAATTTGAGGTTCTTCTTCATTTTTATTTTATAATTTGTGCTTTTCTTTCTTTCTTTATTCTTTTTTTTCTTTTTTTTTAAATGACTTAATTTTAACTTTTTTTTCATTATTATTTTAGCTTCATTATTATTGTTTTGTTTTTTCTAAATGACTTAATTTTATTCTATTTTTCATTATTATTTTTTTCTTTTTTAAATGTCATAATTTTAGCATCTTCATTATTATTATTTTGTTTTTTAAAAATGTCTTAATTTTAGCTTTTTTTTATTATTATTTTAGCTTATTCATTATTATTTTTTTGCTTTTTTAAAATGTCTTAATTTGAGCTTCTTCATTATTTTTCTTTTATTTATTTTTTTAAATGTTTTAATTTTAGATTTTTCTTTATTATTATTTTAGCTTCTTCCTCATTATTTTAATGTTTTTTTCTAAAACATTTAATTTTAACTTCTTCATTATTTTAGATTTTTTATTATTATTATTATTTTGTTTTTTAAAATGTCTTAATTTGTGGTTCTTCATTATTGTTTTATAATTTGTGCTTTTTTTCTTGTTTTTTAAATGACTTAATTTTAACTTCTTTTTCATTATTATTTTAGCTTCATTATTATTGTTTTGTTTTTTGTAAATGACTTAATTTTATTTTATTTTTCATTAGTATATTTTTCTTTTTTTAAATGTCATAATTTTAACATCTTGATTATTATTATTATTATTTTGTTTTTTAAAAATGTGTTAATTTTATCTTATTATTATTATTATTTTAGCTTATTTATTATTATTTTTTTGTTTTTAAAAATGTCTTAATTTGAGCTGCTTCATTATTTTTCTTTTATTTATTTTTTAAATGTTTTAATTTTGGATTTTTCTTTATCATTATTTTAGCTTCTTCCTCATTATTTTATTGTTTTTTTCTAAAACATTTAATTTTAACTTCATTATTTTAGATTTATTATTATTATTATTATTTTGTTTTATAAAATGTCTTAATTTGTGGTTCTTCTTCAATATTATCTTATAATTTGTGTTTTTTTTTTTCCTTTTTTTTTATATGACTTAATTTTAACTTCTTTTTCATTATTATTTTAGCTTCATTATTATTGTTTTGTTCTTTTTAAATGACTTAATTTTATTTTATTTTTCATTATTATTTTTTTCTTTTTTTAAATGTCATAATTTTAACATCTTCATTATTATTATTTTGTTTTTTAAAAATGTCTTAATTTGAGCTTCTTCATTAATTTTCTTTTATTCTTTTTAAATGTTTAATTTTAGAATTTTCTTTATTATTATTTTAGCTTCTTCTTCATTATTTTATTGTTTTTTCATTACTATTTTAGCTTCTTTTTCTTTATTATTTCAACTTCTTTATTATTATTTTTTTGTTTTTGTAAATGTCTTAATTTGAGTTTTTTTTTTCATTTTTTAATTTTTTTAAATTTGTGCGTTTTTTCTTTCTTTTTTTTAAATGACTTAATTTTTACTTCTTTTTCATTATTATTTTAGCTTCATTATTATTATTATTATTATTGTTTTTTTTTTTTTTTTAAATGATTTAATTTTGTTTTATTTTTCATTATATTTTTTTTCTTTTTTTAAATGTCATAATTTTAACATCTTCATTATTATTATTTTGTTTTTTAAAAATGTCTTTATTTTAGCATTTTTTAAATATTATTTTAGCTTATTCATTATTATTTTTTTGTTTTTTTTTAAATGTCTTAATTTGAGCTTCTTCATTATTTTTCTCTTATTTTTTTTTAAATGTTTTAATTTTAGATTTTTCTTTATTATTATTTTAGCTTCTTCCTCATTATTTTTTTGTTTTTTTCTAAAACATTTAATTTTAACTTCTTCATTATTTTAGATTTTTTTATTATTATTATTTTTTTGTTTTTTAAAATGTCTTAATTTGAGGTTTTTCTTCATTATTATTTTATAATTTGTGTTTTTTTTCTTTTTTTTTAAATTTTAAATGACTTAATTTTAACTTCTTTTTCATTATTATTTTAGCTTCATTATTTTTGTTTTGTTTTTTTTAAACGATTGAATTTAATTTTATTTTTCATTATTATTTTTTTTCTTTTTTTAAATGTCATAATTTTAATATCTTCATTATTATTATTTTGTTTTTTAAAAATGTCTTAATTTTTGCTTTTTTTAATTATTATTTTAGCTTATTCATTATTATTTTTTTGTTTTTTTAAAATGTCTTAATTTGAGCTTCTTCATTATTTTTCTTTTAAATGTTTTAATTTTAGAATTTTCTTTATTATTATTATTTTATCTTCTAACTGATTATTTTATTGTTTTTTCATTACTATTTTAGCTTCTTTTTCATTATTGTTTCAGCGTCTTTATTATTATTTTGTTGTTTTTGGAAATGTCTTAATTTGAGTTTTTTTTCATTTTTGAAATTTTTTTAATTTCTGCTTTTTTTCTTTCTTATTTTTTCTTTTTTTTTAAATGACTTAATTTTAACTTCTTTTTCATTATTATTTTAGCTTCATTATTATTGTTTTATTTTTTTTAAATGACTTAATTTTATTTTTCATTATTATTTTTTTCTTTTTATAAATGTCATAAATTTAACATCTTCATTTTATTATTATTATTATTATTATTATTATTATTTTTAAATGTCTTAATTTTAGCTTTTTTTTTTTAAAATTATTTTAGCTTATTCATTATTATTTTTTTATTTTTTTTAAATGTCTTAATTTGAGCTTCTTCATTATTTTTCTTTTATTTATTTTTTCAATGTTTTAATTTTAGATTTTTCTTTATTATTATTTTAGCTTCTTCCTCATTATTTTATTGTTTTTTTCTGTTTTTGTAAATGTCTTAATTTGAGTTTTTTTTTCATTTTTAAAATTTTTCTAATTTGTGCGATTTTTCTTTTTTTTTTTCAAATGACTTAATTTTAACTTCTTTTTCAAAATTATTTTAGCTTCATTATTATTGTTTTGTTTTTTTTAAATGACTTAATTTTATTTCATTTTTCGTTATTATTTTATTCTTTTTTTAAATGTCATAATTTTAACATCATTATTATTATTATTATTATTATTATTATTATTATTATTATTATTATTATTATTATTATTATTTTGTTTTTTAAAAATGTCTTAATTTTAACTTTTTTTAATTATTATTTTAGCTTATTCATTATTATTATTTTGCTTTTTTTAAATGTCTTAATTTTAGCTTCATTATTTTTATTTATTTATTTTTTAAATGTTTTAATTTTAGATTTTTCTTTATTAATATTTTAGCTTCTTTCCCATTATTTTATTGTTTTTTATAGAACATTTAATTTTATCTTCATTATTTTAGATTTTTTTACTATTATTATTATTATTTTTAAAATGTCTTAATTTGTGGTTCTGCTTCATTATTATTTTATAATTTGTGCTTTTTTTCTTTCCCGTTTTTTTTTCTTTTTTTTTAATTGACTTAATTTTATTTTATTTTTCATTATTTTAGATTTTTTATTATCATTATTATTTTGTTTTTTAAAATGTCTTAATTTGTGGTTCTTCATTATTATTTTATAATTTGCGTTTTTTTTCTTTCTTTTTTTTTTTTCCTTTTTTTTTAAATGACTTAATTTTAACTTCTTTTTCATTATTATTCTTTTGTTTTTTTAAAATGAATTAATTTTATTTTATTTTTCATTATTATTTTTTTCTTTTTTTAAATGTCATAATTTTAACATCTTAATTATTATTATTTTGTTATTTACAAATGTCTTAATTTTAGCTTTTTTTTAATTATTATATTAGCTTATTCATTATTATTATTATTTTTTAAAATGTCTTAATTTGAGCTGCTTCTTTATTATTATTATTATTATTATTATTTTAAATGTTTTAATTTTAGATTTTTCTTTATTATTATTTTAGCTTCTTCCTCATTATTTTATTGTTTTTTTCAAAAACATTTAATTTTAACTTATTCATTATTTTAGATTTTTTTTAATTATTATTATTATTTTTTTTGTATTATTATTATTATTATTATTATTATTTTGTTTTTTAAAATGTCATAATTTGTGGTTCTTCTTCATTATTATTTTATAATTTGTGTTTATTTTCTTTCTTTTTTAAATGACTTAATTTTAACTTGTTTTTCATTATTATTTTAGCTTCATTATTATTGTTTTGTTTTTTTTAAATGACTTAATTTTATTTTATTTTTCATTATTATTTTTTTCTTTTTTTAAATGTCATAATTTTAACATCTTCATTATTATTATTTTGTTCTTTAAAAATGTCTTAATTTTAGCTTTTTTATTATTATTATTTTAGCTTATTCATTATTATTTTTTTTAAATGTCTTAATTTGAGCTTCTTCATTAATATTATTATTATTATTATTTTAAACGTCTTAATTTTAGATTTTTTTTTAATTATTATTTTTTTGCTTTTTAAAATGTCTTAATTTGAGGTTCTTCTTCATTATTATTTTATAATTTTTGCTTTTTTTCTTTTTTTTTTAAATGACTTAATTTTAACTTCTTTTTCATTATAATTTTAGCTTCATTATTATTGTTTTGCTTTTTTTAAATGATTTAATTTAATTTTATTTTTCATTATTATTATTATTTTTTTTTAAATGTCATAATTTTAACATCTTCATTATTATTATTATTTTATTTTTTTAAAATGTCTTAATTTTAGTTTTTTTAAAAAAAAAATTATTTTAGGTTATTCATTATTATTTTTTTGTTTTTTTAAAATGTCTTAGTTTGAGCTTCTTCATTATTTTTCTTTTATTTATTTTTAAATGTTTTAATTTTAGATTTTTCTTTATTATTATTTTAGCTTCTTCCTCATTATTTTATTGTTTTTTCATTACTATTTTAGCTTCTTTTTCATTATTATTTCAACGTCTTTATTATTATTATTTTGTTTTTGTAAATGTGTTAATTTCAGTTTTTTTTTCATTTCTTAAATTTTTTTAATTTGTGCGTTTTTTTTTTTTTTTTTAAAATGATTTAATTTTAACTTCTTTTTCATTATTATTTTAACTTCATTATTATTGTTTTGTTTTTTTATTTTCTTTTTCATTATTATTTTTTTCTTTTTTTAAGCGTCATAATTTTAACATCTTCATTATTATTATTTTGTTTTTTAAAAATGTATTAATTTTAGCTTACTCATTATTATTATTATTTTTTTTTAAATGTCTTTATTTGACCTTCTTCATTATTTTTCTTTTATTTATTTTTTAAATGTTTTAATTTTAGGTTTTTCTTTATTATTATTTTAGCTTCTTCCTCATTATTTTATTGTTTTTTTCTAAAACATTTAATTTTAACTTCATTATTTTAGATTTTTTTTTTAATTATTATTATTTTTTTAAAAATGTCTTAATTTGAGGTTCTTCATTATTATTTTATAATTTGTGCTTTTTTTTAAAATGACTTAATTTTAACTTCTTTTTCATTATTATTTTAGCTTCATTATTATTGTTTTATTTTTTTTAAATGACTTGATTTTAACTTCTTTTTCATTATTATTTTAGCTTCATTATTATTGTTTTATTTTTTTTAAATGACTTGATTTTATTTTATTTTTCATTATTATTTTTTTCTTTTTTTAAATGTCATAATTTTAACATCTTCATTATTATTATTTTGTTTTTTAAAAATGTCTTAATTTTAGCTTTTTTTTTAATTATTACTTTAGCTTATTCATTATTATTTTTTTGTTTTTTTAAAATGTCTTAATTTTTTTTAAAATAAAAGGGGTAAAATTTTTATTAAAAGTCGAAAAGTAAAATTACAGCAAAGGGCCAGAGCCCTAGAAAACCACGAAAAATAATGAACAAAGTGCTAAGCACCAACATTAACCACCAACTTCATCATCCTCCCTAAGAAGTCTATCTAGGTCCTTACTCACCTCCTCCGACAACAACGCCCTATCATCCACCCTGCGTCCCCCAACATTCACTGAAGCCCACTTAGCCAGACAATCAGCTACGCCGTTCCACTCTCTCGGGATGTGAGAAAAGGAAACAGAATCCATAAGCATACTTATCTGAAGAATCTGCTGCACCACCATAGATAGTTGCCAGCTCACATCTTCAATTTTCTTCTCCCAAATCAAATTTATCAGAATTTGCGAATCTGCCTTGCACTCCACCTTACGCCAGCCAAGCTCATAGGCCCTCCGTAAGGAATATAGAATAGCAACTCCCTCCATGATATTCATCGTTTGCTCACCCATGTGGACGGATAAAATGAAAACAACAGCGCCCGAGTGATCCCTACCATTCCCACCAATCCCCGCCGGACCTGGACAACCCCTGGCTGAGCCATCCGTGTTAAGTTTCAAATAACCTTCAGAGGGAGGAGTCCATTTCCCATTCCGCTATATTTTATCCTTCCTCCTACAGCCACGCTTGACACTAGCAGCGGCTGGAGAAATTGTCGGAATGCCAAGCCTTTTCACCAAATCAGCATCCCCCTGCGCCAAAGGAAGAGCAATTTTGCTCTTACCCTCCACTATTCCCTGTATCATGACAATAATCCTCGTCCAAACCTGGTGAACCACCAACCTGTCTCTCGAAAAAATCTGGTGGTTGCGCTCCTGCCAAATCTGCCACATCAAAAAAATTGGACCAGCATACCACGCCTCCTGGAGAAAGTGCGCAACATGAGGCGGCCTGCCCAAACTTGCCCAGAACTTGACTAATGAGGAGACATGCAGGCATTGACATCTCCAGGCGTCCCACCAAGCGTGCCACAATCAAAGTGTGAAGGGGCATCCAAAAAATAGGTGAGGAGAATCCTCCTCCGCTCCCTGACATAGGACGCACCAAGAAGGTCCAGCAAAATCGCACCGTTTGATATTCTCCCAAGTCAAGCAGCGGTTCCATGTCAAAGTCCAAATAAAAAATTTGCACTTAGGCCAAGAAATGCTGTTCCAGACTCTTTTCCACCACGGCACTTCCCTACCATCGCCCCATCTCAGTGGAATCAGCTCCTGGTAACCGGCAACCACAGTGTACTTCCCCTTGGGATGAGGCGCCCAAGCTAGCAAATCCTTCCCTCTGAGAGCACAACAGAGCCGTGCAACAAAGATCTCTTGTAGCTCGGCGCATTCCTCCCTCATATCCATTATCAGCCAATCTTCCTGCTCCTTCCATCTCACCACCGTCAGATGATCCTAAAGCAGGAAGGTTTTGTAGTCGCCCACCTTGCCCCAACCAGCTTCATTGAAGCGCCGCGCCAAGCCCTCGAGATGAGGGTACTGAGCCACCAGGGGTGGAAATCCATCCCAAGAATCATACCAGAATTGTGCTTCATCTCCTCCCCTACAAATCTAGAACAGTCCGCGCTTAATTAAAGCAGCACCTTTCTTGAGTGTATTCCAGATAACCGATCCACTACCCGTCAAGCTTATTCTGGGGATATACCTAGCAGGAGTCCCAACACAATACTTAAAAGCCACGACCCTAGCCCAAACGCGATTTTGCTCAGTACACCATCTCCAATATAACTTAGCAGCCAAGGCCGAACCAGCCAAAAGGGACTGCCTCAAGCCCAAACCACCCAACCTCTTAGGACTGCAGACAACCTCCCAGCGAATTAGGGTCCATTTCGTCAAAGATAAGTTGTCGGACCATAAAAATCGTTTTGCCAAGGAATCAAGATCCTGAACAAAACCCACTGGAGCCACCTGCAGCATACGCCTGTATATAGGGAGCCCCTGAACCACTGACTGAATCAACTAAACACGTCCTGCAAAGGACAACCATCGATTAGTCCAATGGTTCACTTTGGCTCTGAAGCTGTCAAGAATTCCTTGCCATGTGTCCTTAGACTGCCGCCCAACAGATATCGGGATGCCCAGATAAAGAACTGGAAGCCTACCAATTTGAAAACGGAGTGTGTCTGCCACCCTGTGCTGGATACGTGGCGGAGTGTTGAAGAAGAAAATAGAAGATTTCTCTTCCTTAATCACCTGCCCCGTGGCAGTGAAATAGGCATCCAGACTACTGCGAAAGTTGGCAGCCTCCCTCATGTTGGCCAACCCCAACAAAGCCACATCATCCACAAACTGAAGGTGAGAAAGAGCAGGAAGCTTGCCTCCCCACCTCCATCCCTGAAGCACCCCTTCTCCTGTCTTATTTCTGATAAGTCTCCTAAGACCTTCAGCCAGAAGAAGGAATAAATATGGAGATAATGGATCCCCTTGCCTCAACCCCCGCGAAGCGCCAAAGAGTTGTGAGTGCTCCCCGTTCACCAAAACCGAGAATGAGATCTTTTTTTTAAATGACTTAATTTTAACTTCTTTTTCATTATTATTTTAGCTTCATTATTATTGTTTTTTTTTTTTTTAATGACTTAATTTAATTTTATTTTTCATTATTATTATATTTCTTTTTTTAAATGTCATAATTTTAACATCATTATTATTATTTTGTTTTTTAAAAATGTCTTAATTTTAGCTTTTGTTTTTTAAATTATTTTAGTTTATTCATTATTATTTTTTTGTTTTTTTAAAATGTCTTAATTTGAGCTTCATTATTTTTTAAAATGTTTTAATTTTAGATTTTTCTTTATTATTATTTTAGCTTCTTCCTCATTATTTTATTGTTTTTTTCTAAAACATTTAATTTTAACTTCTTCATTATTTTAGATTTTTTCTTATTATTATTTTTTTGTTTTTTAAAATGTCTTAATTTGTGGTTCTTCATTATTATTTTATAATTTGTGCTTTTTTTTTTTTTTAAATGACTTAATTTTAACTTCTTTTTCATTATTATTTTAGCTTCATTATTATTGATTTTTTTTTTTTTTAAATGACTTAATTTTATTTTATTTTTCATTATTATTTTTTTCTTTTTTTAAATGTCATAATTTTAACATCTTCATTATTATTATTTTGTTTTTTAAAAATGTCTTAATTTTAGCTTTTTTTAAAAATTATTTTAGCTTATTAATTATTATTTTTTTGTTTTTTAAAATGTCTTAATTTGAGTTTCTTCATTATTTTTCTTTTATTTATTTTTTAAATGTTTTAATTTTAGCTTCTTCCACATTATTTTATTGTTTTTTTCTAAAACATTTAATTTTAACTTCTTCATTATTTTAGATTTATTATTATTATTATTATTATTATTATTATTTTGTTTTTTAAAATGTGTTAATTTGTGGTTCTTCTTCATTATTATTTTATAATTTGTGCTTTTTTTCTTTAATGACTTAATTTTAATTTCTCTTTTATTATTATTTTAGCTTCATTATTATTGTTTTGTTTTTTTGAAATGACTTAATTTTATTTTATTTTTCATTATTATTTTTTCTTTTTTTAAATGTCATAATTTTAACATTTTCATTATTATTATTTTGTTTTTTAAAAATGTCTTAATTTTAGGTTTTTTTTAAAAATTATTTTAGCTTATTCATTATTATTTTTTTGTTTTTTAAAATGTCTTAATTTGAGCTTCTTCATTATTTTTCTTTTATTTATTTTTTAAATGTTTTAATTTTAGATTTTTCTTCATTATTATTTTAGCTACTTCCTCATTATTTTATTGTTTTTTTCTAAAACATTTAACTTTAAATTCATTGTTTTTTTTTAATTATTATTATTTTGTTTTTTAAAATGTCTTAATTTGAGGTTCTTTTTCATTATTATTTTATAATTTGTGCTTTTTTTTGTTTTTTTTCTTTTTTTTTTAAATGACTTAATTTTAACTTCTTTTTCATTATTATTTTAGCTTCATTATTATTGTTTTGTTCTTTTTAAATGACTTAATTTTATTTTATTTTTCATTATTATTTTTTTCTTTTTTTAAATGTCATAATTTTAACGTCTTCATTATTATTATTATTTTGTTTTTTAAAAATGTCTTAATTTTAGCTTTTTTTTAAAATTATTATAGCTTTATTCATTATTATTTTTTTGTTTTTTAAAAATGTCTTAATTTAAGCTTCTTCATTATTTTTCTTTCATTTTCTTTTTAATGTTTTAATTTTAGATTTTTCTTTATTATTATTTTAGCTTCTTCCTCATTATTTTATTGTTTTTTCATTACTATTTTAGCTTCTTTTTCATTATTATTTCAGCTTCTTTATTATTATTTTTTTGTTTTTGTAAATGTCTTAATTTGAGTTTTTTTTCATTTTTAATTTTTTTTTTAATTTGTGCGTTTTTTCTTTCTTTTTTTTAAATGACTTAATTTTAACTTCTTTTTCATTATTATTTTAGCTTCATTATTATTGTTTTGTTTTTTTTAAATGACTCAATTTTATTTTATTTTTCATTATTATTTTTTTCTTTTTTTAAATGTCATAATTTTAACATCTTCATTATTATTATTTTGTTTTTTAAAAATGTCTTAATTTTAGGTTTTTTTTAATTATTATTTTAGATTATTCATTATTATTTTTTTGTTTTTTTAAAATGTCTTAATTTGTGCTTTTTCATTATTTTTCTTTTATTTATTTTTTAAATGGTTTAATTTTAGAGTTTTCTTTATTATTATTTTAACTTCTTCCTCATTATTTTATTGTTTTTTCCTAAAACATTTAATTTTAACTTCATTATTATTATTATTATTATTATTATTATTATTATTATTATAAATGTCTTAATTTGAGGTTCTTCTTCATTATTATTTTATAATTTGTGCTTTTTTTTTTTCTTTTTTTTAATTTTTTAAATGACTTAATTTTAACTTCTTTTTCATTATTATGTTATCTTCATTATTATTATTATTGTTTTTTTTTTTTTTAAATGACTTAATTTTATTTTATTTTTTCATTATTATTTTTTTCTTTTTTTAAATGTCAAAATTTTAACATCATTATTATTATGTTGTTTTTTTAAAATGTCTTAATTTTAGCCTTTTTTTATTATTATTTTAGCTTATTTATTATTATTATTATTATTTTTTAATAATGTCTTAATTTCAGCTTCTTCATTATTTTTCTTTTATTTTTTGTTTTAAATGTTTTAATTTTAGCTTCTAACTCATTATTTTATTGTTTTTTCGTTACTATTTTAGCTTCTTTTTCGTTATTATTTCAGCTTCTTTATTTTTATTTTGTTCTTGTTGTAAATGTCTTAATTTGAGTTTTTTTTCATTTTTAAATTTTTTTTAATTTGTGCTTTTTTTCTTTCTTATTTTTTCTTCTTTTTTAAATGACCTAATTTTAACTTCTTTTTCATTATTATTTTAGCTTCATTATTATTGTTTTTTTTATTTTTTAAATGACTTAATTTTATTTTATTTTTCATTATTATTTTTTTTCTTTTTATAAATGTCATAATTTAACATCTTCATTATTATTATTTTGTTTTTTAAAAATGTCTTAATTTTAGCTCTTTTTTTTTAATTATTTTATCTGATTCATTATTATTTTTTTTTGTTTTATAAATGTTTTAATTTGAGCTTCTTCATTATTTTTCTTTTATTTTTTTTTCAATATTTTAATTTTAGATTTTTATTTATTATTATTTTAGCTTCTTCCTCATCATTTTATTGTTTTTTTCTGTTTTTGTAAATGTCTTAAATTTGAGTTTTTTTTCATTTTTTAAAATTTTTTAATTTGTGGGATTTTTTTTTTAATTTTTTAATTTTTTTTAAATGACTTAATTTTAACTTCTTTTTCAATATTATTTTAGCTTCACTATTACTGTTTTGTTTTTTTTAAATGACTTAATCTTATTTTATTTTTCATTATTATTTTTTTCTTTTTTTAAATGTCATAATTTTAACATCTTCATTATTGTTATTATTTTGTTTTTTAAAAATGTCTTAATTTTAGCTTTTGATTATTATTATTTTAGCTTATTCATTATTATTTTTTTGTTTTTTTTAAATGTCTTAATTTGGGCTTCTTCATTATTTATTATTATTATTTTTTTAAATGTTTTAATTTTAGATTTTTCTTTATTAATATTTTAGCTTCTTCCTCATTATTTTATTGTTTTTTTCTAAAACATTTAATTTTATCTTCATTCTTTTAGATTTTTTATTATTATTATTATTATTATTATTATTATTATTATTATTATTATTATTATTATTATTATGTCTTAATTTGTGCTTTTTTTCTTTTTTTTTAAATTTTAAATGACTTAATTTAAATTCTTTTTCATTATTATTTTAGCTTCATTATTATTGTTTTGTTTTTTCTAAATGACTTAATTTTATTTTATTTTTCATTATTTTAGATTTTTTATTGTTATTATTTTTTTGTTTTTTAAAATGTCTTGATTTTTGGTTCTTCTTCATTATTATTTTATAATTTGTCTTTTTTCTCTTTTTTTTTTTCCCTTTTTTTTAAATGACTTAATTTTAACTTCTTTTTCATTATTATTTTAGCTTCATTATTATTGTTGTTTTTTTAAATGACTTAATTTTATTTTATTTTTCATTATTATTATTTTTTTTTTTAAATGTCATAATTTTAAGATCTTCATTATTATTATTTTGGTTTTTTAAAATGTCTTAATTTTAGGTTTTTTTAATTATTATTTTAGCTTATTCATTATTATTTTTTTGTTTTTTTAAAGTGTCTTAATTTGAACTTCTTCATTATTTTTATTTTATTTTTTTTAAAATGTTTTAATTTTAGATTTTTCTTTATTATAATTTTAGCTTCTTCCTCATTATTTTATTGTTTTTTCATTACTATTTTAGCTTCTTTTTCATTATTATTTCAGTTTTTTTATTATTATTTTTTAGTTTTTGTAAATGTCTTAATTTGAGTTTTTTTTTCATTTTTAATTTTTTTTTTAATTTGTGCGTTTTTTTTAAATGACATAATTTTAAGTTCTTTTTCATTATTATTATTTTGTTTTTTTAAAATGTCTTAATTTTAGCTTTATTTATTTATTTTTTTAGCTTATTCATTATTATTTTTTTGTTTGTTTAAAATGTCTTAATTTGAGCTTCTTCATTATTTTTTTTTAATTTTTTTAAAATGTTTTAATTTTAGATTTTTCTTTATTATTATTTTAGCTTCTTCCTTATTATTTTATTGTTTTTTCATTACTATTTTACCTTCCTTTTCTATATTATTTCAGCTTGTTTATTATTATTATTATTATTTTAAATGTCTTAATTTGAGTTTTTTTTCATTTTTTAATTTGTGCGTTTTTTCTTTCTTTTTTTTTCTTTTTTTAAAATGACTTAATTTTAACTTCTTTTTCGTTATTATTTTAGCTTCATTATTATTGTTTTGTTTTTTTAAATGTCTTAATTTTATTTTATTTTTCATCTTTTTATAAATGTCATAATTTTAACATCTTCATTATTATTATTTTGTTTTTTAAAAAGGTCTTAATTTTAGCTTTTTTTTAAATTATTTTAGCTCATTCATTATTATTATTTTGTTTTTTTAAAATGTCTTAATTTGATGTTCTTCATTATTTTTCTTTTATTTTTTTCTAAATGTTTTAATTTTAGCATTTTCTTTATTATTATTTTAGTTTCTTCCTCAATATTTTATTGTTTTTTCATTACTATTTTAGGTTCTTTTTTATTATTATTTCAGCTTCTTAATTATTATTATTTTGTTTTTGTAAATGTCTTAATTTGAGTTTTTTTTCATTTTTAATTTTTTTTTCAATTTGTGTGTTTTTTCTTCTTTTTTTTTAAATGACTTAATTTTAACTTGTTTTTCATTATTATTTTAGCTTCATTATTTTTGTTTTGTTTTTTTTAAATGACTTAATTTTATTTTTCATTATTATTTGTTTCTTTTTTTAAATGTCATAATTTTAACATCTTCATTATTATTATTTTGTTTTTTAAAAATGTCTTAATTTTAGCTTTTTTTAATTAGTATTTTAGCTTATTCATTATTATTTTTTTGTTTTTTAAAAATGTCTTAATTTGAGCTTCTTCATTATTTTTATTTAAATGTTTTAATTTTAGATTTTTCTTTATTATTATTTTAGCTTCTTTCTCATTATTTTATTATTTTTTTCTAAAACATTTAATTTAACTTCATTATTTTAGATTTTTTTTTATTTTTTTATTTTTTATTTTTTATTTTTTATTTTTTTAAATTATTTTTTTGTTTTTTAAAATGTCTTTATTTGAGGTTCTTCATTACTATTTTATAATTTGTGTTTTTTTTTTTCTAAATGACTTAATTTTAACTTCTTTTTCATTATTATTTTAGCTTCATTATTATTGTTTTGTTTTTTTTAAATGATTTAAATATAATTTTATTTTTCATTATAAGGAGGGCTTCAAGATGGGCACTGCGGTGGGGTTTCGGTGGAAGAATTCCTCGGATTGGCCCCTAGGGAATGTAGTTCCCTGCAGGGGCGTGATGTTCTGGCCTGGGGGGGTTATCCCTCAAGAAAGTATTCTGTGTTTGCCGGGTACCTTGCCCTAACCAAACAACTCCTTGGGGAGGTGGTGGTCCCGTGGGGGAACAAAGTCTGGAACAACGATGCTTGGCCCAAGTGTAATTTCTTCCTCTCGGTGTTGGTTCATAATAGATGTCTTACCTGGGATAATCTTTGCAAACGGTGTTTTCAGGGGCCCTCAATGTGTGTTTTCTGTCACGACAGTGTGGAATCTATCTCCCATCTTTTCTTTTAGTGCTCTATTGCCAAACTGATCTGGCACTTGTGGTGGGAAGTGTGGGATCGCCCTTGCTGGCATGTCTCTTCTTTAGCTGAATTCTGGGACCGCTTGGGTCACGCCCCCGCTCAAGCTTCATTTCTCCAGGTCGCTTGGCGCATTGGCCTGTCCTTTATCATGTGGCCCCTGTGGCTGGAGAGGAACAGGCAAATTTTCCAGGATGTAAGTACTGAGACCAGTGTCTTGTGGGGGAGAATTCTGAGTGCTCTTCTTGAAACTCTTTATGCCAAGAGTATGTGACGGTGGACTTAGGCTCGGCCGATGCTCAGATTTATGCACGCCTCGCCCTTGCCTTCCCCAAGGATATTTCGTTCGCCAATCACAGTGCTGCATGTGCTCGTGGCCAGTTTAAGCGGCCTGTTGACCGAATGGGTCGGTGGACGCCCCCTGAACCTGGTATGTTTAAAATCAATACAGATGGCTCGGCTCGCGACAACCCTGGTCCTGCTGGAGTTGGTGGGGTGGGGCGTGACAACTCGGGTAAGGTGCATTTTCTCTTCTCCATTCACAAGGGAAGGCATACCAATAATTATATGGAAGCTCTGGGAATTTTGGTTGATGTCCAACAGTGTTGTTCTCTCGGTTGGACAAGAATTATTTGCGAATCTAACTCTCAGGTCGTTATTAACATGATGAGTGGTCGGGATCTCGAAACTGCTGATTGGCACTTGGCTGGAGTGGTGCTACAAGTTCGTCAGCTGTGTAATTCTTTTGATTCTGTTTCCTTCAAGTATATTCCTCGCGAGTGGAATGAAGTGGCTGACTGCTTGGCCAAATGGGCCTCCATGCGTGAGCCGCCTTGGAATATCTCAGAGTATCGGATGTTGCCTTTGGATTTATCTCATAAGCTTGATCAGTTGATTGATCAAGATAAACTTATGTAATTCTGGGCTTTTCCGCTTTTAATAATATTTTTACCCCTTTTAGTTAAAAAATGTCATAATTTTAACATCTTGATTATTATTATTTTGTTTTTTAAAAATGTCTTAATTTTAGCTTTTAAAAAAATATATATATTTTAGCTTATTCATTATTATTTTTTTGTTTTTTTAAAATGTCTTAATTTGAGCTTCATTATTTTTCTTTTATTTATTTTTAAATGTTTTAATTTTAGATTTTTATTTATTATTATTTTAGCTTCTTCCTCATTATTTTATTGTTTTTTCATTAATATTTTTGCTTCTTTTTCATTATTATTTCAACGTCTTTATTATTATTATTATTTTGTTTTTGTAAATGTCTTATTTTGAGTTTCTTTTTCATTTTTTGAAATTTTTTAATTTGTGCATTTTTTTTTTTTTTTAAATGACTTAATTTTAACTTCTTTTTCATTATTATTTTAGCTTCATTATTATTATTGTTTTTTTTTTTTTTAAATGACTTAGTTTTATTTTGTTTTTCATTATTATTTTTTTTCTTTTTTAAACGTCATAATTTTAACATCTTCATTATTATTATTTTGTTTTTTAAAAATGTCTTAATTTTAGATTTTTTTTATTATTATTTTAGCTTACTCATTATTATTTTTTTGTTTTTTTAAAATGTCTTAATTTGAGCTTCTTCATTATTTTTCTTTTATTTATTTTTTAAATGTTTTAATTTTAGATTTTTATTTATTAGTATTTTAGCTTCTTCCTCATTATTTTATTGTTTTTTCTAAAACATTTAATTTTAACTTCATTATTTTATTATTATTATTATTATTATTATTATTATTATTATTATTATTATTATTATTATTATTATTATTATTATTATTATTAAAATGTCTTAATTTGAGGTTCTTCTTCATTATTATTTTATAATTTTTATGTTTTTTTTTTTTTTTAAAGCTTTTATTTTATATGACTTAATTTTAACTTCTTTTTCATTATTATTTTAGCTTCATTATTATTGTTTTGTTTTTTTTAAATGACTTAATTTTATTTTATTTTTCATTATTATTTTTTTCTTTTTTTAAATGTCATAATTTTAACATCTTCATTATTATTATTTTGTTTTTTAAAAATGTCTTAATTTTAGCTTTTTTTAATTATTATTTTAGCTTATTTATTATTATTATTATTATTATTATTATTATTATTATTATTATTATTATTATTATTATTATTATTATTATTATTATTTAAATGTCTTAATTTGAGCTTCTTCATTATTTTTCTTTTATTTATTTTTTAAATGTTTTAATTTTAGATTTTTCTTTATTATTATTTTAGCTTCTTCCTCATTATTATTTTTTTTTTTTCTAAAACATTTAATTTTAACTTATTCATCATCATCATCATCATCATCATCATCATCATCATCATCATCATCATCATTATTATTATTATTATTATTATTATTATTATTATTATTATTATTATTATTATTATTATTTTTTTTAAATGTCTTAATTTGTGGTTCTTCTTCATTATTATTTTATAATTTGTGCTTTCTTTCTTTCTTTTTTTTTTCTTTTTTTTTAAATGACTTAATTTTAACTTCTTTTTCATTATTGTTTTGTTTTTTTAAATGACTTAATTTTATTTTATTTTTCATTATTTTTTTTTCTTTTTTTAAATGTCATAATTTTAACATCTTCATTATTATTATTTTGTTTTTTAAAAATGTGTTCATTTTAGCTTTTTTTAATTATTATTTTAGCTTATTCATTATTATTTTTTTGTTTTTTTAAAATGTCTTAATTTGAGCTTCTTCATTATTTTTCTTTTATTTTTTTAAAATATTTTAATTTTAGATTTTTCTTTATTATTGTTTTTTAACTAAAAGAGGGCTAAAATTTTATTAAGAAAGAACACAAAGCAAGGAAAGTTACAGAGCTTTATCTTGGTCAACAAGTTGAATTAGCTTGTGAGCTAAACTTAGGGGAAGCATCATCTGATCAGAAATGCTCCAAGGCGGCCCATACTCAGAGGCCCATTTAGCCAAACAGTCAGCTACACCATTCCACTCACGGGGAATGTGCTTAAAAGACACAGATTCCAAAGAAGTACATAGCTGAAGGATCTATTGGACAATTGCAGTCAAATGCTAGTCCACATTAACAAAATTTTGTTTAATCAACAAGTTGATAACCACCTGAGAATCTGACACACAAATAATGCTATGCCAACCATGTTGACAACAAAGTTGCACTGCCTCCAGGATAGCCATGGCTTCCATGAGGTTGTTAGTATGATGGCCCTTATAGATAGAAAAAAGAATTCAAAACTCCCCAAAACTGTCACGCGCAACACCGCCAATACATGCATCCCCTGGATTCCCCCGTGAAGAGCCGTCAGTGTTAATTTTAATAACTCCAGCCATAGGAGGAGTCCAATGTCCCATTCGATTGATAGGTCGCAGTTGCTGCCTGGTCCCTTTCGCAGAGCGCATGTAAGGAGCGAGGGAGGTGACAGTGGAAGGAGCAAAGGAGAATCGAGAGTAAATGCCAGCGTCTTTAGGGTCCAGGCCAGTGGCACTGTCACACTTAACATGGAGAGTTTCGTGAAGCGAGTTGAGTATTTTCGTACACAAGGCCCTGAGCTCCAACTGGACATCATGGAAAATCCTCCTATTCCTCTCGAGCCATATATTCCACAAAATAAAGGAAGGACCAACTGCCCAAGCAATCTGGAGGATAGAGGCCTTGGAAGGAGGATGGCCCAAGCGATCCCAGAAGTCAGACAGAGAAGAAGCGTGCCAACAACGGCAGCCCCAAGCATTCCACCAGAGGTGCCAAATCTGTTTGGCAAAAGAACATTACAAGAAAAGGTGAGACCCAGTCTCATCACTGCTGCGGCATAAAACACATATGGACATTCCCTGAAATCCTCTTATGCAGAGATTGTCCCAAGGCACCTGTCGTAAACAAGAGCACATAGAAAAAAGTTATACTTAGGCCATGAAAATGGATTCCAAATTTTCTTTCCCCATAAGAATTCCACTTCACCAAAAAGTTGCTTTTTCAGAGCAAGGTACCCGAAAGACACATAATACTGTCTAGTAGAGTCGCCTCCCCAAGCCAAAACATCCTACCCTTGTAGGGAACTGCACCCTCTAGCAGCCGGAATCTGAGTTAACTCCAGCCAAGAGATCAAACACGCTCAACAACAATCTTAATAGCAAGGGCCTCCATCAGGATATTAGAGTAATGCCCTTTATAGACAGAGAAGCAAAAAACAACATTACCATCTTTACTTTTACCAATACCCCTAATACCAGCATGCCGAAGATTTCCACTAGAAGATCCATCAGTATTAATCTTCAGGACCCCATCTGGAGGAGGCGCCCACTTCCCATCATGACAGACCCATTTTTTGACTCGACGGGGCATAATACCAGCAATGCAACTCCTACTATTATCATCCAGGCTCAAATCCCGCACAACCACAACATCCCTAGGATCAATACTTTCAGACATCACATTTAGCAGAAATAGTCTCCTGAAGTCTACTGATAATCTTCGTCCACAACTAACGACTATCTAATCTGGAATCACAAAAAATTATGCGGTTTCGTTCCAGCCAAAGGTTCCAAACAATGAAAATAGGCCCAATGATCCAAGCCACCTGGAGACCAACTCACAGATAATCCTCCTCCAGCCAAGAGAGCAACCACGCTCAACAACAATCTTAATAGCAAGGGCCTCCATCAGGATATTAGAGTAATGCCCTTTGTAGACAGAGAAGCAAAAAACAACATTACCATCTTTACTTCTACCAATACCCCCAATACCAGCATGCCCAGGATTTCCACGAGAAGATCCATCAGTATTAATCTTCAGGACCCCATCTGGAGGAGGCACCCACTTCCCATCATGACAGACCCGTTTCTTGACTCGACGGGGTATAATACCAGCAATGCAACTCCTACTATTATCATCCAGGCTCAAATCCCACACAACCACAACATCCCTAGGATCAATACTTTTAGACATATCACATTTAGCAGAAATAGTCTCCTGAAGTCTACTGATAATCTTCGTCCACAATTAACCACTATCTAATCTGGAATCACAAAAAATTTTGCAGTTTCGTTCCAGCCAAAGGTTCCAAACAATGAAAATAGGCCCAATGGTCCAGGCCACCTGGAGAAACAAAAAACTCTGCAGTTTCATTCCAGCCAAAGGTTCCAAAGAATGAAAATAGGCCCAATGGTCCAGGCCACCTGGAGAAAAGGCGTCTTTGCAGGAGGCCTGCCAAGGCTCTCCCAAAACTCAATAAGGGAGGAAGCATGAGTGCAACCATGATGCCAAGCCTCCCACCATCTGTGCCAAATCTCTCGAGAAAAGGGGCAGTGAAAGAACAAGTGGGAAGAACATTCTTCACTGCACAAACAAAGAAAACAAATGGAAGGTCCCTGAAACCCCCATTTGCGAAGATTCTCCCAGGGGAGACATTTCCTCTGGGTAACCAACCATAGAAAAAAGTTACACTCGGGCCAAGAAAAGTTGTTTCAAACCTTCCTCCACCAGGGCACCTCAACAGGACCCTGTAAATTCCTATCAAGTACAACATAACCTTGAGCAACAGTATAATTACCTTTTGGGCTAGGACTCCAAGCCAACTTGTCCCTCTCGTTCAGTGAGCTGCAAAGCCTGCCCTTCAAGAGCTTACACAAAGCAGCACGGTCCTCATCGGAACTGCCCATAGGGCACTCCTGCGGATCCTTCCATCAAAACACCTCCAAATGGCCCATGCGCTTAACTGTTTTAAAATGCTCCACCTTAATCCAACCAGAATCAGAGAACAACTAGCAAAGAGGCAGATGCTGAGGGAGACTAGAGAGAATGGGAGGGTGACCATCCCAAGAGTCCAGCCAAAAAAGGGCATCAGAGCCATTATTACATATCCAAAAGAGCCCATTTTGAACACGCTGAGCTCCCTTCTTAAGAGTATCCCAAATGCAAGAACCTTTTCCCAACAAAGCAATCCGCAGCACACCCTGGCTCTCAACCCCAGGAACATACTTGAAAGTAAGAATCTTGGCCCAATCCTGATCTTGGTTGTTGCACCATCTCCAGTACAACTTAGCCGCCAAAGCATTAACCACAAGAGCCATAGACCTAAGGCCAAGGCCCACATCATGCTTCGGCCTACAGACAGACTCCCACTTGACTAAACTCCACTTCGAGGAATGGAGATTACTCAACCAAAGGAATTGCTGGGAAAAAGCATCAAAATCCCTCACAAAGGAGGCAGGAGGAATTTGTACACAACACCTATAAATAGGGAGAGACTACACCACAGCTTTTAGGAGGATCACTCTACCAACAGAAGAGAGCCATCATTAAGTCCAATGACTAACCTTACTCCAGAACTTATCCAAAATCTCCTGCCAATAATCTCTACGCTGAGGTTCCAGAACCAAAGGAATCCCCAGGTACATCAGGTGAAGAGTGCCAATTTGGAATTTAAGAATCCTGGCAATCCTGTTCTAAATGAGTCAAGAAGTGTTAAAGAAATGGAAGATTTATCATCATTAATACTCTGACCTGAAGATTTCAAGTAGATGTCTAAAGTTCTCCTGAAATTCACTGCCTCACTAATTCTAGCCAAGCCCATCAGTTCAGTATCATCCACAAATTGAAGATGAGAGCAAGGAGGGAGATCATTGTTCCAGCTCTAGCCATGAATAAGACCCTGTCGCACCTGAGATTTAATAAATCTACCAAGACCCTCCGCCATGATAATGAAAAGATAAGGGGATAGAGGGTCCCCTTGTCGAAGTCCCTGAGAAGCACTAAACCAATCTGAAGATTCCCCATTGATGAGAACAGAGGAGGACGAAGTCACACAACTGAGAACCCCAGCTCACCCATTCCTCTTTAAAGCCAAAGGCCAAGAGGATATTCTTAAGGAACTCCCAGCTCACCCGATCATAAGCTTTAACCATGTCAAGCTTAAAGAACATCGCCTTCTCCTTAGAGGAAGCCATAGAGTGAATAACCTCCGTAGCAATCACAACACCATCCAAGATTTGTTTCCCTTCCACAAAACCTCCCTGCTCAGTAGAAATCAAAGCACCAAGGAGAGGTTTCAGTCTCTCAGCAATCAACTTGGAGATGATCTTGTAGACAACATTGCATAAAGCAATAGGCTTGAAATGATCCATCCGATTAGCCC
The DNA here is from genome assembly GCA_037957365.1 of Torreya grandis. Taxonomy (NCBI): domain Eukaryota; kingdom Viridiplantae; phylum Streptophyta; class Pinopsida; order Cupressales; family Taxaceae; genus Torreya; species Torreya grandis. The sequence continues at coordinate 988,744 of JARHVA010000034.1, forward strand.
CCTCCTTAGGTATGAGAGCCAAAAAAGTAGAATTCAAAGACTTAAGCATTTGTTTGTTCCTAAGAGATTTCTGAACCACCTCAAAAAGATCAGAGTTTATTATTTTCTAAAATTTCTGGAAGAACTCAATCGGAAACCCATCTGGGCCTGGAGCTTTACCATTTCTCATACTAAACACAACTTTCTCCAATTCAGGCAACAAGATTGGACCCAAAAGAGCCCCGTTCATCTCATCCAAGACCAAGCAAGGAATACAATCCAAAATATCCCTCTCCTCAGATATAGCAGCAATATCCTCCCTAGTAAAAAGATTAGAAAAATAGTTGACAGCTTTCCTGGAAATTTCACCGTAGGACGAGATTTGAGTCCCATCACTCAAGACAAGAGTGCTTACAGGCCTTAATCGAGTTATGAAAAAAAGCCGTGTTCCTGTCCCCCTCTTGAAGCCAGTCAATATAAGATTTTTGATTCCAAAAAATCTCCTCCCGAATCTCCCACTCTTCTAAACCCCTAAGGGCAAAGGACTCAACATTCAAAAGGCAAAGGACATTCCATGGTCACGAATCTGACGAGTTACACTATCTAGCTTGGACTGAGCAGCGAGCTTCTGAGCATGCAGGTTCCCAAAACATTATTTATTCCACCTTTTAAGCCTATACATGTTGAATCCGTTTACTAAAAGTGTACATAGCCCTCCCATGGGCAGGAAGCCCTTCGTACCACCAATGCTTCACAAGATCCTGAAGAGATTGATCCCGTAACCACATCAATTGAAATTTGAAAGAGATTTTTAGTGACCCCATAAGAGGAGACACAAAGTTTGGTAGGCCAGTGGTTGGATCCCCTCCAATCCAAGATTTCAGAACTGGTAATCCACCTGCTGCTCATCCAATAACAGGGAACCAGAAATCTATCGAGCCGTTCTGAGATAGCCTCATCACCACACCTCCTATTATTCCAAGTAAAAACTCCATTGCTTGGCTTCACATCAACTAGGTTTAGGAAACCAATATTATCTCTGAACAAAAGAGAAGGGTCAAGCCTGGCTACCCCTCCTCGTTTTTCATCCATACTAAGAACAACGTTAAAGTCACTAGCCAAAATCCATGGGAGAAACGGGTCCAGAGCATGGACATACTTGATATGAACCCAGAGAAGTGTCTTTCTCGAAAGATCAGTAGGAGCATAAATATTGGAGAAAAGACATCTTTCGCCAGTTTCAAAATTGGAGGCAACCATAGAGATGGAAGATCGACTAAAAACCCACCATAAGGGGGAGACTTTCCTCGGGTTCTAGAAGCAAGCCACCCCTCCAGAACTTCCCAACGCCCCCACCCCCTGCCAGTAGTCTTGGGGCCAGATACGCATAGCACAATTATTCAAACCATCCACTGTAAGCTTGGTTTATTGCATAAAGACCACATCCGAATCCTGAGACTCGATTAATCTGCAAACAACGTTTTGTCTAGGGATGTTGTTCAACCCCCTTACATTCCATGATAAAACTATCATTTAGGGGGTGGGAGAAGTGGGAATCAATGGGTTTCACAGACCCAGACTCAACCAACGTATCACCCATATCTTAACCTTCTCTTGATTAGTCTTCCTTTCGCTCCTTGACTGTTTATCCAGGGGCCCCTTTTTAAAAGCTTTTTGTTGCAAGCCTAAGGCAGGAGGAGTCTTAGCACTCTTCACAGGATCCTCAGATCCCTTCGTAACTTGGGGACAAGGAGCCAACTCAGCAGTACCCACCAAAATCTGTGACTCCTGGATGCCACTAAAATTCTCGACTTGAGAAGGCAAGTCCAAAGCTGACTGTCAGACTTGTTGAACTCCTGACGATAAAATCAGCTCCTCCTTCATTACTTCCACCCCCTGAATCTCTCCTTGACTCTTAACCCCAGAAGAAAGCTCAATTGGAATACCATCTTCTTGGACTACGCTATCTAGAACCTGAAACCTATTAAATGTGCCCTCATTTTGTCTATCACTCCAGGATCTCTTCTTGCCTTTGCCTTTATCACGGGATTTAACCGAGATAAATCCCTCCTTATCCACAGGCCCATCAGACACTGAAGCTTTCCCCTTGTCCATCCTAGGAGGTCCAGACGCAAACAAGGGGGAAGATTTCAATCTGGGACAATTGCAGTGTAGATGACCATATTCATGGCAAATTATGCATCTAAATGGAAGGGTTTCGTAATCTAGTTGTTGGATCCAGGAGGAAGAATCCATGCAAATTTCCATAGTCTGGTAATGGATTATTCAAATCAATTTCAACACAAATACGAGCAAAAGAAATTACCTTGCGCTCTTGAGTTTGTGAAGCCGATCCAACAGGTTTCCCAAGAAGTAAAGAGATTGAGTGGAGGATATCTTCCTTCCAGAATTCCAACAGAAGCCTCGGCAAACGAACCCACACAGGCACCCATGAAAGGATCTTTTCAGCAGAGTTGAAGCACATATGCCAAGGCTTGATGAAGAGCCAACCTGGTTAAAGAAATAAGGGCCACCTTCAAAAGCCCTATTCCTGTCCGACATACTTGAAAAAATAACCAGGAAATAGTTATTAGCCGCTAAAAGAATCTCCATATCTCCTTGAGGTTTCCAAACTCGACGTGTCTAGGATTCCAACACAGGAAGAGAAAGACGGAAGGCCCAAAAATTTGCAAATAAGAGCATGCTTGCACTAGTAATCAACATCCTCTAAAACCTGCTCAGGTTGAATGACCAAAACTAATCTATCTTCTAATCACTCCAAACATCCATTTACTTTTTTAATTCGAAATGACCCTTTTGACAAGGAGGTACCCTCTCTAGAAAGAGGAAACTCAGTCTGATCCTTGTTACTGGCATGCATCAAAGAGGATGGATCTACCATCTCAAAATCCAGGGAAGAAGCAAGACCCTGATTCTCCATGGCAATACGAGCTCAAGCACCAATCAGCAGAGGGAAAGAGGCAAGGCAGTCGGCCCAAATGCCCAAACCTGCCATGCACCCCCTGTCCAAGATGCCCACGTGCCAGACAACGGCCAGAAAAATGCCCAGTCACAGCAAGGAGGGGATCAAACCCCTGTCCAACCCCCTCTAGACCCCTGCGAACACAAAAATCCCCCCTCCCCGGCCCGCTCGAAGTAAACAACCACCGACGCGCTCCTACAACAGACAAAACCAGCTAGGGCACGCAAAATCCTAGCTCGCTCCAGCAGTTCGCGAAACGCCATGCGACTATCCCAGGGCACTTTTTCTCCTTTCAGATTTTTCTTTATTATTATTTTAGCTTCATTATTATTTTTTTGTTTTTTTTAAATGTCTTAATTTGAGCTTCTTCTTCATTATTACTTTAGCTTCTTCATTATTTATTTAGGATTTTTTTACATGCCTTAATTTTAGTTTTTTTCTTTATTATTATTTCATCATCATCATCATCATCATCATCATTAAAACATTTAACTTTAACTTATTCTTTCTTATTTTAGCTTTTCTTTATTATTATTTTTTTGTTTTTTAAAATGTCTTAATTTGAGGTTCTTCATTATTATTTTAGCTTCTTCATTGTTATTTTTCTGTTTTTTCCAAATGTCTTAATTTTAGTTTATTTCTCGTTATTATTTTAGCTGCTTCTTCATTATTTTGTTTTAATAATTTAATTTTAGCTTCTTTTTTATTATTATTTTAGCTTCTTGTTCATTACTATTTTTTTTGTTTTTTTTTAAGTTTTGAATTTTGGCTTCTTCATCATTATTATTTTTGCTTCTTTATTATTATTTTTTTGGTTTTTTTAAATGTCATAATTTTAGCTTCTTCAGTGTTATTTTTTTAACTGTCTTAATTTAATCATCTTCTTCGTTATTATTTTAGCTTCATTATTTTTTTGTTTTTATGACTTAATTTTAGCTTCTTTTTCAATATTATTTTTGCTGCTCCATTATTATTTAGTTTCTTCAAAAAAAATTTATATGTCATAATTTTAGATTCTTCTTCATTATTATTTTTTTTGTTTTTTTTCAATTTTTTAATTTTAATTTTTTCATTATTATTATTATTATTATTATTATTATTATTATTATTATTATTATTATTATTATTATTATTATTATTATTATTATTATTATTAAGTGTCTTGATTTTAGTTTCTTCATTATTCTTTTTATTTTTTTTAAGTGACATAATTTTAGCTTCTTTTTGAATATTATTTTAGCTTCTTCTTCATTATTATTTTAGCTTTTTCTTCATTATTACTTTTTTGTTTTTTTTTAAAGTGACATAATTTTCGCTGCTTCATTATTATTATTTTTAAATGCCATAATTTTATCTTCTTTATTATTTCAGCTTTTTCTTTATTATTATTTTTTTAGTTTTTTAAATATCATAATTTTATCTTCTTTTTCATTATTATTTTATTTTCCTCTTCATCATTATTTTTTTGTTTTTTTAAATGTTGTAATTTTAGCTTCTTCTTCATTATTACTTTTTTTTTAAAGACTTAATTTTAGCTTCTTATTTATTATTATTTTAGCTTTTTCTTAATTATTATTTTTCTCTTTTTCTAAATGCTTTATTTTGAACTTCTCGTTCATTATTGTTTTTTTTTTTTTTTTTAAATTTAGATTCTTCATTATTATTTTAGATTCTTCTTCATTATTATTTTTTTGTTTTTTTTTAAATGAGTTTTAGATTCATCAATATTATTTTTTTCATTTTTTTAATGTCTTAATTTGATCTTCTTTGTTACTATTTTAACTTCTCTTAAATTATTATTTTTTCCTGTTTTTTAAATGGCTTAATTTTAGCTTCATTTTCATTATTATTTCGGCATCATCATCATCATCATCATCATCATCATTATTATAGCTTTTTCATTATTTTTATTTTTTATTTTTTTAAATGTCTTAATTCGAGCTTCTTCATTATTATTTTAGCTTCTTCATTATTATTTTTTTATTTTTTTTAAATGCCATAATTTTATCTTTATTATTTTAACTTGTTCTTTATTATTATTTTTTTGGTTGTTTAAATGTCATAATTTTATCTTCTTTTTCATTATTATTTTATTTTCCTCTTCATCATTATCTTTTTATTTTTTTAAATGTTGTAATTTTAGCTTCTTTTTTAAAGACTTAATTTTAGCTTCTTATTTATTATTATTTTTCTTTTTTTCTAAATGTCTTATTTTGAACTTCTTCATTATTATTTTCGAATGATTTAATTTTAGCTTCTTTATTATTATTTTTTTGTTTTTGTTTTAAATGACTTAATGTTAGCTTCTTTTTCATTATTATTTTAACTTTTTTTCCTTATTTATTTATTTTAAATGTCATAATTTTAACTTCTTCATTATTATTTTAACTTCTTCTTACATTATTATTTTAGCTTTTCGTTCATTATTGTTTTTTTTTTTTTAAGATTCTTCATTAATATTTTAGATTCTTCTTCATTGTTATTATTTTTTAAATGCCACAGTTTTAGATTCTTCAGTATTATTTTTTTGTTTTTTTAATGTCTTAATTTGATTTTCTTTGTTACTATTTTAACTTCTCTTAAATTATTATTTTTCCTTTTTTTTTAAATTGCTTAATTTTAGCTTCGTTTTCATCATCATCATTATTATTATTATTTTAAATGTCTTAATTTGAGCTTTTTTTTCATTATTATTTTTTTATTCTTTTAAATTTCTTAATTTGTGCTTTTCTTTTTTTGTTTTTTTTAAATGATTTTAACTTTAACTTCTTTTTCATTATTATTTTATCATCATCATCATCATCATCATCATCATCATCATCATCATCATCATTAAATGACTTAATTTTAGCTTATTTTTCATTATTATTGTAGCTTCTTCATCATCATCATCATTAAATGACTTAATTTTAGCTTATTTTTCATTATTATTGTAGCTTCTTCATCTTCATCATCATCATCATCTTATAATTTTAGCACCTTCATCATCATTATTATTATTATTATTATTATTATTATTATTATTATTATTATTATTAACAACACTTAATTTTAACTTCTTCATTATTTTAGCTTTTTCTTTATTATTATTTTTTTTGTTTTTTAAAATATCTTAATTTGAGGTTCTTCATTATTATTTTAGCTTCTTCATTATTATTATTATTATTATTATTATTATTATTATTATTATTATTATTATTATTATTATTATTATTATTATTGTTGTCTTAATTTGAGCTTTTTTATTATTATTTAGCTTCATTATAATTTTTTTAATTTTTTCTAAATGTCATATTTTGAGATTCTTCTTCATTATTATTTTAGCTTCTTCATTATTATTTTTCTTTTTTTTGGGTCTTAATTTTAGTTTTTTTTTTTAAATTATTTTAGCTTTTTATTCATTATTATTTTTTTTCAAATTTTTAAATAACTTAATTTTAGCTTCTTTTTTATTATTATTTTAGCATCCTTTGCATTATTATTTTAGCTTCTTTTTTATTATTATTTTAGCATCCTTTGCATTATTATTTTAGCTTCTTCATTATTATTTTTTCATTTTTTTAAATGTCATAATTTTAAATTAATTATTATTTTAGCTTCTTCTTCATTATTATTTTAGCTTCTCGTTCATTACTATTTTTTTGCTTTTTTTAAAGTTCAGAATTTTGGCTTCTTTATCATTATTATTTTTGCTTCTTCATTATTATGTTTTGTTTTTTTTAAATGTCATAATTTTACCTTCTTCAATATTATTTTTTTGTTTTTTTAACTATCTTAATTTGATCATCTTCTTCGTTATTATTTTAGCTGCTTCATTATTTTTTTTGGTTATAAATGACTTAATTTTTTGCTTCTTTTTCAATATTATTTTAGCTTTTCCATTATTATTTGAGCTTTTTCTTCAATTCTTTTTTTTAATAAATGTCATAATTTAAGTTTTTTTCTTGTTTATTATTTTTTTGTTTTGTTTAAATGTTTTAATTTCAACTTTTTCATTATTATTTTTGTTTTTTTTAAATGTTTTAATTTTAGTTTCTTCATTTTTTTTTCAAGTGACATAATTTTAGTTTTATTTTCAATATTATTTTAGCTTCTTCATTATTATTTTAGTTTTTTCTTCATTATTATTATTTTATTTTTTTAAATGTCTTAATTTGAGCTTCTTCATTATTATTTTAGCTTCATTATTATTTTTTTATTTTTTTCAAATGTCATAATTTTATATTTTTTTTCATTATTATTTTATTTTCCTCTTCATCATTTTTTTTTAAAATGTTTTAATTTTGGCCTTTATTATTATTATTATTATTATTATTATTATTATTATTATTATTATTATTATTATTATTATTATTATTATTATTATTATTACTTCGTCTTCATTATTACTTTTTTTTAAAGACTTAATTTTAGCTTTTTATTTATTATTATTTTAACTTTTTCTTAATTATAATTTTTCTCTTTTTCTAAATGTCTTATTTTGAACTTCTTTTTCATTATTATTATTTTTTTTATTAAAATGATTTAATTTTAACTTCTTTATCATTATTTTTTTGTTTTTTTTAAATGACTTAATTTTAACTTCTTTTTCATTATTTATTTATTTTAAATGTCATAATTTTAACTTCTTCATTATTATTTTAGCGTCTTTTTACATTATGATTTTAGCTTCTCGTTCATTATTGTTTTTTTTTTTTTTTTTTTTTTTTTTCAATTTTTCAATTTTAGATTCTTCATTATTATTTTTTGTTTATTTTTAAATGTTATAATTTTAAATTCTTCAGTATTATTATTATTTTTATAAAATGTCTTAATTTGATATTCTTTGTTAGGATTTTAGCTTCTTCATTATAATTTTTTTGTTTTTTTTAAATGACTTAATTTTAGCTTCTTTTTCATCATCATCATCATCATCATCATCATCATCATCATTATAAAACACTTAATTTTAACTACTACTTCTTTATTTTAATTATTATTATTATTTTTTAAATGTCTTAATTTGAGGTTATTTTTTATTATTATTTTATCTTCTTTTTCATTATTATTTTAGCGTTTTCTTCTTCATTATTATTTTTATTTTTTAAAATGTTTTAATTTGAGCTTCTTCATTATTATTTTAGCTTCTTCATTATAATTTTTTTTTTTTTTTTTCCAAAAGTCATAATTTTATCTTTATTATTATTTTTTTGGTTTTTTAAATTTTATAATTTTATCTTCTTTTTCATTATTATTTTATTTTCCTCTATCATTATTTTTTTGTTTTTTAAAATTGTAATTTTAGCTTCTTCATTATTAGTTTTTTTTAAAGATTTAAATTTAACTTCTTATTTATTATTATTTTAGTTTTTTCTCAACTATTATTTTTTTCTTTTTCTAAATGTTTTGTTTTGAACTTCTTCTTTATTATTATTTTTTAATTATTTAAATGATTTAATTTTAGCTTCTTTTTCATTATTATTTTAACTTTGTCTTCATTATTATTTATTTATTTATTTCAAATGTCATAATTTTAACTTCTTCATTATTATTTTAGCTTCTTACATTATTATTTTAGCTTCTCGTTTATTATTATTATTATTATTAATGTTGTTGTCGTCTCATCATTATTATTTTAGCTTCTCGTTTATTATTATTATTAATGTTGTTGTCGTCGTCTCATCATTATTATTTTTGATTCTTCGTTATTATTATTTTTTAAATGTCATAATTTGATCTTCTTGGTTACTATTTTAGCTTCTTTTTCCTTATTATTTTAGCTTCTTTATTATTATTTTTTTATTTTTTTTAGTGTCTTAATTTGAATTTTTTTTTCATTATTATTTTTTAATTGTCTTAATTTGTGCTTTTTTTTTCTTTATTATTTTTTTTGTTTTTTTTTAAATGACTTAATTTTAACTTCTTTTTCATTATTATTTTAGCTGCTTCATTATTATTTTTTTATTTTTTTAAATGACTTAATTTTAGCTTATTTTAGATTCTTCATTATCATTATTATTATTATTTTTTAAATGTCATAATTTTAACATCTTCATTATTATTATTATTATTATTATTATTATTATTATTATTATTATTATTTTATTTTATTTTTAAATGTCTTAATTTTAGCTTTTTTAATTATTATTTTAGCTTCTTATTCTATTATTTTTTTGTTTTTTTAAATGTCTTAATTTGAGCTGCTTCTTCATCATTATTATTATTATTATTATTATTTTAAAACACTTAATTTTAATTTCTTCTTCAGTATTTTAGCTTTTTCTTTATTATTATTATTATTATTTTAAAATGTCTTAATTTGAGGTTCTTCATTATTATTTTAGCTTCATTGTTTTTCTATTTTTTTTTTAATGTTTTAATTTTAGTTTAATTTTAGTTATTATTTTAGCTTCTTCATTATTATTTTTTTGTTTTTTTAAATAATTTAATTTTAGCTTCTTTATTTTATTATTATTTTAGCTTCTTTTTCATTATTATTTTAGCGTCTTCATCATCATTATTATTATTATTATTATTATTATTATTATTATTATTATTATTATTATTATTATTATTATTATTATTATTATTATTAAATGTCTTAATTTTATCTTTTTCTTTATTATTAGTTTATCATCATCATCATCATTATTATTAAAACATTTAATTTTAACTTCATTATTATTTCATTTCTTTCTTTATTATTATTTTTTTGTTGTTTTAAATGTCTTAATTTAAGCTTCTTCATTATTAATTATTTATTTTTTTAAATGTCTTAATTTTAGTTTATTTTTCGTTATTATTTTAGTTTCTTCATTATTATTATTTTTGTTTTTAAATAATTTAATTTTAGCTCTTTTTTCATTATTATTTTAGCTTATTTTCATTATTATTTTAGCTTCTTTATTATTTTTTTTTTGTTTTTTCAAATGTCATAATTTTGACTTTATTATTATTTTAGCTTATTTTTCATTATTATTTTAGCTTCTCGTTTTTTTTTATTATTATTATTATTATTATTATTATTATTATTATTATTATTATTATTATTATTATTATTATTATTATTATTATTATTATTATTATTATTGTCTTTTTTTAAATTTCTGATTTTGGCTTCATCATTATTTTTTTTTTGTTTTTTTGGTTAAATGTCATAATTTTAGCTTCTTCAGTTTTTTGTTTTTTTTTTTTCTAAATGTCTTAATTTGATCTTCTTCGTTACTATTTTAGTTTTTTTTTTTTTTTTTTTTAAATGTTGTAATTTTAGTTTCTTTAGCTTCATTATTATTTTATTTTCTTCTTCATCATTATTTTTTAATTTTTTTAAATGTCATAAGTTTAGCTTTTTTTTAATTATTATTTTAGCTTCATTATTAGTTTTTTTTTAAAGACTTCGTCTTAGCTTATTAATTATTATTTTAATTTTTTTTTAATTACTATTTTTTTGTTTTTCTAAATGTCTTATTTTGAGCTTCTTCTTCATTATTATTTTTTTGTTTTTTTTAAATGACTTAATTTTTGCTTCTTTTTCATTATTATTTTAGCTTCTTCCTCATTATTATTATTATTATTATTATTATTATTATTATTATTATTATTTTGAAATGACTTAATTTTAATTTTTTATTCATTTTTATTTTACTTTTTTATTCATTTTTATTTTAGTTTTTTGTCTGTTATTATTTTTTTGGTTTTTTAAATGTCATAATTTTAACTTGTTCTTTATTATTATTTTAGCTTCTTGTTCATTTTTTTTTTTTGTTTTTTTTTTAATTTCTTAATTTTAGTTTCTTCTTCATTATTATTTTTTAAATTATTTTTTAAATGTCATAATTTTAGATTTTTTAATATTATTTTTTTAAATGTCTTAATTTGATCTTCTTTGTTACAATTTTAGCTTCTTTTTCATTATTATTTTAGCTTCTTTATTATTATTTTAGCTTCTTCTTTATTATAATTTTTTCATTTTTTTAAATGTTTTAATTTGAGTTTTTTTTTATTATAATTATTTTGTTTTTTTAAATGTTTTAATTTATGTTTTTTTTTCATTATTATTTTAGTTTTTTTTCGTTGTTGTTGTTGTTGTTGTTGTTGTTGTTGTTGTTGTTGTTGTTGTTGTTGTTGTTATTAAACTTCTTTTTCATTATTATTTTATCTTCATTATTATTTTTTCATTTTTTTTAATGAATTAATTTTAACTTAATTATTACTTTTTTCTTTTTTTAAATGGCATAATTTTAATATCTTCATTGTTATTTTTCTAATTTTTTTAAATGTCTTAATTTTAGCTTTTTCTTTATTATTATTTTAGGTGCTTCTTCATTATTATTTTTTGTTTTTTTTAAAATACTTAATTTTAATTTCATTATTATTTTAATTTTTTCTTTTGTTATTATTTTTTTAAATGTTTTAATTTGAGTTGCTTCATTATTATTTCTTTTGGTTTTTTTTAATTGTGTTAATTTTAGTTTATTTTTCGTTATTATTTTAGCTTCATTATTATTTTGTTGTTTTTTTAAAATAACTTAATTTTAGTTTCTTTTTCATTATTATTTTAACTTCTTTATTATTATTTTCTTGTTTTTTTAAATATTATAATTTTAACTTTATTATTATTTTAGCTTCTCGTTCATTATTTTTTATTTTTTTAATTTTCAATTTTTGCATTATTATTATTATTATTATTATTATTATTATTATTATTATTATTATTATTATTATTTTTTTTTTTTTTTTTTTTTTTTAAATGTCATAATTTTAGCTTCTTAAGTATTACTTTTTTGTTTTTCTAAATGTCTTAATTTGATTTCTTCGTTACTGTTTTAGCTTCTTTTTCATTATTATTTTTTTATTTTTATTTATTTTTAATAAAAAGGGGTAAAAACTTTATTAAAAGATGAAAATTAAAATTACAGCAAAGGGCCAGAGCCCCAGAAAACCACGAAATACAATGAACAAAGTGTTAAGCACCAACATCAACCACCAACTTCCTCATCCTCCCTAAGAAGTCTATCAAGGTCTTTACTCACCTCTTCGGGCAACAACGCCCTATCATCCACCTTGCGTCCCCCAACATTCGCTGAAGCCCACTTCGCCAGACAATCAGCAACGCCATTCCACTCTCTCGGGATGTGAGAAAAGGAAATGGAATCCATAAGCATACTAATATGAAGAATCTACTGCACCACCACAGATAGTTGCCAGCTCACATCTTCTATTTTCTTCTCCCGAATCAAATTTATCAAAATTTGTGAATCAGCGTCGCACTCCACCTTACGCCAGCCACGCTCATAGGCCCTCCGTAAGGAATATAGAATAGCAACTCCCTCCATCATATTCATCATCTGCTCACCCATGTGGACGGATAAAATTAAGACAACATCCCGAGTGATCCCTACCAATCCCACCAATCCCCCGCCGGACCTGGACAACCCCTAGCCGATCCATCCGTGTTAAGTTTCAAATAACCTTCAGAGGGAGGAGTCCATTTCCCATTTTGTTGTATTTTATCCCTCCTACAACCATGCCTGACACTAGCATCAACAGGAGAAATTGCCAGAAAGCCAAGCCTTTTCACCAAATCAGCATCCCCCTGTGCCAAAGGAAGAGCAATTGCACTCTTAGCCTCTACGGTTACCTGTGTCATGCTGATAATCCTCGTCCAAACCTGGTGAACCACCAACCTGTCACCCAAAAAAATCTGGCGGTTGCGCTCTAGCCAAATCTGCCACATCAAAAAAATAGGACCAGCATACCACGCCTCCTGGAGAAAGTGCGCAGCATGAAGCCCCCTGCCTAATCTAGCCCAGAACTCAACTAATGAGGAGACATGCAGGCATTGACATCTCCAGGCGTCCCACCAAGCGTGCCACAATCGAAGTGTGAAGGGGCATCCAAAAAATAGGTGAGAAGAATCCTCCTCTGCTCCCTGACACAGGACGCACCAAGAAGGTCCAGTGAAACCACGCCGTCTGATATTCTCCCAAGTCAAGCAGCGGTTCCAAGTCAAAGTCCAAATAAAAAATTTGTACTTCGGCCAAGAAATGTTGTTCCACACTCTTTTCCACCATGGCACTTCCCCACCATCGCCCCATCTCTGCGCAATCAACTCCTGGTAACCAGCAGCCACAGTGTACTTCTCCTTCGGATGAGACGCCCAAGCCAGCAAATCCTTCCCTCTGAGAGCACAACAGAGCCGAGCAGCCAAGATCTCCTGTAGCTCGGCGCATTCCTCCCTCATATCCATAATCGGCCATTCTTCTCGCTCCTTCCATCTCGCCATCGTCAGATGATCTTGAAGCAGGAAGGTTTTGTAGTCGCCCACCTTGCCAGCAAATCCTTCCCTCTGAGAGCACAATAGAGCCGAGCAACCAAGATCCCTTGTAGCTCGGCGCATTCCTCCCTCATCCATAATCGGCCATTCTTCCCGCTCCTTCCATCTCGCCACCGTCAGATGATCCTGAAGCAGGAAGGTTTTGTAGTCGCCCACCTTGCCCCAACCTGCGTCATTAAAGCGCCGTGCCAAGCCTTCGAGATGAGGGTACCTGAGCCACCAGGGGTGGAAATCCATCCCAAGAATCATACCAAAATTGCACTTCGTCTCCTCCCCTACAAATCCAGAACAGTCCGCGCTTAATTAAAGCATCACCTTTCTTGAGTGTATTCCAGATAACTAATCCACTACCCGTCAAGCTTATTCTGGGAATATCCCTCGCAGGAGTCTAATCACAATACTTAAAAGCCACGATCCTAGCCCAAATGTGATTTTGCTCAGTACACCATCTCCAATATAACTTAGTAGCTAACGTCGAACCAGTCAAAAAGGACTGCCTCAAGCCCAAACCACCCATCCTCTTAGGACTGCAGACAACCTCCCAGCGAATCAGGGTCCATTTCGTCAAAGATAAGTTACCGAACCATAAGAATCATTTTGCCAAGGAATCAAGATCCTGAACAAAACCCACTAGCACCACCTGCAGCATACATCTGTATATAGGGAGCGCCTGAACCACTGAACACGGCCCGCAAAGGACAACCATCGATTAGTCCAATGGTTCACGGCTCTGAAATCAAGAATTCCTTTCTACATGTTCTTAGACTGCCGCCCAACAAATATCGGAATGCCCAGATAAAGAATTGGAATCCTACCAATTTTAAAGCGAAGTGTGTCTGCCACCCTGCGCTAGATAGGAGGCAGAGTGTTGAAGAAGAAAATAGAAGATTTCTCGTCGTTAACCACCTGCCCTGTGGCCGCCAAATAGGCATCCAGACTACTGCGAAAGTTGGCAGCCTCTCTCATGTTGGCCGACCCCAGCAAAGCCACATCATCCACAAACTGGAGGTGAGAAAGAGTCGGAAGGTTGCCTCCCCACTTCCATCCCTGAATCACCCCTTCTCCTGTCTTATTTCTAATAAGTCTCCCAAGGCCTTCAGCGAGAAGAAGGAATAAATATGGAGATAATGGATCCCCTTACCTCAACCCCCGCGAAGCTCCAAAGAGTTGTGAGTGCTCCCCATTCACTAAAACTGAGAATGAGATCGAGCTCACACAGCGCATAATCCAACGGATCCACTCTCCAAACCCAAAGGCCGCCAAAATCTTTTGAAGAAAGGACCATCGAACCCTATCATAAGCTTTGGACATGTCTAGTTTCATAAACATTGCCTTCTCCCTGGATTGGGACATGGAATGAATCACTTCAGTAGCTATCACAATTTCGTCAAGAATCTGTCGACCCTCCACAAATCCGCTCTGCTCCTCAGAGATCAACACCCCTAACCACTTCTTCAGTCTCTCCGCAATCAACTTAGAGATAATCTTGTATTCAACATTACAAAGTGAAATCGCCCTGAATTGACCAAGGTGGTCAGCATCTTTCGTCTTCGGAATTAGCGCCAAGAATGTCGAATTCAAGGCATGAAGCATCTGTTTACTACTTTGGGACTCTTGAACCACAGCTAAAAGATCAAATTTGATGATCTCCCAAAATTCCTGGAAAAATTCAATCGGAAAACCATCCGGGCCAGGAGCCTTACCCTTCTTCATCATGAAAACAATCTTCTGGAGCTCGTCCAAGTTGATAGGGCGCATCCGTTGTTCCTTCATTTCCCCAGAGACTAGCTTGGGAATACATGAAAGGATTTGCTCTTCAGCATCAGTACTCACCGGGCCAGTATTCTATTGTTATGTTGCCTGGCTCTAACTGAGTTGAAGAAAAAAACCGTGTTCCTATCTCCCTCCTGTAACCACTCAATTTGGGCTTTCTGCTTCCAAAACACCTCCTCTCTCAGTGCCCATTCTTCCACCCGCTTGATAGCCTGTGCTTCGTCTCTCAGCAGGGATGCCGACAATCCCTCCTCTCGGATTATTCTGGTAATCAGGTTTAACTCTTCATGTGCTTCTTTCTTTTCTCGAAAGATGTTCCCAAAGCTCAAAACATTCCATCTTTTAAGCTGATATTTCACATATTGGAGGAGCTTAGCAAAAATATACATTGCTGTCCCAGTCACCGGTCTCCCAGTTCTCCACCATTTAGCAACTTGATCATATAAAGACTGATCTCTGAGCCACATCAGTTGAAATTTAAAATTCGGGTTCCGCTGCCAACAATTAGATGAAATGTGAAGCTTAATAGGCCAATGATCGGAACATCGCCAATTCAATATTTCAAAGTTCAATGACCATAAGCCGCCCATCCAATATGAAGAAGTCAAAAACCTGTCAATGCGCTCCGCAATAAAGTCATCCCCCACCCTCCTATTATTCCAGGTGTACCGCCCATTGTACGACTTAATGTCCACCAAGTTGTGCTCCAAGGCTTTGTCGCGAAGCAAATAGGAAGAAGGTTCCAATCTGGCATTACCTCCCATTTTTTCTGATAGGTCCATTATAGCATTGAAATCACCAGCCATAATCCATGGCAAAAAAGGAAAGCCCCTTCGGACAAGATGGATATTGTTCCAAACCTGTTGCTTTCCTTGAAAATCCATGGGTGCGTAAACATTGGACAGGAGAATGTGCTCCCCGAATTCGCTGCATAAAGAAACCAAAGAAAGAGAGGACTTGAAGGCAATCCATGCAACCGACTGGATCTTGCATGGATTCCAAAGACAAGCCACACCTCCCGAGGTTCCTTGTGCCCCAACGCATTGACAAGATCCATGCTTCTAAACCCTGGGGGCCAGACTCATCATGAAATCCACTGACACCTTAGTTTCCTGCAAAAAAAAAATATCTGGACACTGAATTCTAATCAACTCTCGAACAGCGTTTTGTCTAGGGCCGCTGTTCAATCCCCTCACATTCCATGATATAATAATCATTTAGATGGACGCAAGAAATGAGAGTCTAAGGTCTTGACCGCACCTGACTAAACCAGATTTTCCCCAATCATCTTTATCCTCTGTATCTTTTCTCCTTCCCAATTTAATATTTTTCTCTGAAGCTGGTTTTTTCCTTCCTTCTGCAAAATGCCTAAGTGAGAAGAGGCCTTACCTTTCTTCTCCATCCCAGGCGCCTCAACTTGAGCCGGAGGTATTAAGGCTTCAAAATCTGAACCCATTCCAGTATTTACTTCAATGAGCTGTTGTTCCCCATTCTGTTCCTCCATAATCATAGGAAGAATAGCCGCCTCAGGGGCCGTTTCCTTGTCCATGGCAACATCTTCTTCTGCTCCAGAACCTCCCACTACTTTCCCACCATTAAATAAATCCGTGCATTCCTCCTACTGTCCCAACTCCTCCAAAATCCCAAATCTATTAATCGAATCCTCCTCCGTTCGTTCCATAAAGGATCTCTTCAACCCTCTATTTCGGCCTCTAGACTTGACCTGCACAAAGCCTTCAGGGTCCTTACCTGTACTAGGCCTAATCTTCTTTCCTTTATCCACACTGGCAATGTTATTCAGTGGAGCTTGGTTCGAAGCCTTCTGGTCATTCATTTGTGCCTTCAGACAGCGCCTAACCAAGTGTCCATACTCATGACATAATCTGCATCTAAACGGGAGCGTCTCATAATCCAGCTGCTGAACCCATGAGTATGAGCCCACACAAAGCTCAATAGCGTTTGGTAGTGGCCTACTAACATCAATTTCTACACAAATTCTAGCAAAGGTCATGATTTTCCTACCTAGAGTTTGTGTAGAAGAACCCACAGGTTTTCCAAGCATTGACGCAATTATTTGGAGAACATCCTCCCGATAGCATTCAATAGGCAGTCTGGGCAGCCTAACCCATACAAGGACCTTATTTGGTAATTCTTCAGTGGGATTGAAGCCAGCATGCCAAGGCTTAACAAAAAGTCCCCCCTGATTGTAGAAGTATGGGCCTCCCTCAAATACCCTGTTCCTGTCAGCCAAACACATAAATGTGCCCATGAAGTTATTGGCGAGCAGCGTTACTTCCATCTCTCCCTGTGGTTCCCACACACGCCTGGCCCAATTCTCTAGGAATGGAAGGGAAACTCTCATCCCCAAAAATTTACAGTACAGTGAATGATTGGAGAAATACTCCACATCTTCAGCAATTAACTCAAAAGGAATTACAAGCTTGGGTCTTTCCTGGCAGCGCTCCAGGCAGCCATTTACCTTGGAAATTCGTAATCCCCCCATTGTATTAGTGGCAGAGCTATCAGAAATCTGATTAACCTCCTTGTCCCTGTTCTTTGGCTCTCTCCCTGGCGTCCCTTCCCTGCAACCTCCCTGTAACTCATTTCCAGCCTGGTCTGCGTCGACCCCTGTAAAGCCATTGTCACCGTATTATGTTCTCCTCATTTTCTGTAGCAATCCCTCCCCCTGTTGTATCCCGTCGCCTCTATCCGCTCCGTAGCCCACGCAGCCCAGCACAGATCCAGAACAAGCTAGGGCCCGATGCCCTAGCTTGGCAACCAGTCGCAGGAAGCACCCATGCGCTCACGATCATTATGTTCTATTTTTTTATTTTTTTAAAATGATTTAATTTTAGCTTTTTTTTTAAAAAAATATATTTTAGCGTCTTATTCATTATTATTTGAGCTTCTTCAAAATTATTATTTTTTAAATGTCATAATTTTAGTTTCTTCGTTATTAATTTTTTTGTTTTTTTTTAATGTCTTAATTTTAACTTTTTCATTATTGTTTTTGTTTTTTTTAAATGTCTTAATTTTAACTTTTTCATTATTATTATTTTTTAAATGTCTTAATTTTAGTTTCTTCATTATTTTTTCTGTTTTTTTTTAAATGACGTAATTTTAGCTTCTTTTTCAATATTATTTTAGCTTCTTCATTATTATTATTTTTGTTTTTTTAAATGTCATAATTTTATTTTCATTATTATTTTTTTTAAATGACATAATTTTAGCTACTTTTTCAAAATTATTTCAACTTCGTTATTTTTTTTGTTTTTTTAAATGTCTTAATTTTACCTTTTTCATTATTATTTTTGTTTTTTTTAAATATCTTAATTTTAGTTTCTTCATTATTTTATTTATTTATTTATTTTTTAAATGACATGATTTTAGCTTCTTTTCCAATATTACTTTAGCTTTTTCTTCATTATTTTTTGTTTTTTTGTTTTTTTTTTAAATGTCATAATTTTATCTTCATTATTATTTTAGCTCCTTTATTTTTTTTATTTTTGGTTTTTTAAATGTCATAATTTTAACTTCTTCATTATTATTTTCTTTTCTTGTTTTTATTATTATTTTAACTTCATTATTAATTTTTTTTAAAGACTTAATTTTAGAATTTTATTTATTATTATTTTAGCTTTTTCTTAATTACTATTTTTTTTTCTAAATGTCTTATTTTGAACTTCTTTTTCATTATTATTTGTTTTGTTTTTTTAAAATGATCTCATTTTATATTATTATTATTATTATTATTATTATTATTATTATTATTATTATTATTATTATTATTATTATTATTATTATTATTATTATTAAATGACTTAATTTTAGTTTCTTTTTCATCATGATTTTAGCCTTTTTTTCATTATTTTTGTTTTGTTTTTGTAAATGTCATAATTTTAACTTGGTCTTCATTATTATTTTAGTTTCTAGTTCATTATTATTTTAGCTTCTTCATTATTATTTTAGCTTCTCGTTCATTATTATTTTAGTTTCTTCTTTATTATTATTTTAGCTTTTCGTTCATTATTATTTTTTTGTTTTTTAAATATCTTAATTTGATCTTCTTTTTCATTACTATTTTAGCTTCTTCATTATTATTTTTTTCTTTTTTTTTAAATGATTTAATTTTAGCTTGTTTTTCATTATTTTTTTAGCTTCTTTATTATTATTTTTTTGTTTTTTTAAATATGTTAACTTGAGTTTTTTTATCATTATTATTATTACTTCTTTTTTTTTTAATGTCTTAATTTGTGCTTTTTTCATTATTATTTTAGCTTTTTTTTCTTTATTTATTTTTTCTTTTTTTTTAAATGACTTAATTTTAACTTCATTATTATTATTTTGTTTTTTTTAATGTTTTAATTTGTGTTTTTTTTTCATTATTATTTTAGCTTTTTTTTTTCATTATTATTATTATTATTTTTTAAATGACTTAATTTTAACTTCTTTTTCATTATTATTTTAGCATCTTCATTAGTATTTTTTTGTTTTTATAAATGACTTAATTTTCACTTATTTTTATTATTTTTTCTTTTTTTTAAATGTTATAATTTTAGCATCTTCATTATTATTTGTCTGTCTTTTTTAAAATGTCTTAATTTAGCTTTTTCTTCATTATTATTTGAACTTTTTTTCATTATTATTGTTTTTTTTCATTTAAATGTCTTAATTTGAGCTTCTTGTTGATTATTATTTTACCTTCAATTTTTTTATTTTTCTTTATTTTAAATGACTTAGTTTTAGTTTATTTTTCATTATTATTTTTGCTTCTTCTTTATTATTATTTTAGCTTCTTTTTCATTATTATTTTAGTTTCTTTTTCATTATTATTTTTTTGTTTTTTTACATGTCATAATTTTAACTTCATTATTATTTCAGCTTCATTATTATTTTAGCTTCTCATTCATTACTATTTTTTTGTTTTGTCTAAATTTTAAATTTTGGCTGTTTCATCATTATTATTTTTCCTTCATTATTATTATTATTTTTTGTAAATGTCATAATTTTAGCTTCTTCAGTGTTTTTTTGTTTTTCTAAATGTCTTAATTTGATCTTCTTTGTTACTATTTTAGTTTCTTCAAAGATTGTTTTTTTTAAATTTTTTTTTAAATGACTTAATTTTAGCTTTTTCATTCAGTATTTTTTTAGCTTATTCATTATTATTTGAGTTGCTTCTTCAAAATTATTATTTTTAAATGTCATAATTTTAGTTTCTTCTTCATTATTATTGTTTTTTGTTTCTTTTAAATGTTTTAATTTTAATTTTTTTATTATTATTTTTGTTTTTTTAAATATCTTAGTTTTAGTTTTTTCATTATTATTTTTAAATGACATTATTTTAGCTGCTTCTTTTTTATTATTATTATTATTATTATTATTATTATTATTATTATTATTATTATTATTATTATTATTAAATTTGAGCTGCTTTATTATTATTATTATTATTATTATTATTATTATTATTATTATTATTATTATTATTATTATTATTATTATTATTATTATTAAATGTCATAGTATTATCTTCATTATTATTTTAGCTTCATTATTATTATTTTTTTGGTTTTTTAAATGCCATAATTTTCGCTTCATTATTATTTTATTTTCCTGTTCATCTTTTTTTTTATTTTTTTAAATTTCGTAATTTTAAGTTATTTTTAATTATTATTTTAGCTTCTTCTTCATTATTAGTTTTTTTTTCAAAGACTTAATTTTAGCTTCTTATTTATTATTATTTTAGTATTTTCTTCATTATTATATTTTTGTTTATCTAAATGTCTTATTTTGAGCTTCTTCTTCATTAGTTTTTTGTTTTTTTTAAATGACTTAATTTTCGCTTCTTTTTCATTATTATTTTTTTGTTTTTTTAAAATGACTTAATTTTAAGTTCTTTTTCATTATTATTTTAGCGTTTTCTTTATTATTATTATTATTTTTTTTTAAATGTCGTAATTTTAACTTCATTATTATTTTAGCTTCTTCATCATTATTTTAGCTTATCATTCATTAATATTTTTTAATTTTTTTTTAATTTTTGAATTTTAGCTTCTTTATTATTATTATTATTATTATTATTATTATTATTATTATTATTATTATTATTATTATTATTATTATTATTATTATTATTATTATTATTAAATATCATAATTTTAGATTTTTTAGATTTTTTAGTATTATTTTTTTATTTTTTTAAATGTCTTAATTTGATCTTCTTCATTATTATTTTAGCTTCTTATTTATTATTTTTTTTAAATTTTTTAAAATGTCTTAATTTGAGTTTTTTTTAATTATTATGTTTTTGTTTTTTTAAATGTCTTTATTTGTGTTTTTTTTCATTATTATTTTAACATTTTTTTCATCATCATTATTATTATTAGACTTAATTTTAACTTCTTTTTCATTATTATTTTAGCTTCTTGTTTTTTTTTTTAATAATAATAATAATAATAATAATAATAATAATAATAATAATAATTATTATTATTATTATTATTATTATTATTATTATTATTATTAATAATAATAATTTTATCTTCATTATTATTTTTGCTTCTTAATAATTTTTTTTTTTTTTTCTAAATGTTATAATTTTAGATTTTTCAGTATTATCTTTTTGTTTTTTTAAATGTCTTAATTTTAATTTGATCTTTGTTACTATTTTAACTTTTTCTTCATTATTATTTTTTTCTTGTTTTTTAAATGACTTAATTTTAACTTCTTTTTCATTATTATTTTAGCTTCTTTATTATTATTTTTTTAAATGTTTTATTTTGAAATTATTATTATTATTATTATTATTATTATTATTATTATTATTATTATTATTATTATTATTATTATTATTAATAAATGACTTAATTTTATCTTTTTATCATTAATATTTTAACTTCTTGTTCATTATTATTATTATTATTAAATAACTTAATTTTAGTTTATTTTTCATTGTTATTTTAGCTTCTTTATTATTATATTTTTCTTTTTTAAAATGTCATAATTTTAGCATCATCATTATTTTAAATATCTTAGTTTTAGCTTTTTCTTTATTATTATTTTAGCTTTTTCTATTATTATTATTATTATTATTATTATTATTATTATTATTATTATTATTATTATTATTATTAAACACTTAATTTGAACTTCTTCATTATTATTTTAGCTTTTTCTTCATTATTATTATTATTATTTTTTTTTTAAATGTCTTAATTTGCGCTGCTTCTTCATTATTATTTTTTTGTTTTTTAATGTTTTAATTTTAGTTTATTTTTCGTTATTATTTTAGCTTCATTATGATTCTTTTGTTTTTTTTAAATAACTTAATTTTAGCTTCTTTTTCGTTATTATTTTAGTTTTTTCTTCTTCATTATTATTATTATTTTTTTAAATGTCATAATTTTGATTCTTCATTATTATTTTAGTTTCTTCATTATTATTTTAGCTTCTTGTTCATTATATTTTTTTTGTTTTTTTTAAAATGTCATAATTTTAGCTTCTTCAGTATTATTTTTTTTGTTTTTTTAAATGTCTTAATTTGATCTTTTTCGTTTCTATTTTAGCTTTTTCATTATTTTTTTGTTTTTTTTAAATGACATAATTTTAGCTTATTTTTCAATATTATTTTAGCTTTATTATTATTTGAGTTTCCTCTTCAATTTTTTTTTAAATGTCTTAATTTGATCTTCTTCGTTTCTATTTTAGATTTTTCATTATTATTTTTTCGCTTTTTTTAAATGACATAATTTTAACCTAATTTTCAATATTATTTTAGCTTCTTTATTATTATTTGAGCTTCGTCTTCAAATTTTTTTTAAATGTTATAATTTTAGTTTCTTCTTCTTCATCATCATTATCATTATTATAAATGTTTTAATTTTAACTTTTTCATTATTAATTTTGTCTTTTTTAAATGTCTTAATTTTAGTTTCTTCTTTATTTATTTATTTTTTTTAAATGACATAATTTTGGCTTCTTTTTCAATATTATTTTAGCTTCTTCATTATTATAGCTTTTTTTTGTTTTTTTAAATGTCTTGATTTGAGCTGCTTCATTATTTTTTAGTTTTATTATTTTTTTATTTTTTTTAAATGTCGTAATTTTATCTTCATTATTATTTTAGCTTCTTTATTATTATTTTTTTGTTTTTTCAAATGCCATAATTTTAGCTTCATTATTATTTTATTTTGGTCTTCGTCATCATTATTATTATTATTATTATTATTATTATTATTATTATTATTATTATTATTATTTCTTCGTCTTAATTTTATTTTCTTTTTTATTATTATTTTAGCTTCTTCATTATTAATTATTTTTTAAAGACATAATTTTAGCTTCTTATTTATTATTATTTTAGATTTTTCTTAATTATTATTTTTTTATTTTTCTTTATTATTATTTTTTTAAAATGACTTAATTTTGGCTTCTTTTTCATTATTATTTTAGCTACTTCTTCTTTATTATTATTATTATTATTATTATTATTATTATTATTATTATTATTATTTTAAATGACTTAATTTTAGCTTTTTCTTCATTATTATTTTTTTGTTTTTTTAAATGTCATAATTTTAACTTGTTTTTTATTATTATTATTATTATTATTATTATTATTATTATTATTATTATTATTATTATTATTATTATTATTATTATTTTTTCTTAATTTTAGCTTCTTCATTAATATTTTTTTGAATGTCATAATTGTAGATTCTTTAGTATTATTTTTTTGTTTTTTTAAATGTTTTAATTTGATCTTCTTCGTTACTATTTTAGCTTCTTCATTATTATTTTTTTTCTTTTTTTTTTTTAATGACTTAATTTTAGATTCTTTTTCATTATAATTTTAGCTTCTTTATTATTATTTTTTAATTTTTTTTAATTTCTTAAGTTGTGTTTTTTTTCATTGTTTTAATTTTTTTCTTTAATTCATCATCATTATCATTAATTTTTTAAATGTTTTAATTTTAGCTTCTTTTTAATTATTAGATTTTTTTAGGGACTTAATTCTAGCTTCTTGTTCATTAATATTTTAGCTATTTCATTATTTTTTTTTGTTTTTCTAAATGTCTTAATTTGAGCTTATTCATTATTATTTAAACTTATTCTTCATTATTATTATTTTTTATTTTTTTGAAATGTCTTAATTTTAGCTTCTTTTTTGTTATTATTATAGCTTCTTCTTCATTATCATTATTATTATTATTATTTTAAATCACTTAATTTTAGCTTCTTTTAATTATTATTTTAGCTTCTTCATTATTATTTTTTCAAATGTCATAGTTTTAAATTCTTCTTCATTATTATTTTAGTTTCTCATTCATTACTTTTTTTTTTTTTTAAAGTTCTGAATTTTGGCTTCATCATTATTATTTTTGCTTTTTCTTCATTATTATTTTTTTGTTTTTTTAAAATTTCATAATTTTAGCTTCGTCAGTATTATTTTTCCGTTTTTTTAACTGTCTTAATTTGATCATCTTCTTCGTTATTATTTTAGCTTCTTCATTATTATTATTATTATTATTATTATTTAAAATGACTTAATTTTAGCTTCTTTTTCAATATTATTTTAGCTTTTTTTCATTATTATTTGAGCTTCTTCAAAATTGTTTTTTTTTCTTAAATGTCATAATTTTAGTTTCTCCATCATCATTATTATTATTATTATTATTATTATTATTATTATTATTATTATTATTATTATTATTATTATTATTATTATTATTATTGATGTTTTAATTTTAAGTTTTTCATTATTATTTTTTGTTTTTTTTAAATGTCTTGATTTTAGTTTCTTCATTATTTTTTTTTGTTTTTTTTAAATAACATAATTTTAGCTTCTTTTTCAATATTATTTTAGCTTTTTTTCATTATTATTTTTTTTTGTTTTTGTAAATGTCTTAATTTGAGCTTCTTCATTATTATTTTTTTGTTTTTTTTAAATGCGATAATTTTATTTTCATTATTTTTTTAGCTTCTTTATTATTATTTTCTTATTTTTTAAATTTTATAATTTTAACTTTTTCTTCATTATTATTTTATTTTCTTCTTCATTCTTATTTTTTTGTTTTTTTAAATGTTGTAATTTTAGCTTCTTTATTATTATTTTAGCTTCTTCATTATTAATTTTTTTTTTCAAAGACTTAATTTTAAGTTATTCTTCATTATTATTTTAGTTTTTTCTTAATTATTATTTTTGTATTTTTCTAAATGTCTTAATTTGATTTTCTTCTTCATTATTATTTTAGCTTCTTCATTAGTATTATTATTATTATTTTAAATCACTTAATTTTAGCTTCTTTTTCATTATTATTTTTTGAATGACTTAATAATTAACTTCTTTTTTATTATTATTTAAGCTTTTTCTTCATTATTATTATTTTTTTCTTTTAAATGACTTAACTTTAGCTTCTTTTTCATTATTATTTTAGCTGTTTTTTTTTTTTTTTTTTAAAATAAAAATAATAATAATAATAATAATAATTATTATTATTATTATTATTATTATTATTATTATTATTATTATTATTATTATTATTTTGTTGAATGACTTAATTTCAGCTTCTTTTCATTATTATTTTATCTTTTTCTTCATTATTATTTTTTGCTTTTTTACATGTCATAATTTTAACTTCTTCTTCCTTATTATTTTAGATTCTTGTTCATTATTATTTTTGTAAATTTCTTAATTGTAGCTTCTTCTTCATTATTATTTTTCTTCTTTTTTCATTATTATTATTATTATTTCTTAGATGTCATTATTTTAGATTTTTCAGTATTATTTTTTTTTTTTTTTAAATATCTTAATTTGATATTCTTCTGCGTTACTATTTTAACATCATTATTATTTTAAATGTTTCTTTATTATTATTTTTTTATTTTTTTTAAATGATTGAATTTTAGCTTCTTTTCGTTATTATTATTATTTTTTTTTTTCATTCTTGTTTTTTATTTTTTTACATTTCATAATTTTAACTTCTTCTTCTTTAGTATTTTAACTTCTTCATTATTATTTTAGTTTCTTCTTCATTATTATTATTATTTATTTTGAAAGACTTAATTTTAGCTTTTTGATTATTATTTTTTATTTTTTAAAATGTTTTAATTTTAGCTTCTTTTTCGTTATTATTTTACCTTAAGCATTATTTTTTTTGTTTTTTAAAATGAACTTCATTATTATTTTAGCTTCTCGTTCATTTTTATTTTTTTTAAATGTTATAATTTTATTTTCTTCAGTATTATTTTTTTATTTGATCTTCTTCGTTACTATTTTAGCTTCTTCATTATTATTTTTTTATTTTTTTAAATGACTTAATTTTAGCTTCCTTTTCAATATTATTTTAGCTTCTTCATTATTATTTGAACTTATTCAAAATTCTTTTTTTTAAATGTCATAATTTTAGCTTCTTCATTATTAATATTATTTAAATGGTTTAATTTTAATTTTTTCATTATTATTATTATTATTATTATTTTTTAAATGTCTTAATTTTTGTTTCTTCATTAAATTTTTTGTTGTTTTAAATGACATAATTTTAGCTTTTTTTTCATTATTATTTTAACTTTTTCTTTATTATTATTTTTTGTTTTTTAAATGTCTTAATTTGAGATTCTTAATTATTATTTTAGCTTCTCCTTCATTATTATTTTTTTGTTTTTTTTAAATGTAATAATTTTGTGTTCTTCATTATTATTTTAGCTTCTTCTTTACTATTATTATTATTATTATTATTTTTTAAAATGTTATAATTTTAACTTTTGATTCATTATTATTATTATTATTATTATTATTATTATTATTATTGTCTTTTTAAATGTTGTAATTTTAACTTCATTATTATTGTCTTTTTAAATGTTGTAATTTTAACTTCTTTATTATTATTTTAGCTTCTTTTTCATTATTATTTTTTAAATACTTAATTTTAGCTTCTTCTCCATTATTATTTTAGCTTTTTCTTAATTATTATTATTAATTTTTTTTTCTAGATGTCTTAATTTAAACTACTTCATTATTATTTTTTTGTTTTTTTAAATGACTTAATTTTAGCTTCTTTTTTATTATTATTATCAATTCTTCATTATTATATTTTTGTTTCTTTTAATGACTTAATTTTAGCTTCTTCTTCATTATTATTTCAGCTTTTTCTTTATTATTATTATTTTTTGTTTTTTTAAACGACTTAATTTTAGCTTCTTTTTCATTATTATTTTAGCTTCTTCTTTATTATTATTTTTTTGTTTTTTTAAATGTCATAATTTTAGCTTATTATTTTATTTTCTTCTTCATTATTGCTTTTTTAAATGTCGGAATTTGAGCTTCTTCTTCGTCATCATCATTATTATTATTAAATGACTTAAGTTTAACTTCTTTTTCATTATTATTTTAGCTTCTTCATTATTATTTTTTTGCTTTTTTTAAATGACTTAAATTTAGCTTCTTGATTATTATTTTTTAGATTTTTTTTAAATGACTTAATTTTAGCTTTTTTTCATTATTATTTTAGCTATCTTCATTATTATTTTTTATTTTTTAACATGTCATAATTTTAATTTCTTTTTCTTTATTATTTTAGTTTCTATATTATTATTTTAGCTTCTCGTTTATTATTATTATTATTATTATTATTATTAGCTTTTTCTTCATTATTATTTTCCCTGCTTCATTATTATTTTTTTGTTTTATATATATATATATATATATATATATATATATATATATATATATATATATATATATATATATATATATATATATATCTGTGTGTGTGTGTGTCTTAATTTGATCTTCTTATCTATTACTGTTTTCATTTTTTTTCATTATTATTATTTTAAATGACTTAATTTTAGCTTCTTTTCATTATTATTTTAGCTTTTTCTTCATTATTATTTTTTATTTTTTTACATGTCATAATTTTAACTTCTTTCTTATTATTTTAGCTTCTTCATTATTATTTTAGTTTCTTCTTCTTTTTTATTATTATTATTATTATTATTTTTAATTTAATTTTAGCTTCATTATTTTTTTAGCTTTTTTTTCATTATTATTATTATTATTTTTAAGTGTCTTAATTTGATCTTCTTTTTCATTATTATTTTAATTTCATTATTATTATTTTTGTTTTTTTTAATGTTTTAATTTTAACTTCTTTTTCATTATTATTTTAACTTCTTAATTATTATTATTAATTATTAAATGACTTAATTTTAGATTCTTTTTCATTATTATTATTTTTATTTTTTTTAAATTTCACAATTTTAGCTTCTTCAATATTATTATTATTATGATGTTTTAAATGTTTTAATTTGATCTTCTTCTTCATTACTATTTTAGCTTCTTCAATATTATTTTTTTGTTTTTTTTTTAAATGACTTAATTTAAATTTGTTTTTCAATATTATTTTCGCTTC
Source organism: Torreya grandis (assembly GCA_037957365.1). NCBI lineage: Eukaryota > Viridiplantae > Streptophyta > Pinopsida > Cupressales > Taxaceae > Torreya > Torreya grandis. The sequence goes on from JARHVA010000034.1 coordinate 1,017,206, forward strand.
TTCTTCATTATTATTTGAACTTGTTCAAAATTGTTTGTTTTAAATGTCATAATTTTAACTTTTTCTTCATTATTATTATCTTTTTAAGTTTTTCTAAAATGTTTTAATTTTAATTTTTTCATTATTATTTTTGTTTTTTTAAATGTCTTAATTTTAGTTTCTTCATTTTTTTTGGTCCTTTTTTAAATGACATTATTTTAGCTTCTTTTTCTTTATTATTTTAGTTTATTCATTATTATTTTTTTATTTTTTAAATGTCTTAATTTGAGATTCTTCATTATTTTTTTAACATCATCATTATTATTATTATTATTATTATTTAAATGTCATAATTTTATCTTGATCATTATTTTAGCTTCTTTTCTATTATTATTTTTTTAAATGTCAATGTTTTAGTTTCTTTTTTATTTTTATAAATGACTTAATTTTAGCTTCTTATTTATTATTATTTTATTTTTTCCTTAATTATTAATTTTTTCTTTTTCTAAATGTCTTATTTTGAACTTCTTTTTCATTATTATGTTTTTGGTTTTTTTAGATGATTTAATTTCAGCTTCATCATTATCATTATTATTATTATTATTATTATTATTATTATTATTATTATTATTATTATTATTATTTTAGCTTCTTTTTTATTATTATTTTAACTTTTTTTTTAAATTATTTTAAATGTCATAATTTTAACTTCTTCATTATTATTTTAGCTTCTTCTTACATTATTATTTTAGCTTCTCATTCATTATTTTTTTTTTGTTTTTTGTTTTAATTTTTAAATTTTATCTTCTTCATTATTATTTTTTATTCTTCTTCATTATTATTATTTTTTAAATATCATAATTTTAGATTCGTTATTATTATTTTTTTATTTTTTAAATGTCTTAATTTGATATTCTTTGTTATTATTTTAACTTTTTCGTTATTATTTTTTTTAATTTTTTTTAAATAACTTAATTTAATCTTCTTTTTCATTATTATTTTAGCTTTTTTATTATTATTTTCTTGTTTTTTTAAATGTCTTATTTTGAGTTTTTTTCCATTATTATTTTTTTTATTTTTTTAAATGTTTTAATTTGTGTTTTTTTTTTCTTTTTTTCAAATGAGTTAATTTTAACTTCTTTTTCATTATTATTTTTTTATTTTTTTAAATGACTTAATTTTAGTTTATTTTTCATTATTATTTTAGATTCTTCATTATTCTTTTTTTCTTTTTTTAAATGTCTTAATTTTAGCTTTTTCTTTATTATTATTTTAGCTTCTTCATTATTATTTTTTTCATTTTTTTAAAATGTCTTCTTCTTCATTATTGTTTTAGCTTATATATATATATATATATATATATATATATATATATATATATATATTAAATGTCTTAATTTTAGTTTTTTCTTTATTATTATTTTAGCTTCTTCATTATTATTTTTTCATTTTTTTAAAATGTCTTTGAGCTTCTTCTTCATTATTTTTTTAGCTTCTTCATATATATATATATATATTTTAAATGTCTTAATTTTAGCTTTTTCTTTATTATTATTTTAGCTTCTTCATCATTATTATTATTATTATTATTATTATTATTATTATTATTATTATTATTTTTAAACACTTAATTTTAACTTCTTCATTATTTTAGTATTTTCCTTATTATTATTAATTTTTTTATTATAATGTCTTAATTTGAGGTTCTTCATTATTATTTTAGTTTTTAAATTATTATTTTTATACATTTTTTAAAATGTTTTAATTTTAATTTATTTTTGGTTATTATTTTAGCTGCTTTATTATTATTATTATTATTATTATTATTATTATTATTATTATTATTATTATTATTATTATTATTATTATTATTATTATTATTATTAATTTTAGCTTCTTTTTTATTATTATTTTAGCTTCATTTTCATTATTATTTTAGCTTATCGTTCATTACTATTTTTTTTTAAATTCTGAATTTTGGGTTCTTCATCATTATTATTTTTGCTTCTTCTTTATTGTTATTTTTTTGTTTTTTTTAAATGTCATAATTTAACTTCTTCAATATTATTTTTTTGTTTTTTTAACTGTCTTAATCTGATCTTCTTTATTATTATTGTAGCGTTTTTATTATTTTTTTGTTTTTTTTAAATGACTTAATTTTAGCTTCTTTTTCATTAGTATTTTACCTTCTTCATTATTATTTAAGCTTCTTCTTCAAAATTGTTTTTTTTTTAATATCATAATTTTAGTTTCTTCTTCATTGTTTTTTTTTTGTTTTTTTTTAAATATATTAATTTTAACTTTTTCATTATTATTTTTGTTTTTTTTAAATGCCTTAATTTTAGTTTTTTCATTATTTTTTTTGTTTTTTTGAAATGACATAATTTTAGCTTATTTTTCAATATTATTTTTGCTGCTTCATCATTATTTTGGCTTTTTCTTCATTATTAATTTTTTGTTTTTTTAAATGTCTTAATTTGAGCTTTTTTATTATTAGTTTGGCTTCTACTTCATTATTATTTTTCTGTTTTTTTTAAATGTCATAATTTTGTCTTCTTTATTATTTTAGCTTGTTCTTTATTATTATTTTTTTGGTTTTTTAAATGTCATAATTTTATCTTCTTTTTCATTATTATTTTTTTTTTCCTCTTCATCATCATTATTATTTTTTAAATGTTGTAATTTTAGCTTTTTTTTAAATTATTTTAGCTTCTTCATTATTAGTTTTTTTTAAAGACTTAATTTAAGCTTATTTATTATTATTTTAACTTTTTCTTAATTATTATTTTCCTTTTTTTTGAATGTCTTATTTTGAACAACTACTTTTTTTTTTTTTTTATTATTATTATTATTATTATTATTATTATTATTATTATTATTATTATTATTATTATTATTATTATTATTTATTTATTTATTTATTTTTTAAAATGTCATAATTTTAGCACATTCATTATTATTATTTTGTTTTTTAAATGTCTTAATTTTAACTTTTTTTTTAATTATTATTTTTCCTTCATTATTATCTTAGCTTCATTATTATTTTAGCTTCTTCATTATTTTATTTTTTATTTTTTATAAATGTCTAAATTTTAGCTTTGTCTTTATTATTATTTTAGCTTCTTCCTCCTCCTCAGCATCATCCATTATAAAACACTTCTTCATTATTTTAGCTTTTTCTTTATTATTATTTTTTGTTTTTTAAAATGTCTTAATTGAGGTTCTTCTTCATTTTTTTTTAGCTTCTTTTTCATTATTATTTTAGCTTTTTTTTCATTATTAATTTTTTGTTTTTTAAAATATATTAATTTGAGGTTCTTCATTATTATTTTAGCTTCTTCATTATTATTATTTTTAAATGTCATAATTTTATCTTCTTTATTATTTTAACTTGTTTGGTTATTATTATTTTTTTGGTTTTTTAAATATCATAATTTTATCTTATTTTTCATTATTATTTTATTTTCCTATTCATCATTATTTTTGTGTTTTTTTAAATGTTGTAATTTTAGCTTTTTTTTAAAAAAATTATTTTAGCTTCTTCTTCATCATTATATTTTTTTTTTGACTTAATTTTAGCTTCTTATTTATTATTATTTTAGTTTTTTCTTAATTATTATTTTTCTCTTTTTCTAAAGGTCTTATTTTGAACTACTACTTCATCATTATTATTATTATTATTATTATTATTATTATTATTATTATTATTAATAATGATTTAATTTTTTTTTTTAAAATAATAATAATAATAATAATAATAATAATTATTATTATTATTATTATTATTATTATTATTATTATTATTATTATTATCTTTTTCATTATTATTTTTACTTTTTCTTCATTATTATTTATTTGTTTATTTTAAATGTTATAATTTTAACTTCTTGATTATTATTTTAGGTTCTTACATTATTATTTTAGCTTCCCATTCATTATTATTTATTTGTTTAAAAAAGAAAATTAATTTTATCTTCATTATTATTATTTATTCTTCTTCATTATTATTATTATTTTTTAAATGTCGTAATTTTAGATTCTTCAATATTATTTTTATAATTTTTTAAATGTGATAATTTGATCTTCTTCGTTACTATTTTAGCTGCTTTTTCATTATTATTATTTTTGAATGACTTAATTTTAACTTTTTTTTCATTATTATTTTAGCTTCTTTATTATTAATTTTTTGCTTTTTTAAATGTCTTGATTTGAACATTTTTTTCATTATTATTATTATTATTATTATTATTATTTTTAAATGTCTTAATTTGTGCTTTTGTTTCTTTATTACTTTTTTTGCTTTTTTTAAATGACTTAATTTTAACTTCTTTTTCATTATTATTTTAGCTTCTTCATTATTATTTTTTTAAATGACTTAATTTTAGCTTATTTTTCATTATTATTTTAGATTCTTCATTATTATTTTCTTCTTTTTTTAAATGTCTTAACTTTAGCTTTTTCTTTTTTATTATTTAAGCTTCGTCTTCATGTTTTTTTTTTCGTTTTTTTTAAAAGTCTTAATTTGAGCTTCTTCTTCATTATTATTTTAGCTTCTTCATTATTATTATTTTATTTTTTTTAAATGTTTTAATTTTAGTTTTTTCTTTATTATTATTTTATCGTCTTCTTCAATATTATTTTTTTGTTTTTTTTTAAAACACTTAATTTTAATTTTTTCTTCATTATTTTAACTTTTTTTTTTTTTTTTTAAATGGCTTAATTTGAGGTTCATTATTATTTTTCTGTTTTTTCTAAATGTTTTAATTTTAGTTTTTTTTTTTTAAATTATTTTAGCTTTTTCATTATTATTTTTTTGTTTTTTTAAAATAACTTAATTTTAGCTTATTTTTTATTATTATTTTAGCTTCCTTTTTATTATTATTTTAGCTTCTATGTCATAATTTTAACTTCTTTATTATTATTTTAGCTTCTCGTTCATTACTATTTTATTTTTATTTTTTTTAAAGTTCTGAATTTTGGCCTCTTCATCATCATTATTATTATTTTAAATGACTTAATTTTATCTTCTTTTTCAATATTATTTTAGCTTCTTCATTATTATTTGAGCTTCTTCAAAATTATTATTTTTTAAATGTCATAATTTTAGTTTCTTCTTCATTATTATTTTTTTTGTTTTTTTTAAATGTTTTAATTTTAACTTTTTCATTATTATAAACATTTTTTAAAATGTCGTAATTTTAGTTTCTTCATTATTTTTTTTGTTTTTTTAAAAGAAGTTTAGCTTCTTTTTCAATATTATTTTAGTTTCTTCATTATTATTTTAGCTTTTTCTTCCTTATTATTATTTTTTTCTTTAAATGTCTTAATTTGAGCTTCATCATTATCATTTGAGCTTCTTCATTATTATTTTTTTATATTTTTAAAATGTCATAATTTTATCTTCTTTATTATTTTAGGTTGTTCTTTATTATTATTTTTTTGGTTTTTTAAATGCCATAATTTTGTCTTTTTTTTCATTATTTTTTTTGTTTTTTTAAATATTGTAAATTTAGTTTCTTTTTTATTATTATTTTAGCTTCTTGTTCATTATTAATTTTTTTTAAAGAGTTAATTTTAGCTTCTTATTAATTATTATTTTAGCTTTTTCTTAATTATTATTTTTCTTTTTATTTTAAATGTCTTATTTTAAACCTCTTATTCATTATTATTTTTTTTGTTTTTTTTATATGACTTAATTTTAGCTTCTTTATTATTATTTTTTGATTTTTTTTAAATGACTTAATTTTAGCTTCTTTTTCATTATTATTTTAACTTTTTCTTTTCTTTTTTTTAATTTATTTTAAATGTCATAATCTTAACTTCTTCATATTTGTTTTAGCTTCTTCTTACATTATTATTTCGTCTCATTCATTATTTTTTTAAAATTTGTTTCATCATCATCATCATCATCATCATCATCATTAAATGTCATAGTTTTAGATTCTTCAGTATTATTTTTTTGTATTTTTAATTGTCTTAATTTGATTTTATTATTTTTCCTTCATTATTTTATTTTTTGTTTTTTATAAATGTCTAAATTTTAGCTTTGTCTTTATTATTATTTTAGCTTCTTCATCATCATCATTATCATCATTATTATTATTATTATTATTATTATTATTATTATTATTATTATTATTATTATTATTATTATTATTATTAAACACTTCTTCATTATTTTAGCTTTTTCTTTATTATTATTTTTTGTTTTTTAAAATGTCTTAATTGAGGTTCTTCATTATTTTTTTTAGCTTCTTCTTCATTATTATTTTAGTTTTTTTTTTCATTATTAATTTTTTGTTTTTTAAAATGTATTAATTTGAGGTTCTTCATTATTATTTTAGCTTCTTCATTATTATTTTTTTTATTTTTTTTAAATTTCATAATTTTATCTTCTTTATTATTTTAACTTGTTCGGTTATTATTATTATTTTGGTTTTTTAAATATCATAATTTTATCTTATTTTTCATTATTATTTTATTTTCCTATTCATCATTATTTTTTTGTTTTTTTAAATTTTGTAATTTTAGCTTCTTTTTTATTATTATTTTAACTTCTTCTTCCTCATCATATTTTTTTTTTGACTTAATTTTAGCTTCTTATTTATTATTATTTTAGCTTTTTCTTAATTATTATTTTTCTCTTTTTCTAAATGTCTTATTTTGAACTACTTCATCATCATCATCATCATCATCATCATCATCATCATCATCATCATCATTTTAAATGATTTATTTATTTATTAATAATAATAATAATTATTATTATTATTATTATTATTATTATTATTATTATTATTATTATAAATGATTTAATTTTAGCTTCTTTTTCATTATTATTTTTACTTTTTCTTCATTATTACTTTTTCATTTGTTTTAAATGTTATAATTTTAACTTCTTGATTATTATTTTAGGTTCTTACATTATTATTTTAGCTTCCCATTCATTATTATTTATTTGTTTAAAAAAAAAATTAATTTTATCTTCATTATTATTATTATTATTATTAAAATAAAAAGGGGTAAAAACTTTATTAAAAGACGAAAAGTAAAATTACAGCAAAGGGTCGGAGCCCCAGAAAACCACGAAATACAATGAACAAAGTGCTAAGCACCAACATCAACCACCAACTTCCTCATCCTCCCTAAGAAATCTATCAAGGTCTTTACTCACCTCTTCGGGCAACAACGCCCTATCATCCACCTTGCGTCCCCCAACATTCGCTGAAGCTCACTTCGCCAGACAATTAGCAACGCCATTCCACTCTCTCGGGATGTGAGAAAAGGAAACGGAATCCATAAGCATACTAATATGAAGAATCTATTGCACCACCACAGATAGTTGCCAGCTCACATCTTCTATTTTCTTCTCCCGAATCAAATTTATCAAAATTTGTGAATCAGCTTCACACTCCACCTTACGCTAGCCATGCTCATAGGGCCTCCGTAAGGAATATAGAATAGCAACTCCCTCCATCATATTCATCGTCTGCTCACCCATGTGGACGGATAAAACGAAGATAACAGCTCCCGAGTGATCCCTACCAATCCCACCAATCCCCGCCGGACCTGGACAACCCCTAGCCGATCCATCCGTGTTAAGTTTCAAATAACCTTCAGAGGGAAGAGTCCATTTCCCATTCTGTTGTATTTTATCCCTCCTACAACCACGCCTGACACTAGCATCAGCGGGAGAAATTGCTAGAATACCAAGCCTTTTCACCAAATCAGCATCCCCCTGCGCCAAAGGAAGAGCAATTGCGCTCTTAGCCTCTACGGTTTCCTATATCATGCCAATAATCCTCATCCAAACCTGGTGAACCACCAACCTGTCACCCAAAAAAATCTGACGGTTCCACTCCAGCCAAATCTGCCACATCAAAAAAATAGGACCAGCATACCACGCCTCCTGGAGAAAGTGCGCAGCGTGAGGCGGCCTGCCTAAACTAGCGCAGAACTCAACTAATATCTTCATTATTATTTTTTATTCTTCATTATTATTATTATTTTTTAAATGTCATAATTTTAGATTCTTCAATATTATTGTTTTAATTTTTTAAATGTGTTAATTTGATCTTCTTCGTTACTATTTTCGCTGCTTTTTCATTATTATTATTTTTGAATGACTTAATTTTAACTTTTTTTTCATTATTATTTTAGCTTCTTTATTATTAATTTTTTTGCTTTTTTAAATGTCTTAATTTTAACATTTTTTTCATTATTATTTTTTTATTTTTTTAAATGTCTTAATTTGTGCTTTTGTTTCTTTATTACTTTTTTTGTTTTTTTTAAATGACTTAATTTTAACTTCTTTTTCATTATTATTTTAGCTTCTTCTTCTTTATTATTATTATTATTATTAACTAGAAGGGGTAGAAATTTATTGAAGAAAACAAAAATGGGAAAATTAAAAAGCCTTATCCTGCTCAAGAAGTTGATCCAGGTTAAGGGATAAACTCAAAGGAAGCATCTTTTGATCATTGATACACCAATTCGGCCCATACTCAGAGGCCCATTTAGCCAGATAATCTGCTACAGCATTCCACTCACGAGGAATGTGCTTAAAGGAAACCGACTCCAAAGAATTACTAATCTGAAAGATCTGCTAGACAACCGTAGCCAGTTGCTAATCCACTTTGTCAAAAATGCAATTACTCAGCAAATTAACTACCACCTGTGAATCTGACTCACAAATGATATTATCCCAGCCCTGTTTACAACAAATTTGCACTGCCTCCAGGATGGCCATGGCCTCCATAAGATTGTTGGTATGGTGGCCCTTATAAATAGAAAATAGGAATCAAAGCTCACCAGCACTGTCCCTTCCAATGCCGCCTATCCTAGCCACACCTGGGTTTCCTTTTGAGGAGCCGTCAATATTGATCTTAATCAATCTGTCCACAAGAGGCGACCAACGTCCCACTCTGTTGACCGGACACATCTGCTGCCTGGTCCTCTTCTTAGGATGTGTGTGGGGAGTGGGGGAAGATGTCGAAGGTGTAGCAGGGGAAAAGCATGATAGGATCTTAGCTTCTACAGGTTCCAAGTCTGCAGCACTATCGCACTTCACCTGAAGAGTTTTTTGGAGAGCGCTGAGTATTTTCACCCACAAAGCTCTGAGGTTCAAGCAAACACCCTAGAAAATTATTCTATTCCTCTCCAGCCAGAGGTTCCAGAGAATAAAGGAGGGGCCAATTGCCCAAGCAATGTGTAGAATGGACGCCTTGTAAGGAGGATGACCCAGGTGCTGCCAAAATTCCCCCAAAGAAGATACATGCCAGCAGGGGCAGGCCCACGCATCCCACCAAAGATGCCATATTCGTTTGGCAAAAGAGCATTGGAAGAAAAGGTGAGACCCAGTCTCTTCACTGCTATGGTAGAGCATACAAATAGACGGCCCCTGAAATCCTCTTCTGCAAAGGTTATCCCATGTCAGACAGCGGTTGTAAGTGAGAGCCCATAGAAAGAAATTACATTTTGGACATGAAAAACAATTCCAGATTTTCTTCCCCCATAAGAATTCAACTTCACCAAAACATTACTTTGTCAGCTCAAGGTAACCAGAAGACACTGAGTACTGGCCATTTGAATCACCTCCCCATGCCAGAACATCTCTCCCCCTCAAGGCACTGCATCTTCTAGCAGCAAGAATCTATGATAACTCCAGCTGATTATCAACAGTCCCACCCGGCGGCCATTCAAAAGAGTTCTTCCATCTGTAAGCCATAGTCGTGCCCAGATTAAAAACTTCTTTATAATGCTCCACTGTATCCCATCCAGCATCCAGGAAGGAGTCACAAAGGGGCTGCAAATGAGGATGAGAGAATAAGAGGGGAGGAGCTCCATCCCAGGAATCTTCCAAAAAAAATGCATCCACACCACTGTTACAAATCCAAAAGACGTTGCCTTGCACCGGGTGAGCACCAAGCTTAAGGGTGTTCCACACCATAGACCCTCTCCCCTCAATAGGACACCTGGAAATATCAGACGGAGCAACCCTCGGGAAATACTTAGCAGACAGGATCCGGGCCCAAAGGTGGGATTGGTTGGAGCACCAACACCAATACAGTTTGGTGGCAAGAGCTTGACTAGACAGGATAGCCGATCGCAGCCCAAGGCCACCTTCTCTCTTTGGCTGGCAGACAGTATTCCAATTAATGAGACTCCATTTAGAATTCCGTAAATTGCCACTCCAAAGAAATTGCTGGGAAAGGGCATCATATTCTTTGAGAAAATACATCGGAGCAGCCTGGACCATGCTGTGGTAAATGGGCAATGCTTGGATCACGAATTGCAATAGTGTTACCCTCTCCGTCGTAGAGAGCCATCGGTGGGTCCAATGGTTAATTCTTTGCCTTAACTTGTCAAGAACATTCTGCGAAAAAAGCCTATGTTGTCTACCAACCACTATGGGGATTCCCAAATAAGTCACTGGGAGAGAATGAGTCTGAAATCTCAGGGTAGTGGCAATCCTCCGCTGAATAGATTTCGGAGTGTTGAAGAAAAAAATGGAGGATTTGTGCTCATTGATTTGCTGCCCTGACACTACTAAGTAGGTATCCAAGGTCCCTCGGAAAGCTTGCGCTTCCCCAATCCAAGCTCTCCCTATCAGGATAGTGTCATCAACAAATTGGAGATGAGTCAACTTGGCTAGCCCATCTCCCCAATGCCATCCGTGATACATGTTCTGGGCAGCCCGAGATTTGATAAGTTGGCCAAGCCCCTCAGCCAAAATAATAAAGAGGTACGGTGAGAGCGGTTCACCTTGGCGAAGTCCTCTAGAGGCCCCAAAAACCCTGGATGGCTCCCCATTAATGAGGACTGAGTAGGAAGGTGTAGTGACACAACTTGGCACGCAGCGTATCCAGTCCTGATTAAAACCGAAACCCTGGAGGATTTTTTGCAGAAAACTCCAATCGGCCCTGTCATAGGCCTTAGCCAAATCAAGCTTGATAAACATGGCATGCTCCCGAGACCTACTCATGGAGTGGATTGCTTTAGAGGCGATCACCACCCCGTCCAGAATTTGTTTCCCAGCAACAAAACCTCCCTGTTCCTCTGAGATGACTGTGGGGAGCCAAACTTTGAGTCGCTCTGCAATGAGCTTAGTGATTATTTTATAAACCATGTTGCAAAGCGCAATAGGCCTAAACTGATCTAATTGATTACCCTGTTCCTTTTTCGGGATCAGAACAAGGAAAGTTGCATTAAGCGCTCTTAGCATTTCCTTGCTGAAGTAAGACTCATGCACTACATCCAAGAGATCTTGACTAATAATGTCCCAGAATTTTTGAAAAAATTCAGCTGAAAAACCATTCGGCCCATGCGCTTTGCCTCTGCGCATGCTGAACACGACTTTCTCCACTTCCGCCTTATCAATCGGTCTCATAAGCGAATCATTCATTTCAGGCGTAACAACAGGAGGAATGCAAGATAAGACAGCGTTCTCTTCCCAATCAGTAGGAGGTGGAATACCAGATAATAGCTCAGAATAAAATCGAACTGCTACCTCGGATATGTTAGGGGAAGATGATAAGCAAGTTCTGTCCGAGATGATAAGAGAAGAAATATAGTTCCTGTTGCATCGCCCCTGTACTGACTTGTGAAAGAAGGCAGTGTTCTTGTCGCCTTCTTGGAGCCAATCAATTCGGGGCTTCTGTTTCCAGTAGATTTCTTCCCGAAGTTCCCACTCAGCTAGATCATTTGAAGCTAGAAATTTAGCACTGCGGAGATCCTCTGAAAAACCAAAGTCATGTATCTGTCTGGTGACAACATCCAGCCGATCTTGAGCTTTTTTCTTCATAGAATGGAGATTGCCGAAACTGTTTCTATTCCAATCTTGCAGCTTTCTTGTCACAATCATTATTTTTTTTTAAATGACTTAATTTTAACTTATTTTTCATTATTATTTTAGATTCTTCATTATTATTTTCTTCTTTTTTTAGATGTCTTAATTTTAGCTTTTTCTTTTTTATTATTTAAGCTTCTTCTTCATTATTATTTTAGCTTCTTCATTATTATTATTTTATTTTATTTAAATGTTTTAATTTTAGTTTTTTCTTTATTATTATTTTATCATCTTCTTCAATATTATTATTATTATTATTTTTAAAAACACTTAATTTTAATTTTTTCTTCGGTATTTTAACCTTTTTTTTTTTTTTTTTTAAATGTCTTAATTTGAGGTTCATTATTATTTTTCTGTTTTTTCTAAATGTTTTAATTTAAGTTTTAAAAAAAATATATATATATTTTAGCTTTTCATTATTATCTTTTTGTTTTTTTAAAATAACTTAATTTTAGCTTATTTATTATTATTATTTTAGCTTCCTTTTTATTATTATTTTAGCTTCTCGTTCATATATATATATATATATATATATATATATATATATATATAAAGTTCTGAATTTTGGCCTCTTCATCATTATTATTATTATTTTAAATGACTTAATTTTAGCTTCTTTTTCAATATTATTTTAGCTTCTTCATTATTATTTGAGCTTCTTCTTCAAAATTATTATTTTTTTAATGTCATAATTTTAGTTTCTTCTTCATTATTTTTTTTTTTGTTTTTTTAAATGTTTTGATTTTAACTTTTTCATTATTATAAACATTTTTTAAAATGTCGTAATTTTAGTTTCTTCATTATTTTTTTGTTTTTTTTTAATAAGTTTAGCTTCTTTTTCAATATTATTTTAGTTTTTCCTTCATTATTATTTTAGCTTTTTCTTCATTATTATTATTATTTTCTTTAAATGTCTTAATTTGAGCTTCATCATTATTATTTTAGCTTCTTCATTATTATTTTTTTATTTTTTTAAAATGTCATAATTTTATCTTCTTCTTTATTATTTTAAGTTGTTCTTTATTATTATTTTTTCGGTTTTTTAAATGCCATAATTTTATTTTATTTTCATTATTTTTTTTGTTTTTTTAAATATTGTAAATTTAGTTTCACTTTTATTATTATTTTAGCTTCATTATTAATTTTTTGAAAAGAGTTAATTTTAGCTTCTTATTAATTATTATTTTAGCTTTTTCTTTATTATTATTTTCTTTTTTTTTAAATGTCTTATTTTGAACCTCTTATTCATTATTATTTTTTTGTTTTTTTTAATGATTTAATTTTAACTTCTTTATTATTATTTTTTGATTTTTTTTAAATGACTTAATTTTAGCTTCTTTTTCATTATTATTTTAACTTTTTTTTTTTTCTTTTTTTTAATTTATTTTAGATGTCATAATCTTAACTTCTTCATATTTGTTTTAGCTTCTTCTTACATTATTATTTCTTCTCATTCATTAGTTTTTTAAAATTTGTAAATTTTAGTTTTTTTATTATTATTATTATTATTATTATTATTATTATTATTATTATTATTATTAATAAATGTCATAATTTTATATTCTTCAGTATTATTTTTTTAATTTTTAGTTGTCTTAATTTGATTTTATTATTTTTCCTTCATTATTATCTTAGCTTCATTATTATTTTAGCTTCTTCATTATTTTATTTTTTGTTTTTTATAAATGTCTAAATTTTAACTTTGTCTTTATTATTATTTTAGCTTCATCATCATCATCAAACACTTCTTCATTATTTTAGCTTTTTCTTTATTATTATTTTTTGTTTTTTAAAATGTCTTAATTGAGGTTCTTCTTCATTATTTTTGTTTAGCTTCTTCTTTATTATTATTTTAGCTTTTTTTTCATTATTAATTTTTTGTTTTTTAAAATGTATTAATTTGATGTTCTTCATTATTATTTTAGCTTCTTCATTATTATTTTTTTATTTTTTTTAAATGTCATAATTTTATCTTCTTTATTATTTTAACTTGTTCAGTTATTATTATTTTTTTGGTTTTTTAAATATCATAATTTTATCTTATTTTTCATTATTATTTTATTTTCCTATTCATCATTATTTTTTTGTTTTTTTAAATGTTGTAATTTTAGCTTATTTTTTATTATTATTTTAGCTTCTTCTTCATCATTATTTTTTTTTTTTTGACTTAATTTTAGCTTCTTATTTATTATTATTTTAGCTTTTTCTTAATTATTATTTTTCTCTTTTTCTAAATGTCTTATTTTGAACTACTTCATCATCATCATCATCATCATCATTATTGTTGTTGTTGTTGTTGTTGTTATTGTTGTTTTAAATGAATTATTATTATTATTATTATTATTATTATTATTATTATTATTATTATTATTATTATTATTATAAATGACTTAATTTTAGCTTCTTTTTCATTATTATTTTTACTTTTTCTTCGTTATTATTTTTTTATTTATTTTAAATGTTATAATTTTAACTTCTTGATTATTATTTTAGGTTCTTACATTATTATTTTAGCTTCCCATTCATTATTATTTATTTGTTTAAAAAAAAATTAATTAATTTTATCTTCATTATTATTTTTTATTCTTCATTATTATTATTATTTTTTAAATGTTGTAATTTTATATTCTTTAATATTATTGTTTTAATTTTTTAAATGTGTTAATTTAATCTTCTTCGTTATTATTATTTTTTTTCCGTGTTTCGAGGCCCATTTAGCTAAGTTGTCCGCAACCCCGTTCCATTCACGGGGAATATAACTGAAGGTCACATCTTCCAACGAAGAACATAGTTGGAGGATCTGAAGAACAATTTCAGAAAGATGCCAGTCCGTAGCACCGGAGTTCCTTTTGTTCAGTAAGTTGACAACAACCTGAGAGTCTGATTCGCAAATGATTTTGTTCCATCCCTGTTGACAGCATTGCTGAACCGCGTCTATATTATTATTATTATTATTATTATTATTATTATTATTATTATTATTATTATTATTATTATTATTATTATTATTGTCATAATTTTAGATTCTTCGGTATTATTTTTTTGTATTTTTAATTGTCTTAATTTGATCTTCTTTATTACTGTTTTAGCTTATTATTATTATTATTATTATTATTATTATTATTATTATTATTATTATTATTATTATTATTATTAAATGACTTAATTTTAGCTTCTTTTTCATTATTATTTCAGCATCTTTATTATTATATTTTTGTTTTTTAAAATATCTTAATTTTAGCCTTTTTTTCATTATTATTTTTTTATTAATTTGTGATTTTTTTTTCTTTATTGTTTTTTTTTGTTATTTTTAAATGTCTTAATTTTTAACTTCTTTTTCATTATTATTTTATAATTGACTTAATTTTAGCATATTTTTCTTTATTATTTTAGCTTCATTATTATTTTTTTCATTTTTTAAATGTCATAATTTTATCACCTTCATTATTATTATTTTGTTTTTTAGATGTCTTAATTTTAGCTTTTTCTTTATTATTATTATTTTAGCTTCTTCATTTTAATTTTGGCTTCTTCATTATTTTTTTTATTTTTTAAATGTATAAATTTTAGCGTTTTCTTTATTATTATTTTAGCTTCTTCTTTGTTATTATTTTAGCTTCTCCATCATCATTATTATTATTATTATTATTATTATTATTATTATTATTATTATTATTATTATTATTATTATTATTATTATTATTATTATTATTTAATAACTTAATTTTAACTTCTTTTTTATTATCATTTTAGCTTCTTTTCATCATTATTTTAGCTTCTTCTTCATATGTGTGTGTGTGAGAGAGAGAGATAATGCTAACTCCTCCATTATTATTTTAGCTTCTTTTTCATTATTATTTTAGCTTCTAGTTTATTAGTATTTTTTTGTATTTTTTAAAGTTCGAATTTTGGCTTCTTCATCATTATTATTTTTGCTTTTTCATTATTATTTTTTTGTTTTTATTACATGTCATAATTTTAGCTTCTTCAGTATTATTTTTCTAGTTTTTTAACTATCTTAATTTGATCATCTCTTCATTATTATTTTAGCTTCATTATTTTTTTATTTTTTTTAAAATGACATAATTTTAACTTCTTTTCAATATTATTTTAACTTCTTCATTATTATTTGAGTTTCTTCTTCAATTTTTTTTTTTTTCAAATGTCATTATTTTTAGTTTCTTCTTCATTATTATTTTTTTTGTTTTTTTAAAGTGTTTTAATTTTAACTTTTTCATTATTATTTTTGTTTTTTTTAATGTCTTAATTTTAGTTCTTCATTATATATATATATATATATATATATATATATATATATATAAAATGTCTTTAGTTTATTCATTATGTTTTTTTGTTTTTTTTAAATGATATAAGTTTAGCTTCTTATTCATTATTATTTTAGCTTTTCCTTCATTATTATTTTTTTGCTTTTTTAAATGTCTTAATTTGAGCTTCTTCATTATTATTTTAGTTTCTTCATTATTTATTTTTTATTTTTTTTAAAATGTCATAATTTTATCTTCTTTATTTTTTAATTTGTTCTTTATTATTATTTTTTAAGTTTTTTAAATGTCATAGTTTTATCTTCTTTTTCATTAATATTTTATTTTCTTCTTCATCATTATTTTTTTGTTTTTGTAAATATTGTAATTTTAACTTATTTTTGTTTATTATTTTAGCTTCTTCATTATTAATTTTTTTTTAAAGACTTAATTTTAGCTTTTTATTATTATTATTTTAGCTTTTTCTTAATTATTATTTTTCTTTTTTTCTAAATGTCTTATTTTGAACTTCTTCTTCATTAATATTTTTTTGTTTTTTTTTAAATGATTTAATTTTAGTTTCTTTATTATTATTATTTTGTTTTTTTTTAAATTACTTAATTTTAGCTTCTTTTTCATTATTATTTTCACTTTTTATTCAATATTTATTTATTTTAAATGTCATAATTTTAACCTCTTCATTATTATTTTAGCATCTTTTTACATTATGATTTTAGCTTCTCGTTCATTATTGTTTTTTTTTTTTTTTTTGGGGTCAATTTCTTAATTTTAGATTCTTCATTATTATTTATTTGTTTTTTTAAATGTCTTAATTTAATCTTTTTTGTTACTATTTTAGCTTCTTCATTATTATTTTTTTATTTTTTTTAAATGAATTAAGTTTTACTTTTTTTTCAATATTGTTTTAGCTTTTTCTTCATCATTAATATACTTTTTTTTAAATGACTTAATTTTAGCTTCTTCACTATTATTTTTTTATTTATTTAAATGTCTTAATTTTAGCTTTTTCTTTATTATTATTTTAGCCTCTTCATTATTATTTTAGCTTCTTTTTCATTATTATTATTATTCCTCTTTTTAAAACACTTAATTTTAACATCTTCATTATTTTAGCTTTTTCATTATTATTATTATTATTATTATTATTTTTAAAATGTATTAATTTGAGGTTCTTCTTCATTATTATTTTAGTTTTTTCTTTATTATTATTTTTTTAAATGTCTTAATTTGAGCTTCTTTTTTTATTTATTTTTAAATGTCATAATTTTATCTTCTTTATTATTTTATCTTGTTCTATATATATATTTTTTTGTTTTTTAAATGCCATAATTTTTTCTTCTTTTTAATTATTATTTTATTTTCCTCTTTATCATTATTTTTTCGTTTTTTAAATTTTGTGATTTTAGCTTCTCTTTTATTAATATTTTAGCTTCTTCATTATTAGTTTTTTTTTTAAGACTTAATTTCTAGCTTCTTATTTATAATTATTTTAGCTTTTTCTTAATTATTATTTTTTTCTTTTTCTAAATGTCTTATTTTGAATTCATTATTATTATTATTATTATTATTATTATTATTATTATTATTATTATTATTATTATTATTATTATTATTATTTAATTTTAGCATCATCATCGTCATTATTATTTTAAATTACTTAATTTTTGCTTATTTTACATTATTATTTTATTATTTATTTTAAATGTCATAATTTTAACTTCTTCCTTATTATTTTAGCTACTTCTTCAAAATTGTTTTTTTTTTAAATGTCATAATTTTAGTTTCTTCATTATTTTTTGTTTTTGTTTTTTTTAATGTTTTAATTTTCACTTTTTCATTATTATAATTATTTTTAAATGTCTTAATTTTAGTTTCTTCATTATTTATTTTATTTTATTTAAATGACTTAATTTTATCTTCTTTTTCAATATTATTTTAGCTTCTTCATTATTATTTTAGCTTTTTCTTCATTTTTTTTTTTTTGGTTTTTTTTAAAGGTCTTAATTTGAGCTTCATTATTATTGTAGCTTCTTTTTTATTATTGTTTTCTTAAATATCATAATTTTATCTCTCTTTTTTTTAGCGTGTTCTTTATTATTATTTTTTTGGTTTTTTAAATGTCATAATTTTATCTTCTTTTTCATTATTATTTTATTTTTCTTTTCATCATTTTTTTGTTTTTTTAAATATTGTAATTTTATTTTCTTTTTTATTATTATTTTAGCTTCTTCATTATGAATTTTTTTTAAAGACTTAATTTTTATCTTCTTATTTATTATTATTTTAGCTTTTTCTTAATATATTTTATGATTAATAAATGATATTTATAGATTTAATATTTATATAATTTATATATTCTATTTTTATAAAAAAAAAATTATTTATTTATATATATATATATATCTTTATTAAAAAATATATAAAAATAGAGCCAATCAAAATTATTTAAAAATAATATGTTAAATCTGTAATGGCAGTCATACCTTACTTTAAAGGCAAGTAGCAACTGCATACTACCTAATATCTGATATGTCTGGATCATTCTCTACTTTAAGATTTAAGAGTTAAATTTTCCTCCATGTTTATTATCTTTTAAAGCATGCTTTGGTTGAGAGTTTTGGTTTATTTATTTTTATTTTTTGAAATTTAGAATATTTTATGATAAAAGATTTTTTTTATAAAAGATTTTATGTTTTTATAGTTTATGAAATGATAGTTAAGTTTTTGGAAGAAACTGTATGTAAAAAATTTAGCTTTCACATTTCGGATCACCATTAGTAATTGAAGAATCAGAATAATAATAAAACAACAAATTTGAATTTCATTAAATAGGTAAAAAATAACACCCATCACATAAGATAATTAATGTAAAGTTAATTAAAGAAAAGTGTGTCTACCTCTTTTATTACCCTTAAGTGTTTGAACCTCCAAATAACAAAAAGATCACCAATGGTTTCAAAACTAATAAAAATATTATTAATATTTAATTCAAATTTTATTAAATAATGGTTTTAGTTCTAATGATTAATTTAATTCTTATGTACAACTTATTAATATTTAATTTTTATGTACAACTTAATGATATTCAATTTGTTATTAAGATAAATTACAAATTTGTTATTAAAATGAATATATAACAAATTTTTATTCTATTAAATATTAAATTTAATTTTAAAATATTTTTATGCACAAAGATTAAAAGATAGAGAAAAAAATTAGTTAAAAAGTGCTAATAACAGGTTTCTAAGTCGGATCAACACTTAACCATGTATCTCTATTTAAATGGTGGAGGTGCTTACTAATTTCAATAGTCTCTCCAAACATAGTTTTTTTTTAGTTTTTATAAATTAATTTTATATATTTAATTTATTAAATAATATAAATTATATATTAAAAAAATTATAAATGTTTGAAAAACAATTATATAAATATTTATAAGATAAATCTAATATATCAAATTCACATATATCTAAAATATGATTTTGGAAACAACCTTTTATCTTTACATATTAATATAGTACATTATTATATTTATTAAAAGTTTATAAAATTTTATTATTTATTAATGGATAAATATAACTCGGGTAATTTTTTTTTTAAAAAATCTACTTAATTAAATTTATTGTGATAATTTATTACCATTGTCAATTAATTTTCAGGTATCCAGTCTTGTACATTGTTGATGTGATATGGATTTTTCTATAGCATTTTGTTTTAGTCATGATTAGGTAGTTGAAGATAATATTTATTTGTGAACTTGCCTACATTTTCCAAGTAACTAGCAGAAGATTTTTAGGGCAGTCCCCACACTGAATGGACTCTGATCCGCATGAAAAGTTTGTGTGATTCATAGATAAATTAATCAAATTTTACAGATTATAATTTAGACATAACTGCATTTAACCAGTTTATCGGCCAGCTTTTAAAGTGGCTCACCTTCAGAGTGCAATGGGCATTTATTAGCAATAAAAAATAAAATTTAGATTTATTTTTCTGAATTATCACTTATTATCTATATGGTAGCATATATTTTTCAGGACTAGTTTTAAAGTAGAATATTGCATGATCTTGTTCATTGTAAAAGCAGCACAACATAATATGATATCTTGGTTTTGATTTAATTTTAATTTTTTTTTTTTAAATAATTTTTTAATATTGTATATAATGACGAGAGGCGTAATTTATAATGATAATAAGGTTAGTGGTTGAGTTTAATGACCATAAATATGTTTATAAAAATAATTAATTTTATTTTTAATGTGATATAATTGTTATAAGATTTTTTTATTTTTTTTTTAACTTTTAAAAATTAATTTAAAAATATCATTTTTTAAATTGTTTTCTATTTTAAAAAATTCATTAAAAAAAATGATAGAGTAATTAATCAATGTGGTATGTATTTAAGTGCCTCTACATAAATATGTGTTAACACACTAGGATTTGATTCTAAGTTGAAAACACATGTTTTTAATTGTATAACTACAAGCAATTAATTTAGAACCTTTAATTGAATGTTAATTTTTATATTAGGTCTTTTAAAATATCATGGGACAAGCAAGTTTATTATCTCAAATTAAATTGTACATTAAAGAATATGGTTAGGAGTATTAGAAGTGTACGTTAAGAATGTTGATTTATAATGTTGAGAGACATTCTTACAATGACATTCGAGAATGATAGAAGGTTGTAATATCTATAGACGTGTTCAATTTTAATAGTCGATGTTTCATTTAAAACAGATGAAAAAAAAGAGTTCAACGAACGTATACGTTTCTTTGCAATAAATGACAATATGCTTCAAGATACTAAAAAAAATGCAATGATTTAACATGTTTCTCAAAACATTATAACTAGAGGATGAAACAATATTGCAGGATTAGATGATTAACCAATTGGAAATTGAGTTCTGATTGTAATGACACAAGAGTTACGCTCATACAAACTTATGAATAAAATTAAAGTCTTTTTAATGATTCTCTTTGATATGTTTGAAGTATTGTCTACAACCCAAAGATGACACCCTCTGGACCACTTACATATGTAATGATTCGATTCAATAACTACAACGATACTATTTTTGTTGATCTATAACTCAAACTAAAATTCTAATCATAATATTTTTAAATTGGCATGCGGATTGACAATTTAAAGCAAATTATTAAATGGAGTGCCCTGATCTCACTACTTTTCACATATGATTGTTTTAAGAGATTAAAGAGTAGTAAATGAGTAGAAAAAAGAAAGAAGGAAGAAAAAAGAATTTAATTATAGAAGGAATAAATATATACATTAAGATGGATATTATAAACTTATTTTCTATTACAAATATATATATTGTTTTGTATATTTAATTTTAATATTACATAACATAAAAATTAGTTATATTAAATTTGTTTTTATAAATAATAAATATTTACTTTTATTTTTTGTGGTTTCAAATGTTATTAGTTTTTAGATATCTTAAATACAAACCCAATCTGTTATCAATAAATATATAATAGATATATATTTAAGACATATGAGTTAGTTTTTAAAAAAATAGGTATAATTTTTAAGGAAGCTTTTAGTTGGAATAAATAAGCTTTATATAATATATTTTATAGATTCATATAAAATATATAAGTTTGTTTAAGAAAAAATACATGTTTGTTATTTTTATAGTGTTTGATCAAGAATTTGGACAATTAAATTTAACATGTAAAGAGCAATTAAAATTTATATAAAATCTAAGAATCATCAAAAGAAAAGGACAAGGAGAGCAATTAGTGTATAATGTATAGATCTTATCATCATCTTGCTTTTGAATCTTCCTTCCAAAACTTTGTAATATGCTTAAAAATCAAATTGACAAGGTGAATGCTTGAAATTGAATATAGGATTGTAAATGTGCTCAAGGCTATAATGACAATAGCTATTTGGGAGATAATCTTGAGAGCTTAGACTCCTTTCAACTCTAAATGCCCCAAATGTGTGGGTCAACATGCATTTATAGAGATGTTGGAGGAAAATGGAGGGGAAAATTCTCTTTCATATTTCAAATGAAGGATGGCTTTATGGAGAAAGTTTTAAAGATTAGAAATATTTGGATCTTCTTTAAAATGTATGTGATTAAAAAATGGAGGGAATACTTAGGATTTTGACATTTGAAAAATAGGAATATTTGGTGAATGGTTATTATGGGATTTAAAGAATTATTTAACGTAGAAGATGAGAAGGGTGAGGTTAGCATATAAAAAGGGGACATAAGGGATATTTAGGAAAAGAAATAAAATAAATGGATTAATTAAGAGAGATGGATAAAATATCAGACGATGTTAGGTATAATTACATGAGTTAATTGGATGAGCTAAATGAGATACATACATATAATTTAAGAATGTTATTTTTGTTTGTAATATTTTTAGAATTATAAATATTTTATTTAATATATAAAAAATTATTTCAATTTATATAATATGGTTTGTAATATTTTATTATCAATATTCAAATATTTTTTTAAAAATAATATACAAAATTTGTATATTATTTTGTGTATTATAATATAATAATTTAAATTAAAAAATTTAAAATGAAATTTATATATCCAATATATTATTATATTCTAATTAATATATATTAATTTTATAATTTGTAATTGAAAAATACTAAAATATATTAAAAGCCAAGTTTTAATTTTTAAATTGATTTAATAAATATTCAATGCATATATTCTATTAAATTATTATATTTATTTTGGAAAGGCTTACTGTATTTAAATGTGTCAAAGAAATTGAAAAGTTTATACAAATATGGTCCTGGTCAAGATTATTTAGAAATATTATTTAAGACTGCTATATCAGCCACAGCTTACTTTTAAGGCAAGTGGAATCTGCCATCAAAAACATCTGATATGTACAGGTCATTCTCTACATAAAATCCAAGAATTAAGTTCACTTTTATTGTTATCGTCTTTCCAAGCATGCTGGAGGGCATAGCATCCGTTGGATATATTTGATATATTGTGAGGTTTGGTTTAATTTATAATTTGTTTAATTGAATTGCTTGGTCTTTTGTTGATGTGATATGTCGAGGAATGTTTTTTTCTGCATGTGGTTTTTGTCAGGTTTAGTTGAAGATCATAGTTGTTTGCCAATTTGCCTACGTTTTCCCAATAGTTAGCAGAATATATTAAGGACAGCACACCAAATGAATGCAAAGCTTTGGGGACCCAGAGATAAAATAATTGACCCTTACAGATTGGCACTACAACAATGTTATAATTTAGACAAAACTTTATCTTCCAGATTTTAAATTGGTGCACTGGGCATCTATTAGCATAAACAATAAAATTTAGATTCTACACACTGCACTGAAAAAACACAAAAATGAGGTTCTACAGTAAAGTGTGGAATGGATAAACTTTCAGTGTTGGAAGTGTAGGTCAAGAATATTGACTTATTGAAGATTTTTTGTATGAAATTTTTAAGGAAGCTTTCAGTAGGGGTGATGGAATGAATATTTTAAGTTTTGTTGGTGATATTGTTTAGGTGGTAATAGAATGGATAAACTTGTTTGTGAAAGAGTAAATGTTCATTATTTTTATGATTTTTTATTTTTTTTAAATTGTAAGTATTTTGTTTAATATGTAAATTTTTATTTTAATTTATTTAATAGTTTTTATAATTTTTTATTATTAATTTTTAAAATTTTATAAAAATGATATAAAATTTATATGTTTTCTTTAAAATTATAATATAATAGTTAAGAAAGAAGTTCATAATTGATTTGAGTATTTTTTATATTTACTACATTAATTTTTTTTTTTTTTAAGTTGAAAGATATATAAAAAATTAAAATATTTTAATTTTATTATTATAAATATTAAAAAATTTAAATTTTTAATTAATGTAATTATAAAATTGAAGTTTTTTTAATTTATAAAATCAATAAATATAACCAAAGTAATTTTTTTCTAAAAGTCTTCTTACTTAACTAAGTTTATTGTGATAATTTGTAATCATTTTTAATTAAGATTTAATATTCAATTTTTTAATTTTTGTATTTTATTTAATTGTTTCAAAACTATATTAGTTTTTTTTTTAAAAATGTTTCAATACAATTTAAATACAATTTAAATGAAAGTTTTAGAGGGCCTTGGGTATTTTTTCGGGGTGAAATTTTGTTAAATGGTAAATTTTAAAGGATCAAAACATGGGTTGAGTGAATAGTTATTATAGAAGGTATTTTTCAAGTTTCGCTTAAATAATGACACACAATGTAAACATTTATAATATATTTCTAGAAAATAAATACCTTCATGTATTTAAATTCGCCCTAATTTGATGTTATTTGTAAAGTCCATTAGTATTTTTTGCCACAAATTATTGTTATAGAAATTTTTCCTGCTAATATTTTCGCCTACAAATGCAAAAAAAAATTCTTGTACGGATAGTATAAATATTTAAGTATAAGTTGACATTTAGACATGGACATATAGTTTTTTTAAGTTATATTTTATATTTATAATTTTAGGATATTTGAGAGTGGTTTTGGACCTCTAGGAGATATAATGCAAATTCTAGATTTTGGAAGGTCTTATTGGATTTTAGACTTAGCAATATACCAAGGTTTCAAGGTTTTAGACTTAACCATATTTCAGGATTTCAAGGTTCCAAACTTAACCGTATTTTAGGATTTCAGAATTTCAGGGAGGCATCATAGGAGATAAATAAATAGACACTTTAAATAAGTTGGAATAATAGTAGGAATGATGGATGGCTTGTCGTATCGTAAATAATATTTTCCTCAAAACATTATATTTTTCACTTCACGTAATTTCTTAAATATCAAACATTCACCAAAGTCATACACTTTCTATTAGAAATTGATAACTAGTCGTCTATGATATGTTTGACAATGGCTTAGGTATTCGCCTATCCTTCTACATCATATATATTTTTCCAATCCTTAAAAAATACCCTAATCATTAGACCTTCAAAGTATAATAAATATTGTTGTCAAAATATTATATATAATTTGATAAAAGAATTCAATCTCCCTAAATATTATTAACAATTTCCTTTTCAATATTTTTTTATTCTTATAAATTGTCATATCCACATGCATATAAATATTGAAATTATATATGGACAAAGAACTGGACGACTGCGGATGGAGTTTCGCACAGATGTGGTGCGAGCTAGGGCCCACATGCCCTAGCTTGCTGCGCCTGTCGTCTGAATGCGACGGCTGGCCATTTTGCATATGCGAGGGGGGTTTCTGTGTTTGCAGGGGTCTGGAGGGGGTTGGACAGGGGTCTGATCTCCTCTTGTCTGTGACTGAGCATTTTTTAGGGTGTTGCCTGGAGCGTGGGTTTCTTGGACGGGGGGTGCATGGCGGCTGGGGCATTTGGACCGACTGCCTTGCCTCTCCCTCTTCTGATTGGTGCTTGAGCTTGTATAGTCATGGAGAATCAGGGTCTTGCTTCTTCCCTGGATTTGGAGATGGTGGATCCATCCTCCTTGATGCATGCTAGTAACAAGGATCAGACTGAGTTTCCTCCTTCTGGAGAGGGTACCTCAAAAGGGTTGTTTCGAATTAAAAAAGTAAATGGATGTTTGGAGAGATCGGAAGATAGACCAGTTTTGGTTATTCAACCTGAGCAGGTTTCAGAGGATGTTGATTACTGGTGCAAGCATACTCTCATTTGCAAATTTTTGGGCCTTCGTCTTTCTTTTCCTGTGTTGGAATCCTGAGCACGTCGGGTTTGGAACCCGAAAGGAGATATGGAGATTCTTTTAGCAGCAAATAACTATTTCCTGGTTATTTTTTCAAGTATGTCGAATAAGAATAGGGCTTTTGAAGGTGGCCCTTATTTCTTTAACCAGGTTGGGCTCTTCATCAAGCCTTGGCATATGGGCTTCAACTCTGCTGAAGAGATCCCTTTCGGGGTCCCTGTGTGGGTTTGTTTGCCGAAGCTTCCGTTGAAATTTTGGAGGGAAGATATCCTCCACTCAATCTCTTTGCTTCTTGGGAAACCTATTGGATCGGCTTCACAGACTCAAGAATGTAACGTAATTTCTTTTGCTCATATTTCTGTCGAAGTTGATTTGAATAATCCTTTAACCGACTCTATGGAAATTTGCATGGGTTCTTCCACTTGGATCCAACAGCTAGATTATGAAACCCTTCCATTCAGATGTAGAATTTGCCATGAATATGGTCATCTACACCGCAGCTATCCCAGACTAAAATCCTCCCCCTTGTCTGCTTCTGGACCTCCTAAGATGGACAAGGGAAAAGCTCAAGTGTCTGATGGCCCTGTTGATAAGGAGGGTTTTATCTCAATTAAATCTCATAATAAATGTAAAGGCAAGAAGAGATCCTGGAGTGATAGACATAATGATGGCACATTTAATAGGTTTGAGGTCCTAGATAGCGTAGTCCAAGAGGATGGTATCCCAATTGAGCTTTCTTCTAGGGTTAAGGGTTAAGTAGAGATTCAAGAGGTGAAAGCAACGAAGGAGGAGCTAATTTTATCGTCAGGGGTTCAACAGGTCGGTCAACTGGCTTTAGACTTGCCTTCTCAAGTTTAAAATATTGGTGGCATCCAAGAGTCACAGATTTCGGTGGGTATTGCTGGGTTGGCTCCTTGCCCTTAAGTAACGAAGGGATCTGAGGATCTTGTGAAGGGTGCTAAGGCCCTGCCTTAGGCTTGCAACAAAAATCCTTTAAAAAGGGGTCTCTAGATAAACAGTCAAGGAGCAGAAGGAAGATTGATCAAGAGAAGGTTAAGATTATGGGTGATACTTTGGTTGAGTATGGTCTGTGAAACCCATTGATTCTCACTTCTACCACCCCCCTAAATGATTGTTTTATCATGGAATGTAAGGGGGTTGAACAGCATCCCTAGACAAAAGGTTATTCACAGATTAATCGAGTCTCAGGCTCTGAATGTGATCTTTATGTAGGAAACCAAGCTTACAGTGGATGGTTTGAATAATTGTGCTTTGCGTATCTGGCCCCAAGGCTACTGGCAAGGGGTGGGGGCATTGGGTAGTTCTGAGGGGATGGCTTGCTTCTGGAACCTAAGGAAAGTCTCCCCCTTATGGTGGGTTTCTAGATAGTCTTCCATCTCTATGGTTGCCTCCAATTTTGAAACTAGCGAAAGATGTCTTTTCTCCAATATTTATGCTCCTCCTGATCTTTTAGGTAAGACACATCTCTGGGATCATATCAATTTTGTCCGTTCTCTGAACCTGTTTCTCCCATGGATTTTGGCTGGTGACTTTAATGATGTTATTAGTATGGATGAAAAATGAGGAGGGGTAGCCAGGCTTGATCCTTCTTCTCTTTTGCTCAGAGATAATATTGGTTTCCTTAACCTTGTTGACGTGAAGCCAAGCAATGGAGTTTTTACTTGGAATAATAGGAGGTGTGGTGATGAGGCTATCTCAGAACGACTCGATAGATTTTTGGTTTCCTGTTATTAGATGAGCAGTAGGTGGACTACCAGTTTTGAAATCTTGGATTGGAGGGGATCCGATCACTGGCCTATCAAACTCTGTGTTTCCTCTTATGAGGTCACTAAAAATCCTTCTTTCAAATTTCAATTGATGTGGTTACGGGATCAATCTCTTCGGGATCTTGTGATGCATTGGTGGTTTGAAGGGCTTCATGCCTATGGGAGGGCCATGTACACTTTCAGTAAATGACTTCAACATGTGAAGTATAGGCTTAAGAGGTGGAATAAACAATATTTTGGGAACCTGTAGGCTTAGAAGCTTGCTGCTCAGTCCAAGCTGGATAGTGTCACTCGTCAGATTCGTGACCATGGGCTGTCCTTTGACCTTTTGAATGCTGAGTCCTTTGCCATTAGGGGCTTAGAAGAGTGGGAGCTTCGGGAGGAGATTTTTTGGAAGTAAAAATCTCAGATTGATTGGCTTCAGGAGGGGGACAGGAACACAGCTTTTTTTCATAACTCGGTTAAGGCCCATAGACAGGGGAACTCTATTTCCAATCTTGTCTTGAGTGATGGGACTCAACTCTCATCCTGTGGTGAAATTTCCAGGGAAGCTGTCAACTATTTTTCTAACCTTTTTACTGGGGAGGATATTGCTGCTAGATCTGAGGAGAGGGCTATTTTGGATTGTATTCCTTGCTTGGTCTCAGATGAGATGAACGGGGTTCTTTTGTGTCCAATCTTGTCACCTGAATTGGAGAAAGTTGTGTTTAGTATGAAAAAAGGTAAAGCTCCTGGCCCTGAGGGGTTTCTGATTTAGTTCTTCCAGGAATTTTGGAAAATAATAAAGTCTGATCTCCTTGAGGTGGTTCAAGAATCTCTTAGGAACAAACAAATGCTTAAGTCCTTGAATTCTACATTTCTTGCTCTCATACCTAAGAAGGAGGGGGCTAATCGAATGGATCATTTCAGGCCTATTGCTTTATGCAATGTTGTCTACAAGATCATCTCTAAGTTGATTGAGAGACTTAAACCTCTCCTTGGTGCTTTGATTTCTGCTGAGCATGGAGGTTTTGTGGAAGGGAGACAAATCTTGGATGGTGTCGTAATTGCTATGGAGATTATTCACTCTATGGCTTCCTCTAAGGAGAAGGCGATGTTCTTTAAGCTTGACATGGTTAAAGCTTATGATTGGGTGAGCTAGGAGTTCCTTCAGAATATCCTCTTGACCTTTAGCTTTAAAGAGGAATGGGTGAGCTGGGTCCTCAGTTGTGTGACCTCATCCTCCTTTGTTCTCATCAATGGGGAATCTTCAGATTGGTTTAGTGCTTCTCGGGGACTTCGGCAAGGGGACCCTCTATCCCCTTATCTTTTCATTATCATGGCAGAGGGTCTTGGTAGATTTATTAAATCTTAGGTGCAATAGGGTCTTATTCACGACTGGAGCTGGAACAATGATCTCCCTCCTTGTTCTCATCTTCAATTTGTGGATGATACTGGACTGATGGGCTTGGCCAAAATTAGTGAGGCAATGAATTTTAGGAGAACTTTAGACATCTACTTGAAAGCTTCTGGTCAGAGTATTAATGATGATAAATCTTCCATTTATTTCTTCAATACTCCTCGACTCACCCATAATAGGATTGTCAGGATTCTTAGATTCCAAATTGGCACTCTTCCCCTGATGTACCCATGGATTCCTTTGGCTCTAGGACATCAGCTTAGAGATTATTGGCAGGGGATTTTGGATAAGTTCCAGAGTAAGGTTAGTCATTGGACTTACAAATGGCTCTCTTCTGCAGGTAGAGTGATCCTCCTAAACGCTGTGGTGCAGTCTCTCCCTATTTATAGGTGTTGTGTGCAAATTCCTCCTGCCTCCTTTGTGAGGGATTTTGATGCTCTTTCTCAGCAATTCCTTTGGTCATGTAACCTCCTTTCCTTGAAGTGGAGTTTAGTCAAGTGGGAGTCTGTCTGTAGGTTGAAGCATGCTAGGGGCCTTGGCATTAGGTCTGTGGCTCTTGTGGTTAAAGCTTTGGTGGCTAAGCTGTACTGGAGATGGTGCAACAACCAAGATCAGGATTGGGCCAAGATTCTTGCTTTCAAATATGTTCCTAGGGTTGAGAGCTAGGATGTGCTGCGGATTGCTTTGTTGGGCAAAGGTTCTTGCATTTGAAATACTCTTAAGAAGGGAGCTCAGCTTGTTCAGAAGGGGCTCTTCTGGATATGTAATAAGGGCTCTGATGCTCTTTTTTGGCTGGATTTTTGGGATGGTCACCCTCCCATTCTCTCTAGTTTCCCTCAGCTTCTGCCTCTTTACTAGGTGTTCTCTGATGCTGGTTGGATTAAGGTGGAGCATTTTAAAACAATTAAGCGCATTGGTCAACTGGAAGTGTTTTGCTGGAAGGATCCGCAGGAGTGGCCTGTGGGTGGGTCTGATTAGGATCATGTTGCTTTGTGTAAGGTCTTGAAGGGTAGGCTTTGTAGCTCTCTAAATGAGAGGGACAAGTTGGCTTGGAGTCCTAGCCCAAAAGGTAATTATACTGTTGCTCAAGGTTATGCTGTGCTTGATAGGAATTTACATGGTTATGCTGAGGTGCCCTGGTGGAAGAAGGTTTGGAATAATTTATCTTGGCCCAAGTGTAACTTCTTTTTATGGTTGGTTACCCAAAGGAAATGTCTCACTTGGGAGAATATTCACAAATGGGGGTTTCAGGGACCGTCCATTTGTTTTCTTTGTTTGTGCAGTGAAGAATGTTCTTCCCACTTGTTCTTTCAATGCCCTTTTTCTCATGAGATTTGGCACAAATGGTGGGAGGCTTGGCATCATGGTTGCATTCATGCTTCCTCTCTTATTGATTTTTGGGAGAGCCTGGGCAGGCCTCCTGCGAAGACGCATTTTCTCTAGGTGGCCTGGAGCATTGGGCCTATTTTCATTCTTTGGAACCTTTGGCTGGAACGGAACCACAGAGTTTTTTGTGACTCCAGATTAGATAGTGGTCAACTGTGGATGAAGATTATCAGTAGACTTCAGGGGACTATTTTTTCTAAATGTGATATGTCTGAAAGTATTGATCCTAGGGATGTTGCGGTTGTGCAGGATCTGAGCCTGGGTGTTAATAGTAGGGGTTGCACTGCTGGCATTATGCCCCGTCATGTCAAGAAATGGGTCTGTCGTGATGGGAAGTGGGTGCCTCCTCCAGATGGGGTACTAAAGATTAATACTGATGGATCTTCTCGTGGAAATCCTAGGCATGCAGGTATTGGGGGTATTGGTAGAAGTAAAGATGGGGATGTTTTTTGCTTCTCTGTCTACAAAGGGCATTGCTCTAATAACCTGATGGAGGCACTTGCTATTAAGATTGTTGTTGAGCAGGGTTGCTCTCTTGGCTAGAGGAGGATTATCTATGAGTCTGATTCTCAGATTGTTGTGGATATGTTGAACAACCAGAGATTGGATGGTGTTAGTTGGCATTTAGCTTCGATGGTCAGACAGATTTTAAGTGTTTGCAACTCCTTGGAATCTTTCTCTTTCTGTCATATCCCTAGGAATGGAATAGCGTGGTTGACTGCTTAGCGAAATGGGCCTCGAAGAAAGGGGATGGTTGGGATATCAGTGATAGGAATGAGTTACCTTCTAATTATCTGGGGATTTTGGAGAGAGTTTTGTTGGAAGACAAAACTATGTAGTGTTGTTGTTTAGTTTGTTGGCGGTTCTCCTTTTTATTGAGCTTCTGGCTCTTGCCTTGTATCTCGTTTTGGATTGAATAAATTTTTTTCCCATTTTTTTTTAAAAAAAAATATTGAAATAATATATTAATTTTTATAATTTTAAATTAAATAATATATTTAAATTTATATATATATATATATATATATAAAGAGAATGTCTATATTAATATTATAATATATTAGAAAATAAAAATTTTAATTTCAAAAATTATCATAACCATTCAATAATATTAAATTTAACCTATACACCAATACACATTTAACAATAATAATAAAATAGAAAAATAAAACTATTTGGGGACCATTTTTTAATGTCTAGACAAATATGGTAATATAATTTTTTAAATAATTGAATTGTGTATCCTATTGTTTACTTTCTTGACATTGTTGTTGATGTTGATGTTGATGTGATATGTCTTTTGATTTTTGCATAACATGCGGTTTTAATTATGATTAGGTGGTTGAAGATAATATTCATTTGTGAACTTAGACTACATTTTCCAAATAGTTAGCAGAAGGGTTTCAGGACAATCCACACAATGAATGGACTCTCATTAGCATAAAAAGTTTTTGTGATTTATATATAAAGTAATCAAATTTTACAGATTGTCTCTGGCCCACTACACCAATGTGATAATTTAGACACAACTGCATTTGACCAGCTTTTAAAATGACCTACTTACAGAGTGCATTGGATATATATATATATATATATATATATATATATATATATATATATATAGAAATATCACTTATTTTTAATATGGTAACATATCTTTTTCAAGACTGGTTTAAAGTAGGACATTGCCTGATTTAATACAACGTAACATGACCACCTTGCCTTAAGCTAATTTTAAAATAATGTTGTTTTTTATTTATTTAGATTTATTATGAAGAGCATTGTAATTTATAATGATAATGAGTTTAATGGTGGAGTGTAATAGTGTGAGTGTATTTATAAAAATAGTTAATTTTAAATTTGATATGATGATTATAAAATAAATTTTCCTTTTATTTTAAAAAAAATAATTTAAAAATATCATTTCTGTGAATTATTATTTGTTCAAAAAGATTATTATAAAACAAATTAATTTATCAACGTCGTGAAAATTGATTCTGAGTTGAAAATATACACTCCCAATTGTACAAATACAACCAATTAAACTAGGCCTTTTAATTAAATGTTAATTGTTACACCATATTTATAAAACTATCAGTATCATAGGTTAAGAATGTTGAATTATTCTGTCGAGAGGTGTCCCTAAAATAACATCCCATGTGGACTTTGAATTGTTGGAAATGAAGTTCCAAGTTTGCACGCGATGTAAGGGCAAACTTTGGATGTTATTATTTGATATCTTTTTTGACATCATCAAGAGAGCACCATTCAAAGCCCAGGACTGTTTTAGCCTTCAATAACACTTTTGGTGGTCTTTGTAGTTTTGAATGAGTTGTAATGGTCATAGTATGACATATTTCTACTGTTTGGTGTGGCAATTGATCTAACTTGTTCTTCCACCATGTTGTAGGGCACGTCATCCTTGTACACCGCATTTGGTTTGTGATAAACCCATTATGAGGAATTAGAGATATTTGAGCTCATTTTATGTATATATTCCTCCTACAATATGTATTTAGGGTATAGCTCATATACAATATATTTTTAAGTTTGGTGTATATATTTAAGATGAAATATAGGCACAAACCAGTAAACTCAAAATAAATAACTATCATTGAAATTTTATTGGCAACTCTTAACAATACATATTTCAGAATGAAGATTTGCAACAGTTCTTTTAAAAAATGCCCTTGTAAACTACATTGCAAATCATGAAGCAAAAACTTCATGCAACATACAAATATTTAAAAACGTGAATAACTTATCACATGACTGTGTCAACCAAATCAATTATTAAAAGAGATAAAGGGGCAATGGAGACATGCTACATGTTGCTAGAAATTTCATTAATGGATTGTCTTAGATTATTTTTATCGTTGAATGTTGGCATAAAGTTTCTAAATAAGTATTAAAAAATGATGATAAAAGTGAAAGACATTGATAGACATTGCATAATGGAACATGTACCACTCATTGAGGCCAAAAGATCTTAGATATATAATCTTAAAAATTATAGAAGAGAAAAGTGGAAACCAAGAAAAATATGTGTTATTGTGTGGGTATGGTCAAGCTTTTGTAGCATCTTAAAAAAAAATAGTTAACAATTTGTGAACTTTTGTTAGTTAAAATTATTACTATACAAATCATTTTGTGATATGGAGAGAGACATTCACCTTGAAAATGATATAATTAAATTTAATTAGGGTCAATTTTAAAATAGTCCTTGAATACATAATAGGTTATTGAAACAAATAAAGAAGCTAAAGATATTATCTAAAAAAACATAATTGAATATGAGTGGGAGATCATATCAAACCTACACCAATGACCTACACCAACCTATACCAATGACAATTTTTACAAATTTCTAAAATTGATATCTTAATATATTTAACCAAATCTATTTTATGAAGTTTGATTTATTTTTTAATTTAAATCTATTTTGTGAGATTTAATTTATTTTTTAATTTACCTAAGAATTTGAAATACTAAATATGAATGATATAGAGTAACTGAAAAGATTTTTTTTGGTTTATAATTTTATTTTAATTTTAAATTTAATTGATGTAGATATAAAATAAGTCAAATAAAATCATTTTTTTATAAAAATTATATAAATATTTGTAAAATATTTTCTAAAATATAAATTTTAAAACAATTTTCACCTTTATATATTTATTAAAAGTTTATGAAATTTTATAAATAAAAGAGAAAATGCTCCCTACCCTTCACATTGAGTGTGGGATGAAAATAAATAACAAACAAATTGAGCTTCATGCAATTTGTTTCATAATTTTTTTTTTAAACAAGAATTATTTCTAGACAATTTATTCATCTATAATTAAATTAAAATTAAAATTAAAAAAAATGAAAACATAATAATTTTTCAATTATTATTTTAATATATTTTACTTCTTAAAATATGTCATTATTTAAATGTATATTCATATTTCTTAATATATTTTGAATGTTAAATTTTATATATTAAAGAAATTTTATAAAAACTTAAATTTAAAATAAGATAACATAATATTCAAAATTTAAAATTGAGTATTTATCATTAGAAAAAAAATTGGAATCACCCTAAAAAATTAATAATAAATGTTATAAAATTTTAAAACTAAAAAATAAAAGATAAACCAAAAAAATTAACATATTTATTTTTTTTATTAAATAATCTTTATTATATATATTAAAACATTTAATTTTTAATTAGTTTAATTGTAAAATTAAGATTTTGTGGGTCATGAAATTAGAAGAAAGTTATTTTTTTAAATTACATTAGTTATTAATTATATTTATTGATGAATAAATATACCCAAAACATTTTTTTTCTTAATTAAGTTATATTTGTGGGTCATAAAATTAGAATAAGATTTTTTTAAGAAAATTATATTAACTATATTTATTAGTGAATAAATATAATTAAAACATTTTTTTCAAAAAAAAAAGTTCTATTTTTTTTTTTTCAAATGTGAATGCAATGAAGTTTTCAAGAGGGACTAATGATTAAAAAAGGACCCGAAATCATTAGATAAAAGTAATGTTTTATTTTCAAAAAGTTAAAAAATTTCTAATTTTTTTAACACAATATAAATGACTATTTTGAAAGGCCTTCAGAGAACTTATTAAAATTGATAGCAACTTTGTCATTGTCAAAATTATTATACTTAGAAAAATTGATATTGATAAAGTGGACATTCTAAATGGTTATTATTAAAAATTCTTCTTTTTTATTAAAAATTCTTCTTTTAAAAAATAGTTTATCCTAAGAGTTGTTCTAATCACATACATATAAACATTGAAAAGATATTATTAGTTTTGTTTAGTTTTAAATTCAAATATTATGAATGTTAAATAAATGTTATTAGATTTTTAAACTAAATTCTTATTCCAATGTTTATACATATTGAATAGATGCTATTAAATATATTTACTTTTAATATAATTTATTATATATTATTAATTATTTTAATTATAAAACAAAGACAAAGATTTATATATTATAATTTAAAATAGATAGCTGACATCTCTTTCATAGAGATAAAAGAAATTGTTTGTTTAAAACTTTATTATTCTTGTAAATACACTTGTATATTTAAAAATAAATAAATTAAAATTTTGGTAAAAATGGTGCATATAATTAACTTTTAATAATTAAAAAGATGAGAACGATAAATTGATTGTCTCGATTCAAAAGAGACCTAAAAAAATATGTTACAATCATACAAAAGTAAATATTCTTGGTAGTTGATTAGAATAAATATAAAGATATTGGTATTGTACATATTTATATATAATCAAAAATTTCAAAAGTCATTATAACAATTTAATAACATTAAATTTAAACTATTAACCAATACACATTTTTGAATTTCTAGACCATAGTCGTAGAGTATTTTAGAAATAATTGAACTGTGTACCTTTTGTTTACTTTCTTGGGCATTATTGTTGTGATATGTCTTTGAATTTTGATTTATTGATGTGATATGTCTTTGGATTTTTTTATAGCATGTGGTTTTAGTCATGATTATGAAGTTGAAGATAATTTTTTTGTGAACTTGGCTACATTTTCCAACTAGTTATCAATGGCTTTTGTGATTCATGGATATATTAATCAAGTTTTACAAAGTGTACTAGGCATCTATTAGCATTTAAGAAAATTTGAATTATCACTTATTTTTTATATGGTAACTGTTATTACATAGGATTGCACCTATCTTGATTATGTAGCTTGTTGTGCAATTGTTTAATGATACAATGGAAAAACCTCCAAAATTGTGGTACCTTGGCAATTTGAAGTTAATCTCTAGAGAAGGCCAACCTCCTTTCACTAAATTTGATACAACTGATAAGATATAAGTTTTGTGAAAATTTTGCTCTCTGGTGCTTCTGATCCTAACTAAGATTTTGATTGGGAAAAGGGGTGAAATTTGTGGAAACTGAAAATGTTCATTGCAAATAGGGATAAACTTAGCCTAGATTATGCTGATTCGGGTAATAAGCTATTTTGTTCTAAAATTTCATGGGCAAATAGAGTGGCAAAGAAGAAACCAACAGGAGGCACTATTGAGACCCAAGGTTTATATTCCACTGTGGAAGAAGGAGTTGTCTACCTAAAAATACCTAACACAAATGTGTATCAATCTCAACTTAGATGGTCAAATGCCTGATTGGTAAGTTTCAAGGAATAAGACCCAATATCGGCACTTTCAGAGATTGCAATGACAAAAAGTGGAGGCCTAAAGGGCATGTTGTAATTTTAGCCCTAATTAAAGTATTTTTTCTTTCTTCCTTCTCTAATCAAGAGAATTGTTGATATGTGTTGTTAGAAGGCCCTTAGTCCCTAGTGAAATCTTACTTATCCATCAAAAAATGGAATCCAAGAGTGGATCTAGAAAATTAAAACTTCAACCAACTTTTTTAATTTTGGTCAAACTTCTAGGTCTTTCACTTTAATTTTGGTATGAAGAGGTCTTGAGGGGTATTGCAAATTATTTTGGTTAGTATCTCACCCTAGATCCAATTACTAAATCTGGAAGAAGATTATTATTTGCTAGATTTTGTATTGTTTTATTTATGGATAGGGAGCTTCCAACCTCTATAAAGCTAATGTCAAAATTTGGAGTTAGGTTTCAGATGGTATAATATGAAAATTTACCTTCAGTTTTTTCAATCTGTCAGAAATTAGGACATGATTCTATTTCCTACATGCTTAAGAAACATTAAAATTATGAGTGGAGGAGGAAGGAGTGCATCAATAATCCCATCACATCTCAGGGTAATAGGGGTAGATAGAAACTGTGGTAAAAAGGAAGTAGAACTAGAAATAGACCAAGATGAAGATCAAAAGGTAGTTATACTAGTTGATAATCGGGGAGAAGAAAATGAGGGCATGGTTGAAGATAGGCCTAGCAGGTTGAATACTGAGAACCCAAGAAAAACATAAGGAAAATAGAGGTTACACTAAGGATGCAATGATGGAGAAGGAGAAATACTTGATATGTCATGGGTATGGCAAGTTCGATGAGTTGGAAGACCAAATATAAGATCATTATGAGGAGAACAAAGGTGGTCTAGAAGCTCCATTAATGGAAAAGGAGGAAAAATCTATAGATCTTGAGGATGAAGATATTGGAGTCTTAGAAGTCCAGCATCAAGATCAATAGCAAGAAGGAGAGGAAATGAGCAATACCATTGGTTCAAAGAAAAAAATCAAAACTCAAATGTTGACCTTTGAGATAGATGTTATGAAATTGAGGGTTTTTATTTTTTGGGAGGGATTTATGTATAAGGAATTTGTCAGGACAAGAATGATGAAAATCGAGACAAAATCCATCCACGAGGGTGGAGAGGATGATTAGAATCTGGTGACTCATAGAAAATCCAAATCTAAAATATTGGTTCAGACAAGTGATAGAGTGATTAGGAGTATTAAATTGAAGGAACTAACAAGATCCAAATTGAAATATTCAAATAGCCATTATTACTAATTGTGTTGTTTGTTAGTCAGTTGTGTGATGTCATTACAGTTTGTTGTTTTCGAATGAGCAAGGATTTTATTGATTTGGAGGACAATTGGAAGGTTCTCTATTCACTATTTTCTGCACTTTCATGGATGATGTTATCTTGATGTCTTGCTGATGATTTATTTTATTCTTATTCAATCCTCTGCTAAATAAATCTATTTTTTGTTTGTTTTTTAAATTATATATAAAATATGTTTTCATCATTTAAATTATATATCCTATAAAGAACCATTTTTGAGTATCTTCACAAATATAATCATAGTGTTTTAGAAATAATTGAATTGTATGTTTTCTTGTACGCTTGCTTGGTCTTTTGTTGATGTGATATGTCAGGAATGTTTTTTTCAGCATGTGGTTTTTGTCAGGTTTAGCTGAAGATAATATCTATTTGTCAATGTGCCTGTGTTTTCCCAATAGTTTTATATCATACCAAATAAATGGAAAGCTTTTGGGACCCAGGGATAAAATAATTGAGCTTTACATATTAGCACTATTTTAAATTTCGTTGTAGATTAGGTTTAGGTGATATTGTCTACCTGAGTTGATAATAGAACGGATAAATTTGTTTAAGTGAATAAATGTGTTATTTTTATAGTTTAGTTGTTTTTAATTTTTGATATTTTTAAAATTATGAGCATTTTATTTAATATATAAATTTTTAGTTCGATTTATTTCATAGTTTTTACAACATTTTGTTATTAATTTTTAATAATTATAAAAATAATATAAAATCTATATGTTATCTTCAATATTATAATAATTAAGTAAATATATTTATATAAAAATAATTCAATATATATATTCTACATAATATATTTTATGATTAATAAATGATATACATAGATTTAATATTTATATAATTTATATATTCTATTTTTATAATTTTTTGTTGAAAAAATATTATTATTTATTAATATATATATTTTTAAATCTTTATTAAAAAATATATAAAAATAGAGCCGATCAAAATTATTTAAAAATAATATGTTAAATCTGTAATGGCAGTCATACCTTACTTTTAAGGCAAGGAGCAACCATACTCTACATACTACCATTTACATACCTTACTTTTAAGGCAGTCATATCTGATATGTCTGGATCATTCTCTCCGTTAAGATTTAAGAGTTAAATTTTCTTCCATGTTTATTATTTTTTCAAGAATGTTTTGGTTGAGAGTTTTGGTTTTTGTTTTGTTTTTTGTTTTTTGTTTTTTGTTTTTTTGTTTTTTTGAAATTTAGGGATATAAATTTAGAATATTGTATGATAAAGGATTTTTTTTTGATAAAAGATTTGATGTTTTTATAGTGTATGAAATGATAGTCAAGTTTTTGGAAGAAACTGTATGAAAAAAAAAATAGTTTTACATTTTGGATCACCATCAATGATTGAAAAATCAGAATAATAATAAGACAACAAATTTGAATTTCATTAAATAGGTAAAACATAACACGCATCACATATGATAATTAATGTAAAGTTAATTAAAGAAAAGTGTGTCTATCTCTTTTATTACCCTAAGTGCTTGAACCTCCAAATAACAAAAGGATCACCAATAAAAAAATGGTTCCAAAACTATTAAAAATATTATTAACATTTAATTCAAATTTTATTAAATAATGGTCTTAGTTTTAATGATTAATTTAATTTCTATGTACAACTTATTAATATGTAATTTTTATATACAACTTAATGATATTCAATTTGTTATTAAAATAAACTACAAATTGGTTATTAAAATGAATATATAACAAATTTTTATTATATTAAAAATTCTATTCAATATTAAATTTAATTTTAAAATATCCTTATGCACAAAGATTAAAAGATAGAGAAAAAAATTAGTTAAAAAGTGCTAATAACAGGGTTCTAAGTCGGATCAACACCTAACCATGTATCTCTATTTAGATGGCAAAGGTGCTTACTAATTTCAATAGTTTTTTTAAATATAATTTTTTTTAGTTTTCACAAATTAATTTTATATATTTAATTTATTAAATAATATAAATTATATATTAAAAAAATTATAAATGTTTGAAAAAAAAATTATATAAATATTTATAAGATATATTTAATATGTCAAATTCACATATATCTAAAATATGATTTTGAAAACAACATTTTATCTTTATATATTAATATAGTACATTATTATATTTATTAAAAGTTTATAAAATTTTATTATTTATTGATGGATAAATATAATCAGAGTAATTTTTAAAAAAAAATCTATCTACTTAATTAAATTTCTTGTGATAATTTATTACCATTGTCAATTGGGGGCGGCTGGATAGTTCAATTGGTTATGTGTGTTCTCTGTGTTCTCCGTGGTCAAGTGTTCAAACCCATCCCCGCCCGTGGTACCGGAGGGCGTGCCGACTCACCCGTGTCACCAGTCACGTTAAAAAGTTTACCCGGTGGGCACCTGGGGGTTTTCCGACAACGGTTTCGGTCTAAATTTATAAAAAAAAATTACCATTGTAGATATCTGGTTTTGTAATCTTTACACTTTATTTGATTGTTTAAAAATTCTATTAAAATTATTACTTGAAAATTTTTATTATAACATAAATTAAAGTTTTGAAAAGTCTTTGAAATATTGAAAACTCAATTTTACTTTCAAAATAAATAAAAAATTGTTATATTTTTTTTTATCATTGACAAAATATCTTAAGTTTGATAAAATGATCTAATCTTTCTAACTATTATAAACAATTCTCCTTCCAACAAATTTTCTTATTGTTAAAAATTATCATATTTATATATATTGAAATGATATATTAATTTTATTTAATTTAAATTTAAAAAATATTAAAATTTCTATACATATTCATTTATAAATGTAAAGAAAATCTTCATATTACATTTTAAAAAATATTGAAAAACAAAAATTTAAATTTCAAAAAAGTCACGAGAACAATTCAATAATATCAAATTTGGAGTGTGACAAATATGGTAATAGTGTTTTATAGATAATTGAATTGTGTATTCTATTGTTTATTTTCTTGGACATTGTTGATGTGATATGGATTTTTCTATAGCATTTTGTTTCAGTCATGATTAGGTAGTTGAAGATGATATTTATTTGTGAACTTGCCTACATTTTCCAAGTAATTAGCAGAAGATTTTTAGGGCAGTACCCACACTGAATGGACTCTGATCCGCATGCAAAGTTTGTGTGATTCATAGTTAAATGAATCAAATTTTACAGATTATAATTTAGACATAACTGCATTTCACCAGTTTATCGGCCAGCTTTTAAAGTGGCTCACCTTCAGAGTGCAATGGGCATTCATTAGCATTAAAAAATAAAATTTAGATTAATTTTTCTGAATTATCACTTATTATCTATATGGTAGCATATATTTTTCAGGACTAGTTTTAAAGTAGAATATTGCATGATATGTTCATTGTAAAAGCAGCACAGCATAATATGATATCTTGGTTTTGATTTAATTTTAATTTTATTTTTTTTTTTCAAATAATTTTCTAATATTATATATAATGACGAGAGGTGTAATTTATAATGATAATAAGGTTAGTGGTTGAGTTTCATGATCATAAATAAGTTTATAAAAATAATTAATTTTAGTTTTAATGTGATATAATTGTTATAAGATTTTTTTTTTTTTAACTTTTAAAAAATAATTTAATAATATCATTTTTTAAATTGTTATCTGTTTTCAAAAATTCACTAAAAAAAATGATAGAGTAATTAATCAATGTGGTATGTATCTAAGTGCTTCTAAATAAATATGTGTCAACACACTGGGATTTGATTCTAAGTTTAAAACACATGTTTTGAATTGTATAACTACAGTCAATTAAATTACACCCTTTAATTGAATGTTAATTTTTATATTAAGTCTTTTAAAATATCATGTTACAAGTAAGTTTATTATCTCAAATTAAATTGTACATTAAAGAATATGGTTAGGAGTATTAGAAGTGTACGTTAAGAATGTTGATTTATTATGTTGAGAGACATTTTTACAACGACATTCAAGAACGATAGAAGGTTGTGATATCTATAGACGTGTTCAATTTTAATAGTCGATGTTTCACTTAAAACAGATGAAAAAAAAGAGTTCAACGAACTTATACGTTTGTTTGCAATAAATGACAATGTGCTTCAAGACACTAAAAAAAATGCAATGATTCAACATGTATCTCAAACAATTACAACAAGAGGATGAAACAATATTGCAGGATTAGATGATTGACCAATTGGAAATTGAGTTACTGATTGCTAATGATAAAAATTACGCTCATACAAACTTATGAACAAAATTAGGTCTTTTTAATGATTCTCTGTGATATGTTTGAAGTATTGTCTACAACCCAAAAATGGCACCCTCTTAACCACTTACATATGTAATGATTTGATTCAATAACTACAAAGATATTATTTTTGTTGATTTATAACTCAAACTAAAATTCTAATCATTAAATGGAGTGACCTGATCTCACTACTTTTAACATATGATTGTTTTAAGAGATGAAAGAGTGGTAAATGAGTAGAAAAAAGAAAGGAGGAAGAGAAAATAATTTAATAATAGAAGAAATAAATATATACATTAGGATGGATATTATAAACTTATTTTCTACTACAAATATATCATTCACATATATATAAGTTTATATATTTAATTTTAATATTACATAACATAAAAATTGATTATATTAAATTTGTTTTTATAAATAATAAATATTTACTTTTAATTTATGTGGTTTCAAATGTTATTAGTTTTTAGATATCTTAAAAACAAACCCAACCTGTTATATTTATGTATATATATATATATATATATATATATATATATATATATATGAGGTAGTTTAAATAATTTTTAAGGAAGCTTTTAGTTGGAATAAATAAGTTTTATTTAATATTATTTATAGATTTATATAAAATATATAAGTTTGTTTAAGAAAAAATATATGTCTGTTATTTTTATAGTGTTTGATCAAGAATATGGACAATTAAATTTAACCTGTAAAGAGCAATTAAAATTTATATAAAATCTAAGAATCATCAAAAGAAAAGGATAAGGAGAGCAATTAGTGTATAATGGAAAAATCTTATCGTCATTTTGCTCTTGAATCTCCTTTCCAAAACTTTGTAATATGCTTTAAAATCAAATTGACAAGGTGAATGCTTGAAATTGAATATAGGATTGTAAATGTGCTCAAGACTATAATGACAATGGCTATTTGGGAGATAATCTTGAGAGCGTAGACTCCTTTCAACTCTAAGTGCCCCAAATGTTTGGGTCACCTTGCATTTATAGAGATGTTGGAGGGAAATGGAGGGGAAATTTCTCTTTCATATTTCAAATGGAGGATGGCTCTAGAATGGAGAAAGTTCTAAAGATTGGAAATATTTAGACCTTTTTTAGAATGTATGTGATTTAAAAATGGAGGGAATACTTAGGATTTTGACATTTGAAAAATAAGAATATTTGGTGAATGGTTATTATGGGATTTAAAGAATTGTTTAATTTAGAAGGTGAGAAGGATGAGGTTAGCATATAAAAAGGGGATATAAGGGATATTTAAGAAAAGAAATAAAATAAATGGATTAATTAGGAGAGATGGATAAAATATCAGAGGATGTTAGGTATAATTACATGAGTTAATTGGATGAGCTAAATTAGATACATGCATATAATTTAATATATATATTTTTTA
The DNA here is from genome assembly GCA_037957365.1 of Torreya grandis. NCBI lineage: Eukaryota > Viridiplantae > Streptophyta > Pinopsida > Cupressales > Taxaceae > Torreya > Torreya grandis. Next base: position 1,060,821 of record JARHVA010000034.1, read on the forward strand.
TAATATTTTTAGAATTGTAAATATTTTATTTAATATATAAAAAATTATTTCAATTTATATAATATTTTTTTTAATATTTGATTATCAATATTAAAATATTTTTTTAAAAATAATATATAAAATTAATTTAAATACAAAATTTGTATATTATTTTGTGTATTATAATATAATAATTTAAATTACAAAATTAAAAATAAAATTTATTTATCAAATATATTATTATGTTCTAATTAATATATATTAATTTTATAATTTATAAATGAAAAATATTAAAATATATTAAAAGCCAATTTTTAATTTTTAAATTGATTTAATAAATATTCAATGCATATATTCTATTAAATTGTTATATTTATTTTGGAAAGGCTTACTGTATTTAAATGTGTCAAAAAAATTGAAAAGTTTATACAAATATGGTCCTGGTCAAGATTTTTTAGAAATATTATTTTAAGACTGCTATGTCAGCCACAGCTTACTTTTAAGGCAAGTGGAATCTGCCATCAAAGACATCTGATATGTACAGGTCATTCTCTACATAAAATCCAAGAATTAAGTTCACTTTTATTGTTATTGTCTTTCCAAGCATGCTGGAGGGCATAGCATCTGTTGGATATATTTGATATATTGTGAGGTTTGGTTTAATTTATAATTTGTTTAATTGAATTGCTTGGTCTTTTGTTGATGTGATATGTCAAGGAATGTGGTTTTTGTCAGGTTTAGTTGAAGATAATATTTGTTTGCCAATTTGCCTACGTTTTCCCAATAGTTAGCAGAATATATTAAGGACAGCACACCAAATGAATGCAAAGCTTTGGGGACCCAGAGATAAAATAATTGACCCTTACAGATTGGCACTACAACAATGTTATAATTTAGACAAAACTTTATCTTCCAGATTTTAAAACGGTGCACTGGGCATCTATTAGCATAAACAATAAAATTTAGATTCTACACACTGCACCAAAAAAACACAAAAATGAGATTCTACAGTGAAGTGTGGAATGGATAAACTTTCAGTGTTGGAAGTGTAGGTCAAGAATATTGACTTATTGAAGATTTTCTGTATGGAATTTTTAAGGAAGCTTTCAGTAGGGGTGATGGAATGAACATTTTAAGTTTTGTTGGTGATATTGTTCAGGTGGTAATAGAATGCAACTAAAAAGGGGGTAAAAATTTATTGAAACAAGCTTGAGAATGGGAAATTACATCTTCATATCCTACTTCAGAAGTTGAGCAAGAGTCGGGGATAATCCCTCAGGCAGCTCATACTGATTGTGAATAGCCCAATTTGGCCCATGTTCTGTGGCCCATTTAGCAAGACGGTCCACCACACTGTTCGACTCCCATGAAATATGCTTAAAAGAAATCAACTCGAAAGACGAGCTTAACTGTTGAATCTGCTTAATGATTGTGGCCAGCTTCCAATCCACACTGTCTAAATTACAATTTTTAATCAAATTAACCACCACTTGCGAGCCGGACTCGCAGATAATACTGAGCCATCCCTGTTGACAGCATGTTTTCAGCGCCTCCAGGATGGCCAACGCCTCCATACAATTTGTTAGTATGGTGCCCCTGATAAACCGAGAACAAAAAACGGACAGCCCCTGTGTTATCTCTCCCAACCGCTCCAATTCCAGCAACACCCAGGTTCCCTCTAGCCGAGCCATCCACATTGATCTTCATAACTCCCTCCACAGGTGGCGTCCATTTGCCCAGCCGACAAATAAGACGCATCCTCTGCCTGCCGCAATGCAGGGGGCGCGCTTGGCCACAGGGGGCGTCCCCAAAGGCGTGCTAGGAGAGAGACGCGACAGCACCAAGGCGTCCTGCTCCAATTCGACCCTATATCTGCCTTTCACCTAGAGCGTTTCCTGAAGGGCGCTTAGCACTCTTGACCACACCTCTCTGATGTTCAAAAAACGCTCTTGGAAGATTCTCTTGTTTCTTTCAATCCAGAGGTGCCAGAGGATGAAAGTAGGACCCACAGCCCAAGCATTCTGCAGAATAGGCGCCCTGCTGGGAGGCTTATCCTGGCACTGCCAGAACTCAGTCAAGGACGCAGCATGCCAACACGGGCGCCCCCAGGCATCCCACCACAGGTGCCATAATCTTCCAGCGAAAGTACATTGAAAAAAGATATGTTCCCCATTCTCTTCGCTGTCTCTGCAAAACACACAAATTGAGGGCCCTTGAAAACCTCTTTTTGAGAGATTGTCCCAAGTAAGGCAGCGCCTATAGGTAAGAGTCCATAAGAAAAAATTACATTTCGGCCAAGCAGCCGAATTCCATATTTTCTTGCTCCAGAGAAATTCGGTTTCACCATAATGTTTCTTCGTCAGCTCCTGATACCCTGAAGAGACCAAATACAAACCACTGGAATCACCTCCCCAAGCCAGTATGTCCCTCTCTCTCAAAAAACTACATCCCTTGTTATCAAGAATGTGGGCTAAATCTTGCCTATCCTCCAAGGTCCCTCCAGCAGGCCAGGCAGCCTCCTTTTTCCATTTATAAGCAATGGCAGTCCCCACCTGGTACGCTTCCTTATAGTGCTCAACTGTACTCCATCCCGCATTTCTAAACACATCACAAAGGCCCTGTAAGTGAGGATGGGAGACAAGGATGGGGGGAGGGCCATTCCAAGAATCATCCCAAAAAAGCGTATCAGCTCCGTTGTTGCAAATCCAAAAAAGGCCGGCCTGCACTAAGGGAGTACCAAGCTTGAGGGTGTTCCACACCATGGAGCTTCTTCCCTCAATGGAGACCCTGGGAATCTCCGCCGGATTAGCACCAGGAAAATACTTCAAAGCCAGAATACGGGCCCAAAGGTGGGATTGGTTGGTGCACCACCGCCAGTAGAGCTTAGCCGCAAGAGCTTGGCTTGCCAAGATAGCCGATCTGAGCCCAAGCCCTCCCTCCCTTTTAGGCCTACATACAGTGGCCCAATTAATCAGGCTCTATTTTGAATTCCAGAGATTGCCGCTCCAAAGAAATTGCCGGGAGAGGGCATCATATTCATGAAGAAAATACATCGGAGCAGCTTGGACCATGCTCCGGTAAATGGGTAGTGCTTGAATAACAGATTGGAGAAGAGTCACCCGTCCCGCCGTAGTGAGCCACCTATGGGTCCAATGGTTGACTCTCTGCCTTAATTTATTCAGAATGTTCTCACAAAAGAGCCTGGGCTGCCTGCCAATCACAATGGGGACCCCTAGATAAGTCACCAGGAGAGGTTGTGATTGGAATCTAAGAATAGCCCCAATCCTACGCTGAATAGATTCAGGTGTATTAAAGAAGTAAATGGAGGATTTATGTCCGTTTAGTTTCTGTCCAGAAGCCATTAGGTAAGTGTCCAAAGCATTTCGAAAAGCTTGCGCCCCCTGAGTCCGGGCTTTTCTTGCTAAAATGGTGTCATCCACAAATTGGAGGTGAGTCAATTTGGCAGCCCCATTACCCCACTGCCATCCCTGAATCTGGTTTTGTGTTGCCTGAGTCTTTATGAGCCGACTCAGCCCCTCAGCCAAAATAATAAACAGGTAGGGAGATAAAGGGTCCCCTTGGCGAAGACCTCTAGATGCCCCAAACAATCTAGAAGGCGCCCCATTAATGAGGACAGAATAAGACGGCGTGGTGACACAGCTCATTACCCAATTGATCCAATCCTGGCTAAAGCCAAAAGCAAGAAATATTTTCCGCATGAAACTCCAGTCAACCCTGTCATACGCCTTAGCCAGGTCGAGCTTAATGAACATAGCTTTCTCCTGGGACATGCTCATTGAGTGGATTGCTTCCGAAGCAATCACCACTCCATCAAGAATCTGCCTGCCAGCCACAAAGCCCCCCTGTTCCTCGGAGATGATCTTAGGAAGCCACCCTTTGAGTCTCTCCACAATAAGCTTGGTGATAATTTTGTACACCATATTGCAAAGTGCAATGGGCCGAAAATGATCCAACTGGTTTGCCTGTTCATTCTTCGGTATAAGCACCAGGAAGGTCACATTAATCACTCTGAGCATCTCTTTGCTGTGGAAGGACTCCCACACCACCTCAACTAAATCTTGGCTGATTATATCCCAGAATGCTTGAAAAAATTCAGCCAGGAAACCATCCGGCCCAGGTGCTTTACCTTTGCTCATAGCAAAAACCACTTTCTCCACTTCAGCAATGTCAATCGGTTTCAGGAGGGCGTCATTCATTTCTTGCGTGATTAGAGAAGGTATGCAGGATAAAACCATGTTTTCCTCCAAATCAGCATTACGTGCAGCTCCAGCAAGAATTTCAGAGTAAAAACGGACAGCTTCCTCAGCAATGGCAGGGGCCGAAGAGATACGAGTCCCTTCCGAGGTAACAAGAGAAGCAATATAATTTCGGTTGCGCCTGGCCTGAACCGACTTGTGAAAAAAGGCCGTGTTTCTATCACCTTCCTGAAGCCAATCAACCCGGGCTTTCTGCTTCTAGAAAATTTCTTCCCGGAGTTCCCACTCATTAAGGTCATTCAGGGCCTCAAATTCAGTCCTGCGGAGCTCATCCGACAAGCCGAATTCAAGGATCTGTCTGGTGATGCTGTCCAACCTGTCTTGTGCTTTCTTCTTCATAGTATAGATGTTGCCAAAATTGCTCCTGTTCCACACCTGTAACTTCCTCTTGACATACTGAAGCTTCTTGGTGAAAATATACATCATTGTACCGTACTCAGGGCCCCCTTGCCTCCACCAGTGTGTCATAAGGTCATGAAGAGAGGGATCCCGAAGCCACATAAGCTGAAACTTAAAGGGAGGTTTCTTTGGGCCAGCAATGAAATTGGTTGTGAGCTTAATGGGCCAATGGTCTGACCCTCTCCAATCCAGTATTTCAGAGGCAATAGAGAACGAACTAGATAACCAAAAGCAAGATACAAGAAATCTATCTAACCGCTCTGAGATAGCCTCATTACCTGATCTTCTGTTGCTCCAAGTAAACCGGCCATTGATGGGTTTGACATGAGATAGGCGCAGCTGATCCAGGTTGATTCTAAGAAGCTCCGATGACGGGTCAAGACGATTAAGTCCTCTTTTCTCCTGCAGGGTGAGGACAGCATTGAAATCTCCACTCATTATCCAAGGCAGGTAAGGGCAGCAGCTCCGAACATAACATAAATGTTCCCACAACTTCCGTTGTCCATGGATATCCCCAGGTGCATAGATATTAGTAACCAAAATCAGCTCTCCAGATTCAGGTGAAGACATAATCATGGTCAGTGCCGAGAAATTAGCCATCCACTGGATTGGAGTGACCTTCGCTGGATCCCAACAAATTGCTAATCCCCCAGCACTCCCTAACGCCCCTACACACTGGCATTGACCATAAGTCCACAATTTGGGAAAGCACCCAAACATAGCATCCACTGACAGCTTGGTCTCCTGAATACATAATATATCCGGAGAGTGTTCCAAAATCAACTTTCGCATAGTTTTTTGTCTAGGGGTACTATGCAGCCCCCTTACATTCCATGAGAGCACTATCATTGGCTAGGTTGGGTGAAATGCTCATCCAAGGTTTTAACCACTCCTGCTTCAACCAATAAGTCCCCTGTGAGCCTGAGCTTCTCTTGGTCCTTTCTGCGGCCTGGTCTGGAAGATGTGGAAAAAGAGACTTTTTTGAAAGGTCTCTGCATTAAACCCAAAGCTTTCGAAGCTCCTTTATCTTTCTTATATCCCTCCTTATCTTTAACCATGTCCACCCAGCTGCCCTCCCTGTTCAGCTGCACTGAAGGACCTCCCAGGGCCCCTTCGTTCAAGGCATTCTCATTATCTTGACACTGTTGCAACTCCATATCCTGGGAACCAATGAGAAGGGCGCAATTCTCAGCGTTCTCTGATGGTCCTCCCTCCTCCAAAGGTGGAATACCATCCTCAATGGCCATGCTGTCTAGAGCTTTAAATCGATTAAAGCTCACTTCTAAAGATCTATCTTTACGCTTCTGATTGCGTCCTCTCCCTCGCCGGCGAACTTGGGTAAAGCCGTCCCTGTCAAGGTCAACATTCTCCATAGTTCCCCCAGTCACACCTATCCCATTTGAATGGGCATCAACATTCGTAGCCTTTCCCCGCGAGGAGGTTGGAGTTACCTAATGAGACGTTTGTCTTGCCTCTTGACCTCCCTTAGGCTCCATCCCTCTGAACCTTCCAGCCTGAGGGCATTGACGGTGCAGATGTCCATAGACATGACAAATTCTACAACGAAAGGGGATCGCTTCATAGTCGATTTGCTGGACCCAAGATGTCGCTCCCAAGCAGATTTCCATTGATTCAGGTAAGGGATTATTAAGATTAATTTCCACACAAATTCTAGCAAAGGAAATAAGCTTTTTATCTAGAGACTGATGAGCTACAGCAATTGGCGTTCCCAGAAGATTGGCAATTTGACGTAAGATATCTTCCCACCAAAATTCTAATGGCAGTCGCGGGAGACGGACCCAACCAGGCACACTGGCAGGCAAATCCTCTGCAGAATTAAACCCAGGATGCCAGGGTTTGACAAACAGACCAAAACGGTCATAAAAATATGGTCCACCCTCGAATATGCGGTTTCTGTCAGCTACAGAGGAGAAATTTACCAGAAAATAGCTGTTGGCAGCCAGCATTATGTCAATATCCCCCTCAACCTGCCAGGTGCGCCTCATCCATGCTTCCAGAGCAGATTGGGATACGCGAATCCCCATGAATTTGCAAATCAGGGTGTGAGCCCCCAGATATTCAAGATCCTCCTTGACAGAATCCTGGGCAATCACCAGCACCGGTCTGTCTTGGCTGCGTGGGAAACAGCCATTGACCTTCGAAATTTTTGGTTTCTCCCTCAGCTGAAACGCCTCCCCAGCATGGGAAGCTTCCTCCAAGCCTTGTCGTGCTGCCCCTGTGCCCTCGCCCACGCCCACGCCCACTCCCACGCCGTTCTTCTCCTTCCCTCCATACGCTGCCATCGCGCCTTTTAAGTTTAATGTCTTCAGGGGGTAATAGAATGGATAAACTTGTTTGTGAAAGATTAAATGTTTACTATTTTTATAATTTTTTATTTTTTTAAAATTGTAAGTATTTTGTTTAATATATAAATTTTTATTTTAATTTATTTAATAGTTTTTATAATTTTTTATTATTAATTTTTAAAATTTTATAAAAATGATATAAAATTTATATGTTTTCTTTAAAATTATAATATAATAGTTAAGAAAGAAGTTCATAATTGATTTGAGTATTTGTTATATTTAATTGATTAAAAATAATTTTTTTTTAAACTTTAAAGATATTTTAAAAAATTAAAATATTTTCATTTTAATTAATTTTATTATTATAAATATTAAAAAAATTAATTTTTAATTAATATAATTATAAAATTGAAGTTTTCTTGATTTATAAAATCAATAAATATAATCAAGGTAATTTTTTTCTAAAAGTCTTCTTTGATAATTTGTAATCATTGTTAATTAAGATTTAATATTCAATTTTTTAATCTTTGCATTTTATTTAATTGTTTAAAAATTATATTAAAATTATTATTTTTTTGAAATTTTTCAATACAATTTAAATGAAAGTTTTAGAGGGCCTTGGGTATTTTTTAGGGGTGAAATTTTGCTAAATGGTAAATTTTAAGGGATCAAAATATGGGTTGTACAAATAGTTATCACAAGGTATTTTTCAAGTTTCGCTTAAATAATGACAAACAATGTAAATATTTATAATATATCGCTAGAAAATAAATACTTTCAAGCATTCAAATTCGCCCTAATTTGATGCCATTTGTAAAGTCCACTATTATTTTTCGCCACAAATTATTATTATAAAAGTTTTTCTTACCAATATTTTCGCCTACAAATACAAAAAAAAATGCTTGTACGGATAGTATAAATATAAAATAAATATTTAAGTATAAGTTGACATTTAGACACGGACATATAGTTTTTTTAAGTCATTTTTATATTTATAATTTCTGGTTGTTTGAGTGGTTTTGGACCTCTAGGAGATATAATGCAAATTCTAGATTTTGGAAGGTCTTATTGGATTTTAAACTTAGCCATATATCAAGGTTTCAAAGTTTTAGACTTAACTATATTTCAAGATTTCAAGGTTTCAGACTTAACTATATTTTAGGATTTCAGAATTTCAGGGAGGCATTATAGGAGATAAATAAATAGACACTCTAAATAAGTTGGAATAATGGTGGGAATGATGGATGGTTTGTTGTACTATAAATAATATTTTCCTCAAAACATTATATTTTTCACTTCATGTAATTTCTTAAATATCAAACATTCACCAAAATCATATTCTTTCTATTAGAAATTGATAATTATTCGTCTATAATATGTTTGACAACGGCTTGAGGATTCGCCTATCCTTCTACATCATATATATTTTTCCAGTCCTTAAAAAATACCCTAATCGTTATACCTTCAAAGTAAAGAAAATCTCGATACAAATCTTTATTGTTGTCAAAATGTTATATATAATTGGACAAAAGAATTCAATCTCTGTAAAAATTATTAACAATTCCCTTTTCAATATTTCTTTTATTCTTAAAAATTGTCATATCCACATACCTATAAATATTGAAATAATATATTAATTTTTTTAATTTTAAATTAAATAACATATTTGAATCTTTATATATATTGTTATTATAAATATGAAAAAAATGTCTATATTAATATTAAAAAATAAAATTTTAAATTTCAAAAATTATCATAACCATTTAATATTAACTATTTGGGGACCATTTTTTAATGTCTAGACAAATATGGTAATAGAGTTTTATAAATAATTGAATTGTATATCCTATGTTTACTTTCTTGACATTGTTGTTGATGTTGATGTGATATGTCTTTGGATTTTTGCATAACATGCGGTTTTAGTTATGATTAGGTGGTTGAACATAATATTCATTTGTGAACTTGACTACATTTAGCAGAAGGGTTTTAGGACAGTCCACACAATGAATGGACTCTCATTCGCATGAAAAGCTTTTGTGATTTATAGATAAAGTAATCAAATTTTACAGATTGTCACTGGCCCACTACACAAATGTGATAATTTAGACAGAACTGCATTTGACCAGCTTTTAAAATGACCACCTTGCTTACAGAGTGCATTGGATATATATATATATATATATATATATATATATATATATATATATATATATATATATATCACTTATTTTTAATATGGTAACATATCTTTTTAAGACTGGTTTAAAGTAGGACATTGCATGATTTAACACTGACCACCTTGCTTTTACCTAATTTTAAAATAATGTTGTTAGTTATTTATTTAGATTTATTATGAAGAGTGTTGTAATTTATAATGATAATTAGTTTAATGGTGGAGTGTAATGGTGTGAGTGTATTTATAAAAATAGTTAATTTTAAATTTGATATGATTGTTATAAAATAATTTTTTATTTTATTTTAAAAAAATAATTTAAAAATGTCATTTTTGTGAATTATTATTTGTTCAAAAAAATTATTATAAAACGAATTAATTTGTTAACATCGTGAAAGTTGATTCTGAGTTAAAAATATACACTCTCAATTGTACAAATACAACCAATTAAACTAGGCCCTTTAATTGGATGTTAATTGTTACATCATATTCATAAAAATATCAGTATTATAGGTCAAGAATGTTGAATTATTATGTTGAGAGGTGTCCCTACAATAACATCCCATGTGGACTTTGAAATGTTAGAAATGAAGTTCCAAGTTTGCATGCATTGTAAGGGCAAATTTTGGATGTTATTATTTGATTTCATTTTTGACATCATCAAGAGAGCACCATTCAAAGCCTAAGACTGTTTTAGCCTTCAATAACACTTTCAGTGGTCGTTGTAGTTTTGCATGAGTTTTAACGGTCATAGCATGACATACTTCTACTATTTTGGTGTGGCAATTGATCTAACTTGTTCTTCCACCATGTTGTAGGACACATCATCCTTGTACACCATGTTTGGTTTGTGATAAACCCATTATGAGGAATTAGGGATATCTAAGCTCATTTTATGTATATATTCCTCCTACAATATGTATTTAGGATATAGGTCATATACAATATATTTTTAAGTTTGGTGTATATATTTAAGATGAAATATAGCCACAAACCAATAAACTCAAAATAAATAAATATCATTGAAATTTTATTGGCAACTTCCAACAATACATATCTTAGAATGTAAATTTGCAACCGTTCTTTTAAAAAATGCCCTTGTAAACTATATTGCAAATTATGCTGCAAAAACTTAGAGAAAAGTTTTAAAACATATCAAAAAAATGTTTATGAAACATATAAATATTTAAAAACGTGAATAACTTATCACATGATAGTGTTAACCAAAACAATTATTAAAAGAGATAAAGGGGCAATGGAGACATGCCACATGTTGCTAGAAATTTCATTAATGGATTGTCTTAGAGTATTTTTATCGTTGAATGTTGCCATAAAGTTTATAAATCATTATTGAAAAAGGATGATGAAAGTGAAAGGCATTGATAGACATTGCATTATGGAACATGTATCACTCATTGAGGCCACAAGATCTTAGATATATAATCTTAAAATTCATAAAAGAGAAAAGTGGAAACCAAGAAAAACATGTGTTATTGTGTGGGTATGACCAAGCTTTTGTAGCATCCTAAAACAAGATAGTTAACAATTTGTGAATTTTTGTTGGTTTAAATTATTATTGTACGAACTATTTCGTGATATTGAGAGAGACATTCACCTTAAAAATGATATAATAAAATCTAATTAAGATCAATTTCAAAATAATCCTTGAATACATGATAAGTTATTGAAACAAATAATGAAAATGAGGATCTAGCCAAACATAGTTGAATATGAGTGGGAGATCATATCAAACCTACACCAATAACCTACACCAATGACAATTTTTACAAATTTCTGAAATTAATATTTTAAATTTATTTGGCCTTAAATCTATTTTATAAGATTTGATTTATTTTATAATTTAAATCTATTTTTTGAAGTTTAATTTATTTTTTAATTTATTTAAAAATTTGAAATACTAAATATGAATGATATATAGTAAATGAAAAGATTTTTTTTTATTTATAATTTCATTTTACTTTTAAATTTAATTGATATGAATATAAAGTGAATGAAATAAAATCAATTTTATATAAAAATTATATATAAATATTTGTAAAATATTTTCTAGAGTATGACTTTTAAAACAATTTTCACTTTTATATATTTATTAAATGTTTATAAAATTTTATTAATAAAGAGAAAATGCTCCCTACATTGAGTGTGGGATGAAAATAAATAACAAACAAACTGAGTTTCATGCAATTTGTTGCATAAATATCCGTTTCAAACAAGAATTATTTTTAGATAATTTATTCATTTATAATTAAATTTAAATTTAAAGTTTTAAAAATAAAAACATAATAATTTTTATTTTTATTATTATAACATATAAATATTTTACATCAAAAATTATGTCATTACTTAAATTTATATTCATATTTTTTAATGTTAAATTTTGCATATTAAAAAAATTTATAAAAGTTTAAATTTTAAATGTGACAATATATAACTCAAAATTTAAAATTGAGTATTTATCATTGAAAAAATGGAATCAAATAATAATAATAATAATAAATGTTATAAAATTTTAAAACTAAAAGATAAAAGATAAATTAAAAAAAAAGAATATTTAATTTTTAATTAATTAAATAATTTTTATTATAAATATTAAAATATTTAATTTTTAATTAGTTTAATTGTAAAATTAAGATTTTGTAGGTCATAAAATTAGACAAAAGTTTTTAAAAATATATATATTAATTATATTTATTGATGAATAAATATAGTCAAAACATTTTTTTCTCTAATTAAATTAAGTTATATTTGTAGGTCATAAAATTAAAATAAGATTTTTTTTTTAAGAAAATTACATTAATTATATTTATTGATGAATAAATATAATTAAGACATTTTTTTTTAAAACAAATCTTCTAATTTAATTTACTTTATTTTTTTGGTTCGAATGTGAATGCAATGGAGTCTTCAAGAAGAACTAATGATTCAAAAGAATAATTAAATAAAAATAATGTTTTATTTTAAAAAGCTAAAAAAATTCTATTTTTTTTTAACACAACATAAATGATTGTTTTGGAAGACCTTCAGACTACATAAAGCCTTGCTTTGTAGTGTTCAAAAAAAAAGTTATTTTTTTAACATAACATAAATGACTGTTTTGGAAGGCCTTTAAACTAGATAAAGCCTTGTTATGCAGCATTATCTTTATCAAAATATTATACTTATAAAAATTGATAGCAACTTTGTCATTGTCAAAATTATTATACTTAGAAAACTTAATATTGATAAAGTGGACATTCTCAGTGATTATTATTAAAAATCTTCTTTTAATAAATATTTTATTTTAGGAGTTGTCCTATTCATATGCATATAAATTTTGAAAGGAAATTATTAGTTTTAAATTTAAAAACTATTCAATTATTATAGATTTTGAATAAATGTTATTAAATTTTTAAACAAAATTCTTATTCGAATGTTTATATATATTGAGTGGATGTTATTAAATATATTTATTTTTAATATAGTTTATTATATATTATTAATTATTTTTAATTATAAAATAAAAACAAAGATTTATATATTGTAATTTAAAATAGATAGCTGACATCTCTTTCATAGAGATTGTTTGTTTGAAATTTTATTATTTTTGTAAATACACTTGTATATTTATAGATAGATAAATTGAAATTTTGGTAAAATTGGTGCATATAATTAACTTCTAACAATTAGAAAGACGATAACCATAGATTGATTGTCTTGATTCAAAAGAGATATAAAAAATATGCTACAATCATACAAAAGTAAATATTCTTGGTAGTTGGTCAAAATAAATATAAAGATATTGTACAAATATATATATATAAAATCAAAAGTTTCAAAAGTCACTATATCAATTTAATAATATTAAATTCAAACTATTAACCAATACACATTTTTGAATTTCAAGACCATAGTCATAGAGTATTTTAGAAATAATTGAACTATGTACCTATTGTTTACTTTTGTTTACTTTCTTGGGCATTGTTGTTGTGATATGTTTTTGAATTTTGATTTGTTGATGTGATATGTCTTTGGATTTTTTATAGCATGTGGTTTTAGTCATGATTAGGAAGTTGAAGATAATTTTTTTATGAACTTGGCTACGTTTTCCAATTATTATCAACGGTTTTTGTAATTCATGGATATATTAATTAAGTTTTACATAGTGTATTAGGCATTTATTAGCATTTAAAAATAAAATAAATTGTCAATTTTTTTTTAATATGGTAATTACTATCACATAGGATTGTATTGTTATGCAATTGTTTAATGATACAATGGAGAAACCTCCAAAGCCATGGGACCTTGGTAATTTAAGGTTAATATCCGGACGACTTGTTTTTATTTTTAAAAAATAATTTAAAAATATCATTTTTGTGAATTATTATTTGTTTAAAAAAATTATTATAAAACGAACTAATTTGTGAGCATCATGAAATTTGATTTTGAGCTGAAAATATATGCTACCAATTGTACAACTACAAGCAACTAAACTAGGCCCTTTAATTGAATGTTAATTCTTACATCATATTCATAAAAATATCAATATTATAGGTCAAGAATGTTGAATTATTATGTCGAGAGGTGTCCCTACAATAACATCCCATATGGACTTTGAATTGTTGGAAATGAAGTTCCAATTTTACATGTGTTGTAAGGGCAAACTTTGGTGGATATTATTTGATTTCATTTTTGACATCATCAAGAGAGCACCATTCAAAGCCCAAGACTGTTTTAGCCTTCAATAACACTTTTGGTCATCATTGTAGTTTTACATGAGTTGTAACGGCCATAGCATGACATACTTATAATATTTTGGTATGGAAACTGATCTAACTTGTTCTTTCACCATGTCATAGGACACGTCATCCCAATACACCATGTTTGGTTTGTGATAAACCCATTATGAGGAATTAGGGATATCTAAGCTCATTTTATGTATATATTCCTCCTACAATATGTATTTAGAATATAGGTCATATACAATATATTTTTAAGTTTGGTGTATATATTTAAGATGAAATATAGGCACAAACCAACAAACTCAAAATAAATAAATATTGTTGAAATTTTATTGGCAAATTCCAACAATACATATCTCAGAATATAGATTTGCAACCATTCTTTTAAAAAATGCCCTTGTAAACTAAACTTAGAGAAAAATTCAAAAACATATAAAAAAATGTTTATGAAACATATAAATATTTAAAAATGTGAATAACTTATCACATGACCGTGTTAACCGAAATAATTATTAAAAAAGATAAAGGGGCAATGGAGACATGCCACATGTTGCTAGAAATTTCATTAATGGATTGTCTTAGATTATTTTTATCATTGAATGTTGGCATAAAGTTTATAAATCATTATTGAAAAAGGATGATGAAAGTGAAAGACATTGATAGACATTGCATTATGGAACATGTACCACTCATTAAGGCCACAAGATCTCAAATATACAATCTTAAAATTCATAAAAGAGAAAAGTGGAAACCAAGAAAAACATGTGTTATTGTTTGGGTATGGCCAAGATTTTGTAACATCCTAAAACAAGATAGTTAACAATTTGTGAATTTTTATTGGTTAAAATTATTATTGTATGAACCATTTCGTGATATTGAGAAAGACATTCACCGTAAAAATGATATAATAAAATCTAATTAGAATCAATTTCAAAATAATCCTTGAATACATAATAGGTTACTGAAACAAATAATGAAAATGAGATCTAGCCAAGCATAGTTGAATATGAATGGGAGATCATATCAAGCCTACACCATGACCTATACCAATGATAATTTTTACAAATTTTTGAAATTGATATGTTAAATGTATTTGGCCCTAAGTCTATTTTATAAGGTTTGATTTATTTTTTAATTTAAATCTATTTTGTGAAGTTTAATTTACTTAAGAATTTGAAATACTAAATATGAATGATATAAATGAAAAGAATTTTTTTTAATGTATAATTTCATTTTACTTTTAAATTTAATTGATATGAATATAAAATGAATCAAACAAAATCAATTTTTTATAAAAATTATATATAAATATTTTCTAAAATATGACTTTCTAAAACAATTTTCACCTTTATATAAATGTTTATAAAATTTTATTAATAAAAGAGAAAATGCTCCCTACCTTTGGCATTGAGTGTGGGATGAAAATAAATAACAAACAAATTGAGTTTCATGTAATTTGTTTCATAACTATTTTTTGTATTTTTTTTTAAACAAGAATTATTTTTAGATAATTATTCATTTATAATTAAATTCAAATTAAAATTTTATAAAATAAAAATATAATAATTTTTATTTTTATTATTATTTTAATATATAAATATTTTACTTCAAGAATTACGTACTTAAATTTATATTCATATTTTTTAGTGTTAAATTTTACATATTAAAAAAAATATATAAAAATTTAAATTTAAAATGTGATAATATATAATTCAAAATTTAAAATTGAGTATCTATCATTAAAAAAATGGAATCAACAAAAAAAATTAATAATAAATGTTAAAAAATGTTAAAACTAAAAGATAAAAGATAAATTAAAAAAATTAGAATATTTAATTTTTAATTAATTAAATGATTTTTATCATAAATATTTAAAAAAATAATTTTTAATTAATTTAATTGTAAGATTAAGATTTTATAGGTCATAAAATTAGAAAAAAAAATTATATATATATATATATATATATATATAAATAAATAAATAAAGTTATATTTATTGATGAATAAATATAGTCAAAACATTTTTTTCCCTAATTTAATTAAGTTATATTTGTAGGTCATAAAATTAAAATAAGATTTTTTTGAAGAAAATTACATTAATTATATCAAACTTTAGGAGCTGAGGATTATTCTCTACCCCTCACGATTTGCTTGTAGCAACTATGAAAAGTTTGATCCATTTCCCCCCTTAAGGACAAGAAGATTATCTTACATGATGTGGCCGTTCATGTGCAAGTTTAAATTTTGGGACCCAGTAAATGGAAAAAAATGTCATTCGTGCATCTATATGTATCCACAAAGATGGCTTTGGAGGTTCTTGGGAAGAGAAAGGAGGGGGATCTCCCACATATTATTTTCTCCATCTCACTCTACTATTTACTCAATGTAGTCAGCTATATATTATATAAATAAAGGTGATCATGGTCGACAAAAGTTATCAATCTTGGGTTATTCAAGCCATGATTGTCCATTAAATATCTAGCAGTGGAGAAGCTATTGGATTAGCTATCTAGGGATGATGGGCACCTAGGTGAGGAGGTAGAGGTGGTGGCTACTATATTAGACTAGTAGGTGTTATTTCTTGCACTATATAGCTAGTAGGACTCGAATAGTAGCTATGGGAGTGCCCCATCCTATTTGATATGGGGGTGTTGCTCTCTACTATAAATCAAACTAGGGAGTGTTCCCCCTCAAATGGATAGTATGGGGTGGCTACTCAAATCATATCTCTAAGGAGTGGCCCCTTTGATCTCTCAAGAGAAGCGTGCACTCACCTTTGATCAATCAATCAGAGGGGAGTGTGCACTCCTTTCTATGCTCTCGAAGGGGGCATCCCCTGGGATCAATTAGCCCTGAGTCTTTATATCTATCTATCTATCAAGGATAGGGTGGATGCATTCAGTCCAATGAGAAACCCCCTCTATCTACTATCTATATGACGGTGGTGTGGTAGACTATAGTTGGGGAGGGAGGGCCCTTATGTGTGTGTGTGTGTGTGTGCACGCGTCTATGCGTGCATGTGCCAATAAGAGGCATAGTGGGACTAGCTTCCTAGATCTTTATCTCTATCTCTACATGGGATTGAGATTATTATGAATTGCCCTGAATTATATATCTAGCAATAGATCAGATCTATTGTATTACATATATATAATAAATATATGGATCGATCAGAGGGGAGTGTGTGCTCCTTTCTATGCTCTTTTAGGGGATTCCCCCTATGATCAATTGGTTTCAAGTCTTTATATCTATCTATCTATATAGGATAGGGTGGATACATCCAATCTAGTGAGCATCCCCCTCTATCTATTATCTATATGTGGGTGGTGTGGTAGACTATATCTAGGGAGGGAGGGCCATTATATATATAGGCCAATAGGAGACATATGGATAATTATTTCCCATATCTCTATCTCTAACTCTATATGGGATTGGGATTATTGTGAATTACCCTGAACTTTCTATCTAGCAACAGATCAAATATATTGTATTACATATATATAATATATATATGGGGTCCTCTCCTTTACATCCAAGGGTGGACATATAGAGAGAGGCATTATATGGGGTGGACCCCTCCCCCTACATCTATATATCTTATCTATCTAGTGCAGCCTATACTCTAGTGACAACCTCTAGAGAGATACCCCTCCCTATATATCTTCTATGGTAGTTGATATCTATAGAGATAGGTGAGATATTATTGGAATATTGGTGGATATATCTATCTTGGGTGGCCCCCTCCTCTATATATATTATCTATTTGGTGGTGGCTAGCATATCTAGTTCTCATATCTCGAGAAGGGGGACAAGCCCTATACGTGGATGGATAATAATTTATTATATAATCATAAATTAAATCCATCATTTGTTTATTATAGATATTTTGTTTTAGGCCCTTATGAGTTTATACTATCAGTGAATGGTTTTTCACTCTTTTTTTAGGTAATCTAGTGTCCCTACCCTTATGTATTTTTAGCAAAAAAATAAATGTATTATGTGTTTTAAGCAAATGAGTGGATCTTATGTCTGAGCTCCCGATGAGTTTATATTATTGGTGACTAATTTATCACCTTTTTTTGTACCCCTGGGGTCCCTAACCTTAGGTATCATTAGCAAAAAAATAAATTTGTTGTGTGTTTTAAACAAATGATTAATGGGCTTCCATGTATCACTAAGCTCTAGTTGCTCATCTCAATTGAGATTATTCATTATTAATATGTTTCCCAATTTCAATACCTTCTTAGATCTTATTTTTTGTGTCATGTTCATCCCTTACCAAAATCTTTACCATATCAACACAATATCATGTAAAGACTAATGAGTGTATTATGTTAAAGCTAAGCTCTTGGTGTCGTCTCAGTAGATATCAAAACTATCTTTTATATCATTAGTAAAAAAAATTAATTGTGTTTTAAGAAAATGATTAATTGGCCTCCATGTATCGCTAAGCTCTACTTGCTCATCTCAATTGAGATTACTCATTATTAAGATTTTTCCTAATTTCAATAGCTTCTTTGATCTTCCTTTTTGTGTAGTATTCGTCCCTTACCAAAATCTTTGTCATATCAACACAATATCATGTAAATACTGATGAACATGTTGTGATAACCTGAGCTCTTAATGTGGGCTCAGTAGATATCAGAACTATGTTCTTTGAACATTTATTAAAAATATCTTCCCATCTCAATTACATATGGTTGGTCACACATACAACCAATATGATCGAATTCACAGCTTAGTTAATCATGCTTCCAATTTTATTTTGTGGTATGAATATAGAATTTTTTAAACACTAGAAAACTACACACAAGGGTTCTAGATGTTGAAACACCCCCTAATCGAACCATTACCCAACCCCCAACCATGACCCTGAGTCAGTTTAGCTAACTAGCCAACTCATATAACCAACCCTTTACCCCACTTAACCTTGAACCCTTGACCATTGATGATCACCCTGATCGTCAATAGTTAGGTCTTTCCCATCTAAACAAAAATAACTCAAGCTGTGTGCAAGCTAACATGTCAAAATTTAATATGGATGGAAAGCTAACACATCACAACAACTGACCAAACCTCTTATGGAACCTTTTACCTCCATATCTCTTTTCCTATAAGAGGAGGGTAGTAGAAGGTGAAAAGGATCCATTCATCCAAGCATCCATCCATTTTAGTGATCAAGCAACTAGCAGTCATTAAGAGCAATCAAACTTCTTAGCAAGTTCTCCCTTTAGCGAGTCAGAAACTATGACATATACCCAAACCTCTACCAAAATTATTCTTCAAGAAAAGTACCATTACTTTACCGAAATTACTCTAAGATCAGCTACCAGCCATCAAGAAACTAGTTAAGTATATTTATAGTTTTCAAGTTCTGATTACTTGGTTTTTGACCCTAACCCCTCAGTATAATATATTCTAACCTCCTAACCCCAAAAAAACCATTAGCATCTTGTTGTACCCATTCTGTAACCATTTTCTAAAACACACCCATAACCTTTAACAACCATTGATGATTACCCCCAATTGCTAATCATCACCCTTAACATTGATTGTCACCCAACCACTAATGATCATCTTAATCGTCGACGGTCATCCCAACCATCGATGATCACTACGGTAGAAAATAATATCAAGTTATTTCAACCTACTTACCCTCAATCAAATTCCACTTTCTATCCTCTTACCTGTTCACAGAGACCCCACCTATTTTTTGGACCCATCCTGACCTATTTAGCATTAGTATTGACCCATTATTTGCTTAAATAGTCTATTTCCTTTATCAAGCATTTATTTCTTCTTGTCTTATCTTTTAATCTTTTCTATCTTTTGATGCAAGTATTTCATCTTTAGTTTTTTCAACTTAACTATTTTAAGAGTGTGGATTGACAGCCTCCTAGTGAACTCACGCTTCTTGGACCTAGCTTACGTTAGGCAATCCACCTTTTTATCCATCTAACAACCCCTTTACATGAATGATTTATTATTTATAGGTCATTCTTCCTAAGATGAAGAGGATCTCTTCACAATCACCTATATCACACGTGCACAAACAAATAGGTTCTTATACCATACATGCACTTTGTTTCTTACTTCTCCTTTAACTAGAGAAAATAAATTGAAATTGAGAGAAATATTTTGGCACATCTAATAAGACCTAGTAGCATCTAGGTGCTCTTTTCTTCCTTATTTTATGCTCATATAAAGAACTCAAAATTTATTTTGGGTGTAAAATAAACCTTGCATACATTGATTGATCACATGTTTAGCTCACATAATTAAAATTAAAGGCAAAGTAATTAAATCATAGCTCTACTTCTTTATCACACACCATACCAAACCACTTAAATAAATCAAAAAATCATAAAAACTAACATAAGGCCTGACTAGTGTTTCATCTCCTAGCGTATCACCTTCACCCTTTGGCTATCTTACTTGGAGGTCATTACCAAGAAGAGAAACTAAAACTTAGCTCTTTGGTTGAGTCTAAACTCTAAAAATCAATATATACTAGCTAAGCACCTGACACCCTTATCACTATGGTGTGTGAAGTGAGGGGGTAAGTCCCAATACCAACCACATATTGATTTACAACATAGATCCTTTTGAGAGCCTTGAACACTTGAAACCAACCATAGACTTCTTTTCTAGTACCTATTATACAAACCAAGTTCTTCTTCACATTTTCCAACTAAGGCATAAGCCAAAAGCGATATAAAAGGTACCCTAAGATTTTAAAGCACTTTAGTGTATGTTTGATTGCCTTGAGATATTTTTATTTTATTTTCTTTGTGTTTGAGTTTTGAGCTTTCTTTTATTTCTTTCTATTTTTTACATGGTCTTTACTAGACAACAATTGAGGAACCAAACCAATCAAAAGCCACCTTCCTCTTTTTCTTCCTCCATGGAGTATACCTCAGATTTTGAGGATTATCCCCATCCTTATACCCCCCTACCATGCCTTAGATTGTTGTCCAAGGTGATGCAAACTTTACCACCTTCCTTGATAACAACCATGTGGCCCTCCAACATTACCTCAACACCCTGTCTCACTGCACCCCTACTTCAGTTCCTCCTAGTGATCAACCTTATGGGATGCCTCCCCATATTATGGTTTCCACTACCTCTACCCAGCCTATGACCACTCAAGCATCTTCCTCCACCAATAATCCACCTACTACCTCCACCAAACACAATCAAACAACCCAACCAATAACCAAACACCACCTACACCAACCAATAACTCCTCTAACATAGGGGCAACCTTACCTCTAGTTACCAAAACCCCATCCACCATGGGGATACATTCTACCCATATTCCATTATTCCCCTCATCACTACCAACCTACCAATTTCCACCCCACTTCAAAGTGTGGTGCTTTCTATACCTTCTACCCTTCCACCCATTAGTACCAGAGTTACCACTCACCTGCAGCCAATTAACCTATCCATATGTCCAACCCAATCCATATCAATTCCTATATCTACCAATACAATCATACCTCTAAACCAACCCACGTCAACTCAACCAATACCTATGACACCTTACCCACACTATGTTATTAATCCACAATGATACATACATCCACCTTCTACCTAATCTTTTGTGCCCATTAATCTTTATGTGGCATCATCCCAACCTTTAATGACCACATACCAACATGTGGCATCATCTCAACCTTCTACCATCTATCCATATATTGCATCCACCCAACCACAACAAAGCTTACTATACAATTACGGAACTCCCTAACCCCAAACAGATTTAGTCAAACTATTGATGGACAAAATGACCAACCTAGAGTCATCTATCTCTAGGGATCACAGCCTATTATCTTATGAACAAATATATAATGAACCTATTTACCCATCCGTTCCTATCCAAACTTACCCTCCTTAATGGGAATTACCCAAATTTTCTAAATTCTAAAGAAAGGAGGACCCCCAACAATACTTAAGAGCATTTTGACATTCTTGCTTCTTGATTGCCTATGACAATGCTCTCCTTATTTTCACCTTTCCTATGTCTTTATCTGGACCAACATTAGATTGGTATAGTGCTATCATCAAGCACTCCATATTTTCCTTTTCCCAACTTGCCCAAACCTTTTTAGACCACTTTTTGATCAATATATCTAAAAAACTCTCCATCATCGATCTCTACTCCATCAGGGAATTTAATGATGAATCAATTGTTGATTTTGTAGCTCAATGGAGAGGTCTTATCAACCATCTCTCTTTCTCTTTTCCCCAACCTAAGTTGATTAAACTTTTCTCTCAGGGTTGTGCCAAACATATTGCCCCCACTCTGCAGGTTCAAACTTTTAAAATCTTTGATGAGGTTTTCACCATGGCACGTAAACTAGAAATCAAAGCCATCGATGAGGGGAAGTTGAAACTAAGAAATAAAAAATCTAGCTTCAAATCTAGTGCCCCTTCCCCATCCAAAACCAAAAACCAATCTAACTACCCTAATACCAAACCAAAGGCAGTGACAAACACGGTTGTCCTTAAAATTTCCCCCTCTTTGATTGTCAACCAACCCAACCAAACCAACACCTCTAACTCCCCCAACTAAAAAATCCAAAATCAAAACCAGGCTACCCCAAAATAATAAACTCTTCTAGGGGAGTTATATGCTTTAATTTTGGACAAGTTGCTCAAATCCAACATCATACAACTTCCCCCCATCAAACCTCCCCAACAATTTGATGCTTCTTGAATTATACCCAGTTGGTACAATGAGAATGATCTATGTGTTTTCCACCATGTCATTGGACATGAAGTTAGTAGGTGTAACACCTTCAAAACCATTATCCAAAACTTGATTGATAAAGGAGAACTTGCATTGGATAATCCCAACGCACCCCCAAATTAGTCACTCAATATCTTTTGACAACCTTTTCCCAATTATGCCCCTTCTATTAGCCATGATGATAAACAAGAGTCATCTCATCATCATGAGGTTCGTATAGTCAATGTAATTATCAATGAACCTATCATTAAGGAAACCATTGCCTCAACTACCTCTTCCTCCACTCCACTTTTTGAAGAGGTGGAATCACCCTCCATTCCTTTAGATACCCAAACAAAGGAAGCAACCACCTCCACTCCTCTACTTGAGGAGATAGCAGACTTACCCACCTCTCCTTTGATAGAAATGTCAAAAGAGACAACCATTTCCATCACACCTTCCGCCCCCATCATGGAATCACCTACTCTCTCTTTGGAAACCATTCCAAAAGGAGAGATCACCTTATTTATTCCTTCCATGGAGGAAACATCCTCTCAAATATTGTAACCTTTCACCAAAGACAAAGGTGGAGAAACCATTACCTCACCTCAACCTATGTGCCTAATATTTTAATCTGATTCCCAAAGAACCAAACCAATTTACAAACCCTTCTCTAGACTGGTCCTAAACCTAGACTTTTCCTCTCAACCTGATTTGGATCGAGCCACCTTTTGGCACTATCTTGGGTTCCCCTATCAAGATAAGCATGAAAATTTAACCTCACTTTCATCCACCATTAAACCTATTATCATCTCAATCCCTTCATCAAACACCTCTCCCCCCAAAACCATAGAAGAATGATCTAAACCACCTCCATCTGAAATCATGAAATCACCTTACACCTCTCTAATCAAACCTATCAAGAACCTAGGGGTACTTCCTACGCCTAAATTTATCCACCCATCTTTGAAGTTGGATTTAAACCCATATAGTCCACCAAATAAAACCTTAACCAAAGCAACCAAGAAGGTGGAACCACTTGAACTCCCACCTAGAACCAGAACCATACCACCCCCTTCTCTCTTACCTTCCATCTTGGGACCCCATCCTTCTTCCATCCTAAGATCTCATCCTTCTATAAATAAGGCCAACCCTCCCAAAGCTACCCAAACTAAACTTCCTCCCTTTATTTTACCTTTGCCTACCCCCTCCAAAATATCAAACTCCCCATCATTTTTAACCTAACTATATACCTCTACCTTCCCACCTCTCTCCAAACCCTCATCATCTCAATCATCCACCTATAAATATTTCACATTTAAACCTTCCACCTCAAAACCAACCAAAACCAAACAACCCTAACCAAAACCACCTACCAAAATCATTCTACCACCCACAACCCCCACAGTGAAACCTACTTCCAATAAAGCTCCCACACCAAAAACCAAAACCCCATCACCCTCAACACCTTTGCTCAAATCTTATTCAACCATTTTACAAAGGTTGTTATAAAATTATTCCTTAAACCTAACACCTATCAAACCCTTTGACCCTTCAAGTCCCAAATCATCTTAGTTCAATGATAGTTTAATCTGCTCATACCATAAGACACTTGAACATGACATGGAGAACTACAAAGCTCTCCAAGAATTTGTCCATAACTTATGGGATGAGGATGATCTATTATCAGATGAACCTATCTCAAACCCATCATCAAATCAATAACCAAATGAACCTATCCAACATTTACCTGCTCTTGCACTCTCACCCAAGATTGAGGAAGAACCGAAGTAGCCTTCTAGCCCAACACCTCCCCTCATCCACACTATCCATATGGTTACCCAATCTTAGGCCCAATAAAAGGATAAGGGAAAGGAAAAAGTGTCCATTCCATGTACATATCCTTCCACCCCACAACCTTCCAACCAAAATCAAACACCTTCAACTCCACCTTCACTAAAACCCAAAATATCCATTTTGGGTGCCCCTACCTCTAACCCTTCTGAATCTATCTGGTGAGTAGTTCTAAAATAGCTTCACCAGACACTGATGAAGATGAGCCTATACAAACTGATCAATACCTCACCCCATCATTGCCAAGTACTGATAGAGGCCCTATAATTTATAGAGATCTAACCTGAAGACCCTCAACCTCTTATAGACTTTGTCAGAGCTCTTCATCTTTCCACCCTTATCACATTCAAAGATTCATAAATACCTTCTATTCATCCTAAATATCCTAATCCTCCCCTCTTCATCATTGCATACATCAATCAAACCCACGTCAAGAGGGTGATGATTTATGAGGGAGCTAGCATTAAAATTATATCCTTTTGTGCTTATGACCAATTTCAGTTGTCAAAGAATATCATGTTGGAAACCACCACAGTCCTTTGTTCCTTTATTGATGTTATGGGAAAAACCTTGGGAACAGTCATCCTCCACATCTGCTTGGGACCTCACACACTTCTAGAGCTCTTCTACATCATAGAAGGTGATTTCTAATACAACATCTTCCCTGGATGCCCTTGGATCCATGCCATGAGTTATGTCCCATCCACCTTGCATCGATGTTTAAGTTCAAACATGAGGGTCAGGTCATCACCATAAAAACTGACCCTAGTCCTTTCCTATCTTGAAACATGACATATTGACCTAACAACATTCTTTTTCCTCACTCATCCACATCACCACCAACCAACAAAAACTCCACCTCTACCATCAACGAAGCTTT
Organism: Torreya grandis; assembly: GCA_037957365.1. NCBI lineage: Eukaryota > Viridiplantae > Streptophyta > Pinopsida > Cupressales > Taxaceae > Torreya > Torreya grandis. The sequence goes on from JARHVA010000034.1 coordinate 1,086,162, forward strand.
AACTAGCTCATATATCCCTTCTTCTCACATCCCCATAAAGGACCCCTTAGAACCTAAGTTCCAATGTCTCTCACTGGGAGACTATCATCTTTTGGCCTTGGATGCCTTTCATACTCCTCAAGAGTATGGGAATTTGGATCATGATCTTAGTTACAATCCCAATATTGTAACTATCATTCCTTTCAAGCTTCCCAACCACTAAACCAAATTCATCTATGGGGGACTTGATCATCCGATTCTCGCTTCCTCTACCACCTCTTCTATCTAACCATTTCCTCTAATTTATCCTATTTAGACAAATTAGAATTTTCTAAATCATATCTTCATAGGTGTTCCTGGAAGGGATTCAACCTCAGCTATTATGAACATGAACCCCATGAATTACCTTTGATCAAAACCCAGAAACCTCATGAGTTATTTGGCCTTGGCTTCATCCCACTATAAGAACCCATTGATTCACCCAAACCCATCACCACCATTAAGGAAGACATCCCATATTCAACAACCTCATCTCTTTCAACATTCAAATATTTCAAAACCATCCCTTCTAACTTTTTTTAATTCAATAATGTTAGTTTGGGCCCCATGACCTATCAAAAAGGTGGTTGAATTAAAACCTTTCCTTTGATTCATCCTGAAATGGTAGAAAATGATTCTCCTACCATCTACACCATCCAATGTCAAGATGACGATTTAATTCTCACTTATCTTGGTGCAGGGGATTCTTCCATCCATAAATCCCTTCCTCCTGCAAACTAAACCATGTTGAATGAATCCAATATTGATGTCAACTTGGGTACTCAAGATAACCCTCGGATTGTAAAGATTGGTCAATCCTTAGATTCTACAGAGCAACAGGATTACCTTTCCTTCCTTTGTAACCAAAGCATACCATTTGCTTGGTCCTATCAAGATATGCTCTAAATTGATCCTTTCATATCTCTCCACAACATTATCATCCATCCCAATGCTAAGCTTGTTAGTCATAAGCTTTGCAAGATGCACCTTCGTATCGCTATTCTAGTCAAAGAAGAGCTTCAACACCTTTCATCTATTAATTTCATTCAACCCATTGACTATCCCTAATGGGTTTCTAATATCACCAAACCCATGGGGGGACTTCACCTCTGTATTGACTTTTGTGACCTCAACCTTGCTTGTCCAAAGGATGACTTCCCCTTGCCTAACATCGACCAACTTGTTGATCTTACAATTGGCCATCAGATGTTGTCTCTCATGGATGGTTTCCCAAGATATAATCAGATTTTGATTACCCATGAGGATTAGCATAACACTTCTTTCATCACCCCATAGGGAACCTTCTGCTATAGGGTCATGTCATTTGGTCTAAAGAACGTTGGAGCAACATACCAGTGTGCGATGACCTACATCTTCCATGATCTCATCCTCCAAATATTAGAGGACTATGTAGATGATCTCCTTGTGAAATCTAAATCTTGCAAGGATCATCTATAAGTTTTCAAAATTATCTTTGAGCGTCTAATCCATTTCCATGTCTGACATAACCCCAAGAATGTGTTTTTTAGGTCCTATCTATAATGCTTCTTGGCTTTATCATCTCTCTTCAAGGAATCAAAGTAGATCCTCTCAAATTCAGATTGATCCTCGACATACCACCTCCAACCCACCTTAAGCAGCTTTACAGCTTGCAGGGGAAGCTCCAATCCACATGTCACTTCATCTCTCAGTTATCAGATATATGTCAACCCTTTCATCATCTTCTCAAGAAAGATATATCTTTTAAGTGGACTAAGGAGTGTCAACAAGCCTTTGAGTCCCTCAAAGAGTATCTTCTTTATCCACCCGTTGTTATCCCTCCTAAAGAGGACTAACCCTTCTACCTTTATATCTCTGCCACTGACCATTCCTTAGGGGTAATGCTCACTCACTATGATGAACAAAAAAAAAGAGCAAGTTGTCTACTATATAAGTCAAACACTTATAAAGTATGAGACTCGATATACCCATACTGAGAAAATTTTCCTTGCCTTAGTCTTTATGGCTTCCAAACTTCATCATTACCTCCTCAATCACAAAACCTTTGTCATCACCAAAACCAACCCGCTTAAGTACATGCATTCTAAACCAAATCAAAACCAACGTATGGCTAAGTGGCTCATGCTCCTAGTTGAGTTTGACCTTGAGTTCCTCCAGCAGAAGTTGATTAAAGGGCAAGTCATTATTGATCAATTGGTTGAAGCTCTTTCGCTAGGCAACCAACCATTTTCTCTTACATTTTCAAACAATTCCATCGTGACTCTTTCTCAAGAGGGCATCACCTACCAAATGACCATGTTCTTCGATGGCTCAAAATGTTAGCATGATGGGGGTGCCAGATTTATTCTCATTCCCCTCTATGATGAATTCTTCCTCTTTCTTTCAAACCTAATTTTAAGTGTACCAATAATATATCTGAGTATGAAGCCCTAGTGATAGGTCTCCAAACAGATCTAGCCTTGGGAGTTAAGACAATCAGTATCTTTGGCAATTCCCAACTTGTGGTTAACCAAATCAATGGGTCCTACCAATATAAGAATGATTTCTTGCAAAATTACAAACAACTATTACATATACTCTTAGCATCATTTGACCATTAGCTTATCCAATCTATTCCATGATCTAACAATAAGTTCATAGATACGATGGCTTCCTTGCTTCCTAGATCCCATCTATGCCTACCGATTCTAAGCTTTATCACCATTCATCATTTTATCACACCCTCTTGCATCCAATCTGACCTCCCTACCATTTTTGGTGTGGAGGAATCTCCATTAGACATTTGATATGAGCAAACATTTGACTACCTCAACCTCAACATCATTCCTCCCAACCTCTCTAAGAATGCTCAAAGAGCCTTTGTTTAGAGTACCTCTCATTATACCATACTAGGGGGAATCTTTTATAAACATGGTTTTGACAACATCCTTCTCCATTGCCTACACAAATATGAAGCTTCCCATGTTATTAAGTAAATGCATGATGAGATCTGTGAGGGATACTTTAGTGGTCTAGTTGTCTCTAAACGTATCATTCACCTTGACTATTATTGGCCCACCCTCAACCAGGATTGTTACAATTATGTAAAAAAGTGTGTTAAATGTCAACAAAATGTCAATTTACATCATGCATTATCCCATGGCCTTCAAATATCCAAGGACTTTTGGCCCTTCTCATAATGGGGACTAGATCTCATTGGAGAAATCAATCTTCATTCTTCACAACAGCACCACTCCATCATCAACGCCATCGAGTATTTCACCAAGTGAGTGGAGTTTATTCCTCTCATCTTGACCAAATCCAATAATATAGTTGACTTCATCAATCATCATATCATTTGTCATTTTGGTGTTCCCCATAACATCATCACCGATAATGGAAAATCTTTCAAGAACAAGCAAGTCCAAGGTCTTTGTGATGCATTTGACATCAAGTTAAGCTTTTCCTTGCCTTATCATGCATAAGCAAATGGACAGGTGGAAGCCTCTGAAAAAACCCTAAACAAAATTTTAACCAAAGTTATCAATGATTATGTTCAGGATTGGCACTTACACATCCCCTTTGCTTTATGGGCCTATCGTACTAGCATTCAAACCTCTATGAGTGCTACCCCTTTCTCCCTGGTCTTCAGAGCAGAGGTTGTTTTGGCTCTTGAAGTCCAGATTACCTCTCTTTGAATATCCTTGCAAGACATCATTTATAAGAGTGACTATCATCAATAACATCTCGTATGACTTAAGTTACTTGATGAGAACCACCTAGTTGTAGTTAACCATCTTCATGTCTATCAAGAATGAATCAAGCGCACCTACAACAAGAACCCAAAAGAATGAGAATTCAACATCAGATACCTCATCCAAAATAAAAATCAACATGTGACAATATGGAGAGAATCAAGTGAGGCAAGTTTGCTTTCAATTAGCTTGGACCCTACATCATAACCCACAAGTATGGATCAGGAGCTTATCATTAGTCCTCTTTTGAAGGTAAAATAGAACCTGAGCCTCTCAATGTTTCACATCCGTGTCCTTTATTTTGTTAAATAAGGATCAAACTCACCTTTTGTCTACCTTAAACTCGCCCCTTGATTTACAATATTTTCACCTTCCTCACACTTTCATCCTATCCCTTTGAGGATAACCGATTACAACATAGAACCATGTGATTAACTGTCATAGTCATAGCCTAATCCTAAATATGGGTACTATGGCTCTAACCATGGCATGGTTTTCACAGATACTTTTCATCCTTAATCAGATGGAAATCCCATGGTCATTATCTCTCAAAACCACCCCTTTAACCTATCATTAACCTCTTGTGCTCTAGGTTTTGCCCTCATCAAGGTAAACCTCTAAGCCTAAATAGACTTGTCCATGTCAAACCTAACATCAAAACAATTTCGGATACCTGAATATTACTTGGGTCAAATATCTCTAGCATGCAAATTGATCCCTTAAAGGATAGCTGCCCAAAATTCAAATTTGCTTAACAAGATAAACTACTCCTTTGAAGGATAACTACCAAAATAAATGAATCCAAAACTTGGACCACTCCCTTGAAGGATGGCTAAGTCAAATTTGTTGAACAAATAATTTTAAGCTTCTTGCATTGATCAAATTCATAAATTTATCAAAATGAAGCAATCAAAAGACCCTATATCAAAATCAAAACAAGTTATCCCAAGAAATTTGCAATCAACTTTCATATATAGCATCAGTAGACTTCCCATATCGATCAATCTACACCTTGCATCAAAACATGGACTTGTCTATTATGGTTCTTAGGTCACCTATAGAAGGGGCAAACCAACCCTCAAGAGGTTACACTACCCTTCATATAACCTATCACCTATACCCCCTTTGTACCATCTACAAATCAAGGGATTATGAGCTTACTTGACACAATGTGATCAAGACACTTTTTTATCAAACCAACACATGCTAACGTGAAGCATTCGAAGGAATTATGTTCCTTAATCCAATCTATCTTTGGTTTTGTTTAATCCTTACTAACAAAGAATCATCATGCCATTTTCTTATCATCTCATAATTGGTTCATGTATTCACTTAAACGTATGTCTTGTGATTTCAACCTCTTTTTTCACATCTAAGTTGGGTTATCTAACTTACTTTATGTGTTATCATCAAAAAAATAACCATAATAAACGCGTCATAACTATCATAATCAATAAATCAAATCATAGCATCACACATCCATGAAAATGAACCATGAACCATAAACATCACATCATTATAATATCACATCCATAATCATGCATCACATCACATATCCACAATCATAACCATAATAAAAACATCATAACTATCATAATCAACAATATAAATCATAACATCACATTCCCATGTTCATAACCAAAACATCATAACCATATATAAAATAACACATCACATAATCATAATCATGTACAACCCACTCATCATAACATCATCCATAATCACCACATGCCTAAGCTAGTGAGTCTACATCTCACGAGCATAATCATAAACAAATTATAAACATCAAAACCATGAACCATGAAACATATATATATATATATATATATATATATATCATGTCTGATCAGAATAGTACATGTTCATCTCTCTCTCAAAAAAATATACATCTCATTGCATCAGCTCGTAGGCCAGTATCAAAATCATATACATCTATACATATCATATCATAAAACTATGCCCCTAGGGCACTGTTTCCATCTGATGCTTGACCCCATGAGGTGCCTACCTGTCCACCCACCAAAGCATCCCACTGACCTAGAGTCACTACACCTACACCACCTGCCAAATTGGTTCTATACTCACCCCATCAGGACTCCTCTAGATAATGTTTCAAAACTATGGCCTCATAATAATGAAACTTCTCAATGGTGACCAAATATCATGCCATAGGGATGCTACCTAGTGGTCTTGATGGTGTTACAACTCCTCCCCTCTATCTCAAGGTGTCCCTCTCCTGAGTCACCAAGGCTAGTGATGCCCTAGCCTAATCCCTCTTGCTAGTCATAGTGGCAAACCTTCCCTGTATATCACCATTTAGCCCAGTAATGTGGCCACCTACCCCTATAAAGTTGTGACATATGCTTATGCAATGGATAACATCAATCATGCCTATCCTTCAAGGCTACCTCCTTGTACCTGTACTTGTTGACCCCCACCATCTAGGTCCACATCCATGGGCTATTTTCCCCCATCATCCCATCCAAAATATGTCACTGCATAGAGGGCCTGATACCATGCCACGTAGCCATAAGAAAAACCTACATCATCAATCTTTGCTCTAGTAGGAATCTCTTCAAAATCAAGCACCATCTCCACCAGCTATGGTTATGGAAGCAAAAACTCAGCATCCTCCCACCTATACCTCGAGAATGGAGTTGGAATCCCCTGTACTAACCTAAACTACCTAAAAACCTTGTCAAAATGGATGAGCTGAGTCTCACCCTCTCTCCTCCAAAAATCCACTTGTAGCTCTACATCGATAAAATGTGTTGAGTGTAATGGACCCACCTCAACAAATTGACATACGGACTTCAAACCAAATCTTCAACCACCAAAGCCTCTAGTGCCCCTTAGAACCAATCAATGTCTTAGACTCCTCCTCCAAGTCTTATGAGCATGTAATCACTCCTCCACAACATGAAACCCACCTTGAAATCCATCTAAGCATATCCCTCCCATGGCAACCCCATCAACTTTAGAACCTAGATATACTCATAGGCCCAATAGTGTAGCATGAACCCCACACTAATGTCATACCTCCTATTAGTTCTAAACCCCCACAGCTCCCTATATATCTGAACCAAAAAAATTGGATCCCACCTAAAAACTATTTGACCTAGTAACATCTCCACCAAAACTCCTAACAACAGATATGGAAATCTCCCACTACTCAAATCTAACAATGCAAAACATGAAATTGTCATCATCATCATCATCATCAACCTCCGATCATCCCTGGCCCTCTGATACAATGGCTTGTAGCTAAAGCTTCTGACATGCCACCTAGCGAAGGTCTGATCCTCACCATATAGGAGCTTCATGTGATCATCTCTCTCCTCCCTCTCAATGTGATATATCATCTCCCCTCGAATGGTTAGTCATGTGATCCTATGAACATCCTCTATCAAGATAGTCATCTCACTAGTCGATAAGAGAAAGGTGTTCATAGCTGGATCTCATCTCTTGATGAGGGCCACAATCATTATTACATCTCGTAGCACATGTTGGAAGTGCATCATCATGTCAAAGTTGACTTCCTTCATGTGTGTCCAGTCATCATCAATCATCCCATGGTGGATCTCTGCAAAGATCTAAGGAACCTGATCATGCATCTAGATATGACCCTGTGCCTACAAAATTAATTAGAAAACACACTTAGTTTTTTTGATAAGCTACATTTCCCATGGACTTCACCCTTTTTTTCCCTCATTCACCCTACCTAATAACACCTACTTTTTCCCATATAGAATCCATCAAACTCTTTTTTAACCTACCTTACACCCCAGCTACCCTTAACCTATTGCTTTAACCACATTCCCATATTATAACATTCGACCTAACCTATTTCCTTAAACCTTTTATAAAAACCCCTTGACCATTTAGTCAACTATCGATGGTCACTATGACCACTGATGGTCAGCTGACCATTTAACCTATGGTCCTCGATCGTCAACGGTCGACTACGACCACCGACAGTCGGGTATGACCACTGATAGTCACTGTATGTGACTATTAGAAATACCAAAAATTATCTACCTAAAAACCTACCCAAACACTCCTTTCCCATGCCTAAATTACCCTAAATCTTTCCTCTACCCTACCCCCAACCTATATACCCTCCCAATTTTAATTTTCATCGATAAATTTTAAATAAATAAAACCAAACCTAAAACTAGGTCAAAACCCAAAATCCCTCCCCAAACCAATCATAAATCAACAAAATTTAACTAACAAATGTAAAAATTAACCTAATTTATTAATCCATTGTAGCCCCTACCTCATTCCTTGACCTTCATTGAGGAGAGATCCTGAGTCCTGTTGCCTGGTTGCACCCTTGTCTGCCTTGCATCCTTTATCCAAAATTAAGGTCAACTCAACATGAATAAGTTCCTCAACCAATCAAAAACCACCTCATTATCACTCTCACACAATATGCCAAGGATGTTGGTACACATGGGAGTCAAAGAGTTATAAGTAAAAGTGAAAATGACTTGCCCTTTTTTGCTTTTTATCCTTCATGCTTTTAGGGTTTTCCCCGCAGTCAGGAAGCTCACTTTTTAAAAATTTTGGGCACCCAAACCTTAGTGCCCACTTTTGGAGATTACCTTTTCCACCTACCCTACCAACCATGTCCATCTCGACATTGGCCATTTTGGCCTAAGCTATCGCATATTTTATGATGACCTTGCCTTGGTCCTTTTAACCGTACCGACCAACCTTGCCGTGTTGAATATTTGAAATTGCACCACCTAGTGCACACCAGACCATTTGCGTTTTCCTAGGAGCAATTCCTACCTCAAATACCTATGAAAACACTGACCCTATCTATGAGACTTGATAGGAGTAACCTAATCAGCTATGCCTAATGTTGTGCCCCGATTACCCCATCACCAGTCCTAGAACCAACCTTTATTTTTACCAACCATGAAAACTTAGTCTTTACGTGATCTTAGCTATTGCACTTAGTCATATTTTGTGTGCATATTTACACTTCAAATGCCCAACCACCATTATCACCAATCTTGTGACTCACCATAAACCACTCGTCATACCTGCACTCAATTTGGTTTCAACTCATCGATTCTCAGTTTGAGGGCTAACACCTCCTCCTATACTTAGGGTAACCAAAGCTTTGACCCATAATCCATTTTTTATTTTATATCTTGCCAACACAAACTGCATAACAAAAAGGGACAAAATGTAGACACTAGAAAACCACACATGATGGTTCTAGATATCGAAACACCCCCTAATCAAACCATTATCCAACCCCCAACCATGAACTTGAGTTAGTTTAGCTAAATAGCTAAACCAAAATCATCTAACCAACCCTTTTACCCCACTTAACCTTGAACTATCGATGGTCATGTCTTCCCCATCTAAACAAAAAAACCTCAAGTTGTGTACAAGCTAACACATCAAAATTTAATATGGATGATAAGCTAACACATCACAAAAACTAACGAAACCTCCTATTTAACCTTCTACCTCCATCTCTCTTTTCTTATAAGAGGAGGGGAGCAGGAGGTGAAGAGGATCCATTCATCCAAGCATACATCCATTTTATCAATCAGGCAACTAGTAATCATCGAGAGCTATCAAACTTCTTTGCAGGTTCTCCCTTCAGCAAGTCAGCAACTATGATAGAGACCCGAACCTCTGCCAAAATTAATTTTTAAGTTACCATTACTATACCAAAATTACTCTAGGATCAACTACCAGCCATCAAGCAACTAGTTAAGTATATTTTTGGTTTTCAAGTTCTGATTACTTGGTTTTTTACCCTAACCCCTTGACATAATATCTTCTATTCTCCTGACCCCAAACATACCTTTAGTATCTTGTTGTGCCCATTATACAACCCTTTTTTTAACACACTTAGAACCCACAACAATCGTCAATAGTCACCCCAACCATCGACAATCACCCTCAACCATCGATGGTCATCTAACCACCAGTGGTCACCATAACCACTGATGGTCATTCCAACTGTTGATGATCATTGTGGTAGGAAATAACTGTAAGTTATTTCCACCTACTTACCCTCAGCCTAATTCCACTTTTTTTCCTCCTGCCTGTTTATAGAGACCCCACTTATTTTTTGGACCCAACCTGACCTATTTAGCATTAGTATTGACCTACTATTTGCTTAATTAGTCTATTTCCTTTATCAATAATTTATTTTTTCTTGTATTATCTTTTAATATTTTATGTCATTTGATGCAAATATTTCATCTTTATTTCTTTTAACTTAATTATTTTAAGAGTGTGGATTGACAGCCTCCTAGTAAGCTCATGCTTCTTGGACCTAGCTTACACTAGGCAATCCACCTTGCTATCCATCTAACAACCCCTTTGCATGAGTGCTTTCTTATCTATAGGTCATTCTTCCCAAGACAAAGAGGATCTCTTCACAATCGTCTGGATCACATGTGCACAAACAAACAAGTTCTTCTACCACACTCATATTTAGTTTATTACTTCCCCTGTAACTAGAGAAAATAAACTGAAATTGAGACCATTATTGAGGAATTTATAATAATTTGCGAGCATATGTTTTTATAGTTTCTTAGGGACAAGAATGTAAATAAATTATGGAAGAACTCTCAATTATTTACAGGCATTTTTATTTTAGGAACTCTCTTAAAAACAAGAATGTTATAAATAATGGAAGAATTCAAAATTATGTAAGCATTTTTATGTTGCATTTTTTTTTGCCCAACGATGCATTTTTATTATGTGGGTGTTGCACCAACCCATGAACAATACAATTCTAGTAACCATAACAGTATGATTATCTATTTTTTTATTTCATTCTAGGATGAATGACAAGGAATTATGCATAAAGCATAATTAAAAATGGTGGTAATACCACATAATCGTATGGTTGCAACAATGTATTTACATTATGTGGTAAATATTATAAAGTTATGCATGGTACATAACTAAATTTTGTGTAAAATGCCCCACCTAATTACGGAACATCCCTCAAATCTAGCTGTTGTGTTAAACCAACTAATGTTATAAAATGACAAGTTGGTAATTAGGTGACAACATTCAAGTTAATTTAATATTGGTTTTAAAATTAATAGTTTATTGGACATTATATCCATATTATAATGGATATTTTAACATAAAACTATTTTAGTTTCAAAACCATGTTTTTTATTTTTGGAATCATACTAAAAAACTATGAGGGAATGAAGGAAATTAAATTGAGAATATGTGATCTAAAATAGGACATTTACTCATACAAGTTTCAAACCATTTTAAAAGGTTGCATTATAATTTTTTTTGGATTATATGATGTAATCCTTTTTCCATTGATCATGGAAATTAGTGAATCCTCGTTTAAGAAGGTATGAAATAATGAATCTTTTGAAGGAAATTAAATTGAGAATATGTGGTCTAAATAGGACATTTACTCATACAAGTTTCAAACCATTTTAAAAGGTTGCATTATAATTTTTTTTGGATTATATGATGTAATCCTTTTTCCATTGATCATGGAAATCAGTGAATCCTCGTTTAAGAAGGTATGAAATAATGAATCTTTTGACTTTAAAAATTCATATTTTGCACCTAATTGTTGTACTTTTTATATATCAGTATGCTAGCAAAATCAACAAGTGGTGGACTGGACTCTTAAAGAAACAAGACATTTAAAAAGAGATAAAGACCCTTAGGTGGTCGTATTGGGAAAACTACTATACCCTTATAGAGCTCAGAGCTTATCAATGCAGATTCACACATTGATATGCCTTGAATATAGCTCAAGGCATATCAATGTGTGAATATATATATATATATATATATATATATATATATATATATATATATATATATATATATATATATATATTGGCATTTTCCCCTATAATACCCTCTAGGGTTATTTACCCCTAGTTAAGAGTCCGTAGTGATCTAAATCTGGTTATTAACTATTCATTTTTTCTTAGGTACTAGGATGGTACTTCATTAAGGGACGGAAGATGTCATATCCCTCACCCTATCAACAAAAGTGCTAAGGCAATGACTCGGATGGCAATCCGATCATGGGTGGATGGCACTATTTTTGGTGATATCTTCTACAATGTTTATATATATATATATATATATATATATATATATATATATATATAAATATATATATATATAATCAAGTGGGGCTTATTTTTGTACATAATTTGAATAATAAATTAGTTTGTTTACGAAATACTCAGAGCTTTAAATATTAAAGACCAGAATATAGATGCATGTTGGTAAGTAATAGGAGTTAAAGTTGGTCCATGCCAGCCACGTGGCCATGGCCTTAAAATGTTTTCCACCACTCTACCTTGGTTTTCTAATTTTAATACATGTCAAACTTTTGATGTCAAATGGAATGTGAAATTTTTGATTAAAGACTTGGCATCCATGTCTTTTGTTGGGTGGTTTGGGAGCTCTAGATGAAAAAACTTAGCCTTACTCCATAGGTGGAAATTTGGCATTTTTGGGAAGGAATCCATAGTGATAATGAAGGCATGAAACCAGAAAGATGCAAGGATGTTGAGGAACAAAAATAGAGGAGCATGGTGCTACTTGGGAGTGGATGTTGATGGCACATAGGAATGAAAGAAAGAGGGCTTTGCTAGCAGCCAAGAGCAAAATTTTTTTGGCAAGTTATTTTTTCTCTGCTTCGCATTTTTGCATTTTAATTTAAAAAGCATTATGGCAATTTTCTAAGTTTCGCCACATAATATGGATTCTCATATGCATATATATGTATGCACCTTTAACATTTGGTGAAGCAATTTCCTTCTATTTGATTGTATTTTCTTCTGGAGCCCATAGTATCCGAAAATGGACATTGTAGGTCCACAATGAAGTTTGAGGACTTCATGGGAGACCTTCAATGCCAAATATGAGCATGGGGTTTAAATTTTAAACTATGTTTCAATTTTTATAAAATTGTTTGGGCTCTATTATGGTGATTTGTTTGTGGGTTTCAACATTAAATGGTTGGTTTTGGGTCTTTGGTTCGATTCAGGGGTTTTGGGTTATGCCCAAAATCAATTTTATCCATACAAAACTTTTTATTTTGTATATGGGTTATTAAATATGGAGGATTCATGTTACCATGCCATTGTGGATTTTGGAATTGAATCTGGTGTCTAAAATTCCCCTATTCACACTAAATTCATTATAAACTCCTCCCATATGGAGTGTGGTCAGATTTGAGTGCTTTTGTTCTTTCTTTTAGCTTTGTCATTTTGGGTGTTAACTTGGGCATAACATTTGACTTGGCCTTTCTTATAGAACCAATTGTTTGGGATTTCTACTGTAATTTTTTTATTTGACATTGTGTGTTTTAGCAATTTGGCCAAGATGTTTAATTCGTTGGTGTTACCAGCTTTGAATACAAATTTTTGATAAATTTGACCCAACTATTTTTGGTGTCAACTATAGCAATTTCATTATTTTTTTGAATGCTTGATCAACCATTTAACTGGCTGTTCCTAATTATATAGAATAAGGATAAGATGTTTAGTTCCTTGGTGATGTTATTTTGCTTTATTTGGTTGGTTTTGAGCATAGTAATATCTTGTTTTAGATTGTTTGGTGTATTTTTTATTTGGCTTAGCTTGTGCTAGGAAGTTTGGTGTTAATTTCATATTTTTATTCAATTCATAAAACATATACCGCCAATTATAAAATCTAGGATTGACATTTTTAAGGAGCCATGAAGGCTCTGATCATGGTACATAATGTTATTCTACTTAATGTAGTATTTTGTTTTAGTGTTTAATGGACTACATCTTCCTTAGTGAATTGGTAGTGCTTATTTATCACCATTTTATAAATAAATGTATTCAGGGATATATAGGAATAAAAATGAAACCCTGTCAAAATTAATTAGGTTATTTCCCCTGTTTAGGTAATGTGCAATGTATGAATTTATTACTAAACTTTTTTGGACTGCTATAATGTGGTTAGATGCTTGAATTCTTGTGTAGTCTGAATACATCCATTCAAGATTATTATGCACATCAACTTGCAAAATGAGTGTTGTTATTTTAAATAATAAAACTACATTCAATATTGATGCGAAGTTCCTTTGTTGGTTGTGAATGGTCTTTCGAGTGCCTAGGATGCATGTTCCCGATATTATCTTGTTTATCCTTATTTGGATTGCATACTTCAAGGACTAAAATTTTTGGTTGTTGGAAAAGTATGAATAATTTCAGCATTATGAGTTAATTATGTGGTTTTAACAGTAGGCTAATATATTTGCCTATAATTGTGCATGATAGTTACTTTCATGTAGAAAAGTGATAGATTATCTTCTTTGGATTTATTGAGGAATCTGGTGGGACTATTGCATTATAGAGAACTTGGATGTTACCAGATTATGTGTTATCTTTTGACTTGTTGCATGTAGCATGTGGATGCTCTAAATCTTTCATTAGTATATTATTCCTTACAAATCTAAATATTTCACTGTTGGAATTATCTTTTAGTCTGAAATTTAGTATTTAATTGTTGCAATGATTCACACAAAGTTTTAATAAATTATGACTTGCCTCCTTGACCTTGTTATTGATGATATATTGGGAATAATGGTATTCCATCTACAAGGTAACTTCTCTTGGAAGGTAACTATTTGGTGCAATTCTGATATTGGATTATTCAAAATTAATCTTTTTTGAACATATTACTTATTGGTAAGAGTATGAATAAAGATAGGTTATTCTTTCATTGATTTAAGGCTATGACTCCTTACTATTTAGTTGATATTGGATTATTCAAAATTAATCTTTTTTGAACATATTACTTATTCGTAAGAGTATGAATAAAGATTGGTTATTCTTTCATTGATTTAAGGCTATGACTCCTTACTATTTAGTTGAGTTACGTGGCAAGTAGGTAACATGTTGTCTTAAATTTGAATTATGTTGGAAATCACTTTTAGGCTTAGTGCTTGAGCATTGCGATACTGCATTTTATATTTATGGGTAAGAATTCATAATATAGAGGAAAATTCAAACTTGCCAGTTGAAAGCTGACTAGTCTTTTGACTTTTATTTCAGTGTAGTAAAAAGGCATATGGATCACTTACCTTTGAAAATAAATCATCGTCCAAAGGTTACATTTTCTATTGGATTATTGGATTTAATTATATCGCTAATTCCTTGTTAATAAGGTTATTGTTGTTGCATGTAGTAGCCTTGTATAAACCTTTTATATATGAATACAAGTTGTTTGTTGAAATTAATTCTTGTGCAATTTTGAGGCACTAAATGTAGAAGTGCCAAGAGTGTACAACCCTAACTCTCTTGGGGGTTAATCTGAGGATATATGTGGACTTTTATGCCCCTATTGTTACTATATGTAAAGGATTTGTTGTTAAAATATGAAATATTAATAGTATTCATTTTATTATTATTGTGTGGGGGCATGAGGATGATTGATTCCTTCTAGTCTTGTGTCAAATTTTGGGCCTCTAGTTTTATGGTTGTCTTTCTATTTAGCCTGATATTGCCACCATAACATTCAGTTGAATGTATAAAAGATGGTCTAATGAATAATGTGATCAATTTATTATTGCTTTAACAATTTTGGTTTTTAATGAGTGGTAGAATGCAATATAGGCTCTACCTTTGTTTATTTATACAAAAAGGTATAATGCTACTCTATCTTGGAAGGAGTGAATTTTCCTAATTGGTTATTCATATCGTAGTTGGATCTATAACTAGGAACATGTATATTCATATGAGTATATTCGGTCATGAATGTAATAATTATAGGGTTGATTTAATGTTTAATTTTTGGGGATTTGTTAAGATTTATGGAGGTCTAAAATGAGTAAGTTTATGCTCTCATTATCCAATTAGCTCCCAATGTTAAATAGGGCATGTGTAAAATGTTAAATTGGTACGATTGCCTTGGGCAATCACCCTACGTAATTTGAGGGCAATGAGCATTTAATGTTTGATAATTATAAAAAATAAATTAAGTGTTGAAGGAGAAGGACTTCAAAATGAATATTTGATTATCGGGATAACTTGGTGAGATGTATGAATATTGACTCTAATTCTGGTAAATTATTAATTTGTGAATTACTATCCTAAGTCCTATATTGGACTAAGTTATATAATTAGAGTTATTTCATAGCTCTTATAAGATTTATGTGGCTGCCTTTACTTACTTATTAGTTAATTATTGAATGTAATTAGCATGCCTTATTTTTCCCTTAAGGACCTAATTGGCAACTTGGTGAAGTTGGCCTAGACAACTAGCCCACATAGTATTGTGATTATTGACATATTAACCATCTTTGCATTGAATTAATAGATGATCTATGAAATTGGGGTTGTTATAAATTGATACCCTTGATGCTGAACATAATCCTTAAGGGTAACAAAGGATTGGATAATAGATGAATGAATTGGTTAAGTGAATACCTTAGCCTTGGGACTTTATGATTGGATTGGCTTATCATCTTTGTTATGCACCCTTTCTCTTCTATGGTACATAATGACCAAGAAAATTTATGGAATGTTGTATATATGGGATTTATATCTTCCTTTCAGGAACATTATGGTAATTAGAGCCTAATTTATTTGGGTTGTGCTTAGATGGTATAAATTACAATATTCTAGAATTTTGCCTAATTATTCAAAGGAATAAAATGTGAATTATGGCTAAATAGGTCAAGTGAAGTTAGAATGGTATTCTAGCTCAATGATAGGACTTGTGTGGCACATGTATAAGTTGAGAAGGATCTCTTGTTTGAAAAAATATAAAAATAAAAAATTATGGGTTGGTTCAGGCATGTTTCACATATTCACAATTGTTGAAGGGCCTTTCAACATATGGGCGGGGAAATGACAAGCCAAATGGAATGTATGACAATGCCCAATTAGAGTATGGTCTTCCTTAGAATGTTGTAAATAGGGATAAACTGAGCCTAGATTATACTAATTTGGGTAATAATCTATTTTGTTCTAAACTTTCATAGGCAAATAGAGTGGCAAGGAAGAAACTAACAAGAGGCACTGTTGAGACCCAGGGTTTGTATTCCATTATGGAGAAAGGGGTTGTCTACCTAAAAATCCCTAACACAATTGTGTATCAATCTCAACTTAGATGGTAAAATGCCTTGATTGGTAAGTTTCAAGGAAGAAGACCCAATATTGACACCTTCAGAGATTGGGCTGACAGAAAGTGGAAGCCCAAAGGGCATGTTGAAATCTTAGCCCTACTTAAAGTTTTTTTTTTTGTTTTTCCTTCTCTAATCAAGAGAATTGTTGATATGTGTTGTTAGAAGGCCCTTGGTCCCTAGTGAAATCTTGCATATCCCTTAGAAAATGAAATCCAATAGTGGATCTAGACAAGTAAAACTTCAACAAAGTTTTTTAATTTTGGTCAAACTTATAGGTCTTTCGCTTTAATTTTGGTATGAAGAGGTCTTGAGGGGTATTGCAAATTATTTTGGTTAGTTTCTCACCATAGATCAGTTACTAAATCTGGGAGAAGATTATTATTTTCTAGATTTTGTATCATTTTATTTCTATATAGGAAGCTTCCAACCTCTATAAAGCTAATGTCAAAATTTGGAGTCAGATTTCAGATGGTATAATATGAAAATTTACCTCCATTTTGTTCATAGTGTCAGAAACTAGGACATGATTCTATTTCCTACACGCTTAAGAAACATTAAAATTGTGGGTGGAGGAGGAAAGAGGGCATCAATAACCCCATCGCATTTCAGGGTATAGGGGTAGACAGAAACCGTGGTAAAAAAGAAGAGGTAGAACTAGAAATAGACCAAGATGAAGAAGGTAATTATACCAATTCATAATCAAGGAGACGAAAATGAGGGTATGGTTGAAGATAGGCCTAAGAGGTTGAATACTGAGAACCCAAGAAAACATGAGGAAAATAGAGGTTACACTAAGGATGCAATGATGGAGAAGGAGAAATACTTGATATGTCATGGGTATGGCAAGTTTGATGAGTTGGAAGACCGGGTATAAGATCATTATGAGGAGAACAAAGGTGGTCTAGAAGCTCCATTGATGGAAAAGGAGGAAAAAGCTATAGATCTTGAGGATGAAGATATTGGAGTCTTAGAAGTCCAGCATCAAGATCAACAACAAGAAGGAGATGAAATGAACAATACCATTGGTTCAAAGAAAAAAACTAAAACTCAAATGTTGACCATTGAGATAGATGTTACGAAATTGAGGGTTCTTACTTTTTGGGAGGGATTTATGTATAAGGAATACGTCAGGACAGGAATGATGAAAATCAAGACAAAAGCCATTCACAAGGGTGGAAGGGACGATTAGAATTTGGTGACTCATAGAAAATCCAAATCTAAAATAATGATTCGGACAAGTGATAGAGTGATTAGGAGTATTAAATTGAAGGAACTAACGAGATCCAAATTAAAATATTCAAGTAGCCATTATTACTTATTGTGTTATTTGTTAGTCGGTTGTGTGATGTCATTACAGTTTGTTGTTTTCAAATGAGCAAGGTTTTTGTTGATTTGGAGGACAATTGAAGGGTTCTCTATTCGTTATTTTTTGCACTTTTATAGATGGTTTTATCTTGATGTCTTGCTAATGATTTATCTTATTCTTATTCAATCCTCTGCTAAATAAATCTATTCTTTGTTTATTTTTTAAATTATATATAAAATATATTTTCATCATTTAAATTATGTATCCTATAAAGAACCTTTTTTGAGTATCTACACAAATATAATCATAATGTTTTAGCAATAATTGAATTGTATGTTCTCTTGTACGCTTGCTTGGTCTTTTGTTAGATGTGATATGCCAAGGAATTTTTTTTTAATAGCATGTGGTTTTTGGCAGGTTTAGCTGAAGATAATATCTATTTGCCAATGTGCCTGCATTTTCCCAATAGTTAGCAGAATATATCATACCAAATGAATGGAAAGCTTTTGGGATCCAGAGATAAAATAATTGAGCTTTACAGATTGGCACTATTTTAAATTTTGTTGTAGATTAGGTTTACGTGATATTGTCTACCTGAGTTGATAATAAAATGAATAAATTTGTTTGAGTGAATAAATGTGTTATTTTTTTAGTCTAATATTTTTCTATTTTAAATATTTTTAAAATTATAAATATATAAATTTTTAGTTCAATTTATTTCATAGTTTTCACAACATTTTGTTATTAATTTTTAATAATTATAAAAATAATATAAAATTTATATGTTCTCTTTAGTTAAGTAAATATATTTATATAAAAATAATTTAATATATATATTCTACATAATATATTTTATGATTAATAAATAATATATATAGATTTAATATTTATATAATTTATATATTCTATTTTTATAATTTTTTTTGGAAAAAAATTACTATTTATTTATATATATAAATCTTTATTAAAAAATATATAAAAAAAGAGCCAATCAAAATTATTTAAAAACAATATGTTAAATCTGTAATGGCAGTCATACTTTACTTTAAAGGCAAGTAGCGACTATACTCTGCATACTAAAAATTTAGCTTCCACATTTCGAATCATTATCAGTAATTGAAGATTCAAAATAATAATAAAACAAAAACTTTGAATTTCATTAAATAGGTAAAACATAATACCCATCACATAAGATAATTAATGTAAAGTTAATTAAAGAAAAGTGTGTATACCTCTTTTATTATCTTTAAGTGTTTGAACCTCCAAATAAGAAAAAATCATCAATGAGAAAATGGTCTTAAAACTAATAAAAATATTATTAATATTTAATTCAAATTTTATTAAATAATGGTCTTAGTTTTAATGATTAATTTAATTTATATGTACAACTTATTAATATTTAATTTTTTTTTACAATTTAATGATATTCAATTTGTTATTAAGATAAACTACAAATTCGGTATTAAAATGAATATATAACAAATTTTTATTATATTAAAAATTCTATTCAATATTAAATTTAATTTTAAAATATCTTTATGCACAAAGATTAAAAGATAGAGAAAAAAATGAGTTAAAAAGTGATAATAATAGGTTTTTAAGTCGGATCAACATCTAACCATATATCTCTATTCAGATGGCGGGGGTGCTTACTAATTTCAATAGTATTTTTAAACATAATTTTTTTTAGTTTTTATAAATTAATTTTATATATTTAATTTATTAAATAATATAAATTAGTATTTTTAAACATAATTTTTTTTAGTTTTTATAAATTAATTTTATATATTTAATTTATTAAATAATATAAATTATATATTAAAATTTTTATAAATGTTTGAAAAAAAATTATATAAATATTTATAAGATATATTTAATATATGAAATTCACATATATCTAAAATATAATTTTGAAAACAACCTTTTATTTTTATATATTAATATAGTACATTATTATATTTATTAAAAGTTTATAAAACTTTATTATTTATTGATGGATAAATATAACCAGAGTGATTTTTAAATAAAAATTTACTTAATTAATTTATTGTGATAATTTATTACTATTGTCAATTAATTTTCAGGTATCCAATTTTGTAATCTTTGCACTTTATTTAATTGTTTAAAAATTCTATTAAAATTATTATTTGAAAAAAATTAATATAACATAAATGAAAGTTTTTAAAAGTCTTTGAAATATTGAAAACTGATTTTAATTTCAAAATATAAAAAATTTGTTATATTTTTTTTATTATTGACAGAATATTATAAGTTTGATAAAATGATCTAATCTTTCTGACTATTATTAACAATTCTCTTTCCAACAAATTTTTTACTGTTAAAAATTATCATATTTATATATATTGAAATGATATATTAATTTTATTTAATTTAAATTAAAAAAATATTTAAATTTCTATACATATTAGTCATTATAAATGTAAAGAAAATCTTCATATTACATTTTTAAAAATATTAAAAAACGAAAATTTAAATTTCAAAAGTCATGAGAACAATTAAATAATATCAAATTTGGAGTGTGACAAATATGATAATAGTGTTTTATAGATAATTGAATTGTGTATTCTATTGTTTACTTTCTTGGACATTGTTGATGTGATATGGATTTTTCTATAGCATTTTGTTTCAGTCATGATTAGGTAGTTGAAGATAATATTTATTTGTAAACTTGCCTACATTTTCCAAGTAATTAGCAGAAGATTTTTAGGGCAGTGCCCACACTGAATGGACTCTGATCCACATGCAAAGTTTGTGTGATTCATAGATAAATTAATCAAATTTTACAGATTATAATTTAGACATAACTGCATTTCACCAGTTTATCGGCCAGCTTTTAAAGCGGCTCACCTTCAGAGTGCAATGGGCATTTATTAGCATTAAAAAATAAAATTTAGATTAATTTTTCTGAATTATCACTTATTATCTATATGGTAGCATATATTTTTCAGGACTAGTTTTAAAGTAGAATATTGCATGATGTTGTTCATTGTGAAAGCAGCACAGCATAATATGATATCTTGGTTTTGATTTAATTTAATTTTTTTTTTTTAAATGATTTTTTAATATTATATATAATGACAAGAGGCGTAATTTATAATGATAATAAGGTTAGTGGTTCAGTTTAATGATCATAAATATGTTTATAAAAATAATTAATTTTATTTTTAATGTGATGTAACTGTTATAAGATTTTTTCCTTTTTACTTTAAAAAATAATTAAAAAATATCATTTTTTAAATTGTTATCTGTTTTTAAAAATTCACTAAAAAAAAATGATAGGGTAATTAATCAATGTGGTATGTATTTAAGTGCCTCTACATAAATATGTGTTAACATACTAGGATTTGATTCTAAGTTTAAAACACATGTTTTTAATTGTATAACTACAATCAATTAAATTACACCTTTGATTGAATGTTAATTTTTATATTACGTCTTTTAAAATATCAGGTTACGAGCAAATTTATTATCTCAAATTAAATTGTACATTAAAGAATATGGTTAGGAGTATTGGAAGTGTATGTTAAAAATGTTAATTTATTATGTTGAGAGACATTTTTACAACGACATTCGAGAACAATAGAAGGTTGTAATATCTATAGACGTGTTCAATTTTAATAGTTGATGTTTCACTTAAAACAGATTAAAAAAAGAGGTCAACGAACTTATACGTTTGTTTGCAATAAATGACAATGTGCTTCAAGATACTAAAAAGAATGCAATGATTCAACATGTTTCTCAAACAATTACAACTAGAGGATGAAACAATATTGCAAGATTAGATGATTGACCAGTTGGAAATTGAGTTACTAATTGCTAATGACACAAGAGTTACGCTCATACAAACTTATGAACAAAATTAGGTATTTTTAATGATTCTCTGTGATATGTTTGAAGTATTGTCTACAACCCAAAAATGGCACCCTCTGAACCATTTACATATGTAATGATTGGATTCAATAACTACAAAGATATTATTTTTGTTGATCTATAACTCAAACTAAAATTCTAATCATAATATTTTTAAATTGGCATGGGGATTGACAATATAAAGCAAATCATTAAATGGAGTGCCCTCATCTCACTACTTTTCACATATGATTGTTTTAAGAGATTAAAGAGTGATAAATGATTAGAAAAAAGAGAGGAAGAGAAAAAAATTTACAAATTGAATGAATAAATATATACATTAAGATGGATATTATAAACTTATTTTCTACTACAAATATATATAAATATATATATATATATATATATATATATATATATATATATATATATATATATATATATTTTAATAATATTATATTGTTCTATATATTTAATTTTAACATTACATAACATAAAAATTAATTATATTAAATTTATTTTTATAAATAATAAATATTTACTTATATTTTATGTGGTTTCAAATGTTATTAATTTTTAGATATCTTAAATACAAACCTAACTTGTTATCAATAGATATATATTTAAGATATATGAGTTAGTTTTTAAAAAATAAGGTATTATTTTTAAGGAAGCTTTTAGTTGGAATAAATAAGTTCTATATAATATTATTTATAGATTCATATTAAAAAAAATAAGTGTTTGTTATTTTTATAGTGTTTGATCAAGAATTTGGACAATTAAATTTAACATGTAAAGAGCAATGAAAATTTATATAAAATCTAAGAATCATCAAAATAAAATGACAAGGAGAGCAATTAGTGTATAATGGAAAGATCTTATCATCATCTTGATTTTGAATCTCCCTTCCAAAACTTTGTACTATGCTTAAAAATCAAATTGACAAGGTGAATGCTTGAAATTGAATATAGGATTGTAAATGTGCTCAAGACTATAATGACAATAGCTATTTGGGAGATAATCTTGAGAGTGTAAACTCCTTTCAACTCTAAATGCCCCAAATGTTTGGGTCACCTTGCATTTATAGAGATGTTGAAAGAAAATGGAGGGGAAATTTATCTTTCATATTTCAAATGGAGGATAGTTCTAGAATGGAGAAGGTTCTAAAGATTGGAAATATTTAGACCCTTTTTAGAATGTATGTGATTAAAAAATGGAGGGAATACTTAGGATTTTGACATTTGAAAAATAGGAATATTTGGTGAATGGTTATTATTGGATTTAAAGAATTATTTAATTTAGAAGATGAGAAGAATGAGGTTAGCATATAAAAAGGAGACATAAGGGATATTTAAGAAAAGAAATAAAATAAATGGATTAATTAGGAGAGATGGATAAAATATTAGACAATGTTAGGTATAATTACATGAGTTAATTGGATGAGCTAAATTAGATACATACATATAATTTAAGAATTTTTTTTTAGTTTGTAATATTTTTAGAATTGTAAATATTTTATTTAATATATAAACAATTATTTCAATTTACATAAGATTTTTTGTAATATTTTGTTATCAACATTTAAATTTTTTTTTTTTAAATAATATACAAAATTAATTTAAATACAAAATTTGTATATTATTTTGTGTATTATAATATAATAATTAAGTGAATTTATTTGTATAAAAATAATTTAAATTACAAAATTAAAAATTAAAAATAAATTTTATATATCAGATATATTATTATGTTCTAATTAATATATATTAATTTTATAATTTATAAATTAAAAATATTAAAAGCCAATTTTTAATTTTTAAACTGATTTAATAAATATTCAATGCATATATTCTATTAAATTGTTATATTTATTTGGAAAGGCTTACTGTATTTAAATGTGCCAAAGAAATTGAAAAGTTTATGTAAATATGGTCCTGGTCAAGATTATTTAGAAATATTATTTTAAGACTGCTATGTCAGCCACAGCTTACTTTTAAGGCAAGTGGAATCTGCCATCAAAGACATCTGATATGTACAGGTCATTCTCTACATAAAATCCAAGAATTAAGTTCACTTTTATTGTTATTGTCTTTCCAAGCACGCTGGAGGGCATAGCATCTGTTGGATATATTTGATATATTGTGAGGTTTGGTTTAATTTATAATTTGTTTAACTGAATTGCTTGGTCTTTTGTTGATGTGATACGTCAAGGAATGTTTTTTTCTGCATGTGGTTTTTGTCAGGTTTAGTTGAAGATAATATCTGTTTGTCAATTTGCCTACGTTTTCCCAATAGTTAACAGAATATATTGAGGACAGCACACCAAATGAATGCAAAGCTCTGGGGACCCAGAGATAAAACAATTGAGCTTTACAGATTGGCAGTACAAGAATGTTATAATTTAGACAAAACTTTATCTTCCAGATTTTAAAATGGTGTGCTGGGCATCTGTTAGCATAAACAATAAAATTTAGATTCTACACACTGCACAAAAAAACACAAAAATGAGATTCTACAGTAAAGTGTGGAATGGATAAACTTTCAGTGTTGGAAGTGTAGGTCAAGAATATTGACTTATTGAAGATTTTCTGTATGAAATTTTTAAGGACGCTTTCAGTAGGGGTGATGGAATGAACATTTTCGGTTTTGTTGGTGATATTGTTTAGGTGGTAATAGAATGGATAAACTTGTTTGTGAAAGAGAAAATGATTAATATTTTTATAGTTTTTTATTTTTTTTAAATTGGAAGTATTTTTTTTAATATATAAATTTTTATTTTAATTTATTTAATAGTTTTTATAATTTTTTATTATTAATTTTTAAAATTTTATAGAAATAATATAAAATGTATATGTTCTCTTTAAAATTATAATATAATAGTTAAGAAAAAAAGTTCATAATTGATTTGAGTATTTGTTATATTTAACTTATTAGAAATTTAAAAAAATTAAAGTTAAAAGATATTAAAAAAAATTAAAATATTTTAATTTTAATTAATTTTATTATTATAAATATTAAAAAATTTAATTTTTAATTAATATATTTATAAAATTGAAGTTTTCTTGATTTATAAAATCAATAAATATAATCAAGGTAATTTTTTTCTAAAAGTCTTCTTTGATAATTTGTAATCATTGTTAATTAAGATTTAATATTCAATTTTTTAATCTTTGCATTTTATTTAATTGTCTTAAAACTATATTAAAATTATTATTATTTTTGAAATTTTTCAATATAATTTAAATGAAAGTTTTAGAGGGCCTTGGGTATTTTTTAGGGGTGAAATTTTGCTAAATGGTAAATTTTAAGGGATCAAAATATGGGTTGGGCAAATAGTTAACACATAAGGCATTTTTCAAGTTTTGCTTAAATAATGATAAACAATGTAAATATTTATAATATATCGCTAGAAAATAAATACCTTCATGCATTCAAATTCGCCCTAATTTGATGCCATTTGTAAAGTCCACTAGTATTTTTTGCCACAAATTATTGTTATAAAAGTTTTTCCTGCCAATATTTTTGCCTACAAATACAAAAAAAAAATGCTTGTACGGATAGTATAAATATAAAATAAATATTTAAGTATAAGTTGACATTTAGACACGGACATATAGTTTTTTTAAGTCATTTTTATATTTATAATTTCAGGTTGTTTGAGAGTGGTTTTGGACCTCTAGGAGATATAATGCAAATTCTAGATTTTGGAACGTCTTATTGGATTTTAAACTTAGCCATATATCAAGGTTTTAGGATTTTAGAATTAACCATATTTCAGGATTTCAAGGTTTCAGACTTAACTATATTTTAGGATTTCATAATTTCAGGGAGGCATTATAGGAGATAAATAAATAAACACTCTAAATAAGTTGGAATAATGGTAGGAATGATGGATGGTTTGTTGTACCATAAATAATATTTTCTTCAAAACATTATATTTTTCACTTCATGTAATTTCTTAAATATCAAACATTCACCAAAGTCATATGCTTTCTATTAGAAATTGAAAACTATTCATCTATAATATGTTTGACAATGACTTGAGGATTTCCTTGTACTTCTACATCCTATATATTTTTCCAATCCTTCAAAACATTCAAGATATTAAAAAACTCTATATAAATTTATATCGTTGTCAAAATATTATATATAATTTGACAAAAAGATTCAATCTCCCTAAATATTATTAACAATTCCCTTTTCAATATTTTTTTTATTCTTAAAAAGTGTCATATCCACATGCATATAAATATTGAAATAATATATTAATTTTTTTAATTTTAAATTAAATAATATATTTGAATCTTTATATATATTGTTATTATAAATATGAAGAAAATGTCTATATTAATATTAAAAAATAAAAAATTTAATTTCAAAAATTATCATAACCATTCAATAATAATAAATTTAAACTATACACCAGTACACCTTTAACAATAATAATAAAATAGAAAAATAAAACTATTTGGAGACCATTTTTTAATGTCCAGACAAATATGGTAATAGAATTTTATAAATAATTGAATTGTGTATCCTAGTGTTTACTTTCTTGACATTGTTGTTGATCTTGATGTGATATGTCTTTGGATTTTTGCATAACATGCGGTTTTAGTTATGATTAGGTGGTTGAACATAATATTCATTTGTGAACTTGACTCCATTTTCCAAGTAATCAAATTTCACAGATTGTCACTGGCCCACTACACCAATGTGATAATTTAGACAGAGTGCATTGGATATATATATATTTATTATTATTATTATTATTTATTTTTTATTTTTTATTTTTATTTTTATTTTTTGAAATATCACCATGATTTAACACAACGTAATATGACCACTTTGCTCTTTTTTAATTTTAAAATAATGGTGTTATTGATTTATTTAGATTTATTATGAAGAGCGTTGCAATTTATAATGATAATGAGTTTAATGGTGGAGTGTAATGGTGTGAGTGTAATTATAAAAATAATTAATTTTAAATTTGATATGATTATTATAAAATTATTTTTTATTTTTATTTTTAAATAATTTAAAAATATTATTTTTGTGAATTATTATTTGTTTAAAAAAATTATTATAAAATGAATTAATTTGTTAGTATCGTGAAATTTGATTTTGAGTTGAAAATATACGCTACCAATTGTACAACTACAACTAACTAAACTAGGCCCTTTAATTGAATGTTAATTCTTACATCATATTCATAAAAGTATCACTATTATAAGTTAAGAATGTTGAATTATTATGTCGAGAGGTGTCCCTACAATAGCATCCCATATGGACTTTAAATTGTTGGAAATGAAGTTCCAAGTTTACATGCGCTATAAGGGCAAACTTTGGTGGATATTATGTGATTTCATTTTTGACATCATCAAGAGAGCACTATTCAAAGCCCAGGATTGTTTTAGCCTTTAATAACACTTTCGGTGCTCATTGTAGTTTTACATGAGTTGTAACAGCCATAGCATGACATACTTCCAATGTTTTGGTGTGGCAATTGATCTAACTTGTTCTTTCACCATGTCATAGAACACGTCATCCCTGTACACCATGTTTGGTTTGTGATAAACCCATTATGAGGAATTAGGGATATTTAAGCTCATTTTATGTATATATTCCTCCTACAATATGTATTTAGGATATAGGTCATATACAATATATTTTTAAGTTTGGTGTATATATTTAAAATGAAATATAGGCACAAACCAGCAAATTCAAAATAAATAAATATCGTTGGAATTTTATTGGCAACTTCCAACAATACATATCTCAAAATGTAGATTTGCAGCCGTTCTTTTAAAAAATGCCTTTGTAAACTATATTGCAAATTATGCTGCAAAAACTTAGAGAAATTTTCAAAAACATATCAAAAAAATGTTTATGAAACATATAAATATTTAAAAATGTGAATAACTTATCACATGACTGTGTTAACCAAAACAATTATTAAAAGAGATAAAGGGTCAATGGAGACATGCCACATGTTGCTAGAAATTTCATTAATTGATTGTCTTAGATTATTTTTATCGTTGAATGTTGGCATAAAGTTCATAAATCATTATTGAAAAAGGATGATGAAATTAAAGACATTGATAGACATTGCATTATGGAACATGTACCACAAGATCTCAAATATATAATCTTAAAATTCATAAAAGAGAAAAGTGAAAACCAAGAAAAACATGTGTTATTGTGTGGGTATGGCCAAGCTTTTGTAGCATCTTAAAACAAGATAGTTAACAATTTGTGAATTTTTATTGGTTAAAATTATTATTGTACAAAACATTTTGTGATATTGAGAAAGACATTCACCTTGAAGATGATATAATAAAATCTAATTAGGATCAATTTCAAAATAATCCTTGAATACATAGTAGGTTAGTGAAACAAATAATGAAAATGAGATCTAGCCAAACATAGTTGAATATGAGTGGGAGATCATATCAAGCCTACCCCAATGATAATTATTACAAATTTCTAAAATTGATATGTTAAATGTATTTGACCCTAAGTTTATTTTATAAGGTTTGATTTATTTTTTAATTTAAATCTATTTTGTGAATTGTAATTTATTTTTTAATTTACTTAAGAATTTGAAATACTAAATATGAATGATATAAATGAATACAATTTTTATTTTTATTTTTGGTATAAATTCATTTTACTTTTAAATTTAATTGATATGAATATAAAGTGAATCAAATAAAATCAATTTTTTATAAAAATTATATATAAATATTTGTAAAATATTTTCTAAAATATGACTTTTAAAACAATTTTCACCTTTAAATATTTATTAAATGTTTATAAAATTTTATTAATAAAAGAGAAAATGCTCCCTGCCCTTGGCATTGAGTGTGGGATGAAAATAAATAACAAACAAATTGAGTTTCATGTAATTTGTTTCATAACTATTTTTTGTATTTTTTTTAAACAATAATTATTTTTAGATAATTTATTCATTTATAATTAAATTTAAAATAAAATTTTATAAAATAAAAACATAATAATTTTTATTTTTATTATTATTTTAATATATAAATATTTTACTTCAAGAATTACATACTTAAATTTATATTCATATTTTTTAGTGTTAAATTTTACATATTAAAAATAAATTATAAAAATTTAAATTTAAAATGTGATAATATATAATTCAAAATTTAAAATTGAGTATCTATCATTAAAAAAATGGAATCAAAAAAAAAAAAAAAATTAATAATAAATGTTATAAAATTTTAAAACTAAAAGATAAAAGATAAATTAAAAAATTAGAATATTTAATTTTTAATTAAATAATTTTTATCATAAATATTAAAAATATTAATTTTTAATTAATTTAATTGTAAAATTAAAAATTTTATAGATTATGAAATTAGAAAAAAAATTATATATATATAAGTTATATTTATTGATGAATAAATATAGTCAAAACATTTTTTTTCTCCTAATTTAATTAAGTTATATTTGTAGGTCATAAAATTAAAATAATATTTTTTTGAAGAAAATTACATTAATTATATTTATTGATGAATAAATATAATTAAAAAAAAAAATCCTAAAACAAATCTTCTAATTTAATTTACTTTATTTTTTATGGTTTGAATGTCAATGCAATGGAGTCTTCAAGAGGAACTAATGATTCAACAGAATCATTAGATAAAAGAACATAAAGCCTTGCTATGCAGCATTGTCGTTATCAAAATATTATACTTATAAAAATTGATAGCAACTTTGTAATTGTCAAAATTATTATATTTAGAAAACTTAATATTGATGAAGTGGACATTATGAGTGACTATTATTAAAAAAAAAAAAATTAATAAATATTTTATCTTAAGAGTTGTCCTATTCATATGCATATAAATTTTGAAAGGAAATTATTAGTTTTATTTAGTTTTAAATTACAAAACTATTCAAATATTATGCATTTTGAATAAATGTTATTAAATATTTAATCAAAATTCTTATTCGAATGTCTATATATATTAAGTGGATGTTATTAAATATATTTATTTTTAATATAATTTATTATATATTATTAATTATTTTTAATTATAAAATAAAAACAAAAATTTATATATTGTAATTTAAAATAGATAGTTGACATCATTTTCATAGAGATTGTTTGTTTGAAATTTTATTATTCTTATAAATATATTTGTATATTTATAGTAAATTGAAATTTTGGTAAAATTGGTGCATATAATTAACTTCTAACAATTAGAAAGACGATAATCATAGATTGATTGTCTTAATTCAAAAGAGATATAAAAAATATGCGACAATCATACAAAAATAAATATTCTTGGTAGTTGGTGAAAATAAATATAAAGATATTGTACAAATATATATATAAAATCAAAAGTTTCAAAAGTCACTATATCAATTTAATAATATTAAATTCAAACTATTAACCAATACACATTTTTGAATTTCTAGACCATAGTCATAGAGTATTTTAGAAATAATTGAACTATGTACGTATTGTTTACTTTTGTTTACTTTGTTGGGCATTGTTGTTGTGATATGTTTTTGAATTTTGATTTGTTGATGTGATATGTCCTTGCATTTTTTATAGCATGTGGTTTTAGTCATGATTAGAAAGTTGAAGATATTTTTTTTGAGAACTTGGCTACATTTTCTAATTGTTATCAATGGTTTTTGTAATTCATGGATATATTAATTAAGTTTTACAGAGTGTATTAGGCATCTATTAGCATTTTTTTAAAATGAATTATCACTTTTTTTAATATGGTAAATACTATCACGTAGGATTGTATTGTTATGCAATTGTTTAATGATACAATGGAAAAGCCTCTAAAGCCATGGGACCTTGGTAATTTGAGGTTAATATCCAAAAAAAGACAACTTCTTTTCACTAAATCTAATGCAATTGATAAAATATTAATTTTGTATAAATTTCATTCTCTAATGCTTTTGATCCTAATTAAGGTTTTGACTAGGAAAAGGAATGAAATTTACGAAGACTAAAAATGCTGATTGCACCAAATATTTTAGTGGATTTTAATGCTTGCTTGACAAACACAATGGAGAGGAAATTTATATTGAATTTATTTTAGGACAAACTTATATAAATGAGGAATCAGATGTGGTATTTTAGCTATTTTTTACAAAAGGGAAAACGATCTTTATTTAAATCAAGCAATAATTTCAAGTGGGTAAATTATCACATATGAATTTTTTTGTGATTGAAATAAAAGACAAAGCTTCCACAAATAATCAAATAACTTACACAACACATAGATTCCATAGACAAGAAAGATAAATCTTCAATTGATTTCTCTCTAAAGGTTAAAGCTTGTAGTAAATACTTTCCAAAATACAATAAAATATATCTAGCAGCAAAAATATAGATTGGGTCACGGGGTCTGCCCATGTTTATGCAAAAAATTTCAAAGATGAGATGTAGTTGACAAAACTTGAATGCCTAGTTAAAGGAGATCATTCAAATATGAAACCCTCATGCAAAAGAGGCAAGTTCTTCTATTTCTGGCATTTCTAAACTTGTGGAACAGCTAGAAAATGGCATGCATGAACTAGGCATAATTTTTGGTGTAGCATGGCATGGATGGAAGTGTTGAATCCCTATGTAAGTCTTCTTCTTCTGGTAATAGTTGGAACTGCTTCCTCTTGCAAAAAGAGGCACCCAAAATAGAAATGGTCTTTTCAAAATAAAACATAACTTTGAAAATAATTCAAGTTATTTTTCCATGTAAAAAACCCCAACTTGAAAAACATAAGTGAGATTTTTACAACTTTTAATTCTTTATCACTTTGTCAAAATGAATTGTGCAATTTGCACTTCATTATTTTGCACTTTTCAACAATTCATATTTGTCAAAGTGGAAAGTGCAATTTGCACTTGTGTTTCTTCTAACTTTCACATTATCAAAAAATATAAAGTGTAAAATATGTTTTTTTTATTTTTCAAAAAGAGTTATAAAAAATATAGTTGTACCTTTGTCATGAAATTACAACTTGCAATGTCTTGGAAATTAAAATACAACATATGAAAGTATTTCAACAGAAAAAAATTCAATCAATATATAGAATCTCTTTAGCTTTCTTGTCATTCTCAACCTACAATTTCTAAGTATATGCATGAATGCCTCTGAAAATCCCTTGTACTCATTTTGGATTGGGCCTGCAAGAGTAGATATTAGAAGTTACACAATCTACTTGAACATCAAATAGTTCTCTTCTGAAAGTCCTTATTGATTTATTCCTTCAATATCTTCCTTTTGTCTCTGATTATTTCATAGTAATCCATTTATTATTGTAAAAACCTTATTGCCCTTGGATTTGAACTTCATTTCCTTAGGAGGCATAGAGATTGAAGTTATTATTTGTGATAAACCAACTATGAACGCTGATGGTAGCTACAGGTGTTTGGAGCAATTCAAATCTCCCATAGAACTGGAAGGTGTTGGAAGCACTTGAGATTAATTAAGTTTTACATAATGTATTAGACATCTATTAACATTTAAAAATAAATAAATTATCATTTATTTTTTATATGGTAATTGTTATCACATAGGATTGCACCTATCTTGATCTTGTAGTTTATTGTGAAATTGCCTAATGATACAATGGAAAAACCTTCAAAGCCATGGGACCTTGGCAATTTGAGGTTAATCTTCAGAGAAGGCTGACTTTCTTTCACTAAATCTGATGCAACTGATAAGATATCATATTTGTGAAAATTTCGCTCTCTAGTGTTTTTGATCCTAACTAAAATTTTAATTGGGAAAAAAAGTGAAATTTGCGAAAACTGAAAATGGTGATTGCACCAAATATTTTAGTGGATTTTAATGCTTGTTTGACAAACACAATGGAGAGGAAAATTATATTGAATTTGTTTCATCATAGACTTATACAAATGAGGAATCAGAGGTAGTAAGTATTTTAGCTATTTTTCACAAAAGGGAAAATTATCTTTATTTAAATCAAGCAATAATTTCAAGATGGTAAAATACCACAGATGAATTTTTTTGTGACTGAAATAAAAGACAAAGCTTCCATAAATAATCAAATAACTTGCACAACACAAAGATTCCACATATAAGAAAGGCTAATCTTCAATTTATTTCTCTCCAAAGGTTACAGCTTGTTGTAAATAGATTCTAAAATGTAGAAAAATATAACTAGCAGCAAAAAGATAGATTGAGCCACGAGGTCTGCCCATTTTTATACAGAATTTCTCAAATATGAGATGTAGTTGACAAAACTTGAATGCCCAATTGAAGGAGATCATGTAAATATGAAACCCTCATGTAAAACATGTGAGTTCTTCTATTTATGGCATTTTTAAACTTGTGGAATGGCTAAAAATGGCATGCATGAGTTGGGCATGATTTTGGGTGTAGCATGGCATGGTTGGAAGTGTTGAATATCTATGCAAGGCTTCTTCATCTGCTAGTGGTTGTAACTGCTTCCTCATGCAAAAAGAGGTGCCCAAAATAGAACTAGTCTTTTCAAAATAAAAAATAACTTTGAAAATAATTCAAGTTACTTTTCTATGTAAAAAAACACAACTTGCAAAACATAAGTGAGACTTCTACAACTTTTAAGTCTTTATCACTTTGTCAAAATGAACTGTGTAATTTGCACTTCATGATTTTACACTTTTCAACAATTCATATTTCTCAAAATGGAAAGTGCAATTTGCACTTGTGCCTTTTGTAACTTTCACATTATCAAAAAACATAGTGTAAAATCTATTTTTCTCTTTCTCAAAAAGAGTTATAAAAAATATAATTGTATCTTTGCAATGAAATTATAACTTGCAATGTCTTGGAAATGAAAATACAACATATGAAATTACTTCAACAGAAAGAAATTCAATCAATATCTAGAATCTCTTCAGCCTTCTTGTCATTCTCAACTTGTAGTTTCTCAGTATATGTATCAAAGGCTCTAAAAATCTCTTGTACTCATTTTAGATCGAGCCCACTTGAGTAGATATTGGAAGCTACACAATCTACTTAAATATCAAATAGTTCTCTTCTAAAAGTCATTGATTTGTTTCTTCAATATTTTCTATCTCTAATTATTTCATAGTGGTCTATTTATTGCTACAATAACCTTATTTCCCTTGGATTTAAACTTCATTTCCTTAGGAGCAATGGAGACTGAAGTTATTACTTGTGAGAAACTGACTATGAAAGTTGGCAGGTTCTACAGGCTTTTGGATCAGTTCAAATCTCCTATGGAATTGGAAGGTGTTGGAAGCACCTAAAAGTTCTCATAAAATTGGAAGGTGCTGGAAGCACCTAAAAATTCTCATTGAACTAGAAGGTGTTGGAAGCACCTAAAAGTTCCCACAAAAGTGGAAGGTATGTTTTTTAGGATCCAAAGCTTGTCATGTACTTTGCACGCTTATAAACGTGAAAATTGCACACCAAATTTTAGATTCTTTCATCTTGGGTGCGTGGTGAGATCTGAAGCCTGCCATGTATTTTCCACTCTTAAAAATGTACAAAGTGCATGATGGGTTCCAGATTTTAGTGGTCTTGGGTATGGATTTTTTGAATGATCTAGAACTCAAAGTGCATGATGGGTTCCAGATTTTAGTGGTCTTGGGTATGGATGTTTTGCATGATCTAGAGCTTAAAGTGCATTTTGCATATTATGCAAATGTGTAAAGTGCACATCGGGTTCCAGATTCCATCATTTTATAAGATGGGTGCTTTGTGGGATCTAAAACCCACAAAGTAATTTGCACAAGTGCAAATTGCATCCATAGTTCTAGATTCTATAGTTCAAAAGGGAAATATGGGTGTCTTGGTGGTTTAGGGGATTTTGTAAAAAACAAAGGGGGTCTCCCTTAGCATATTAGATGTAATGATATTTTTGTGACAATCTCCTAAACCACTAAGACACCCATATTTTCCTTTTGAACTATGGAATCCAAAACTCTAGATGCAATTTTTACTTGTGTAAATTGCTTTGTGGGTTACAGATCCTGCAAAGCACCCATCTTCCAAAATGGGAAAATCTAGAACTCGACATGCACTTTGCATGTTTGCACAATGTGAAAAATGCATTTCAGGCTCTAGATCCTATGAAACACCCATACCCAAGACTGACAGAATCTAAAACCCATCATGCACTTTGGACATTTCCAAGTATGCAAAATACATGGTGGGCTCCAAATCCGGCCACACACCTAAACCAATATAATCTGAAACTCGATGTGCACTCTACACATTTACAAGCATGTAAAGTGAATGATGGGATCTAGATATTGTAAAACATACCTTCCACTTCCCTGGGAACTTTTAGGTGGTTTCAACACCTTCCAGTTTCACAAGAGATTTGAACTACTCCAAACACTTGTAGATCTCGCTAGCTTTCGTAGTTGATCTTTCACAAGTACTAACTTTAGTATCCATGCCTTCTAAGAAAATAAAGTTCAATTCCAAGGGAAATAAAGTTATTATATCAATAAATAGATCACTATGAAATAATTAGAGAC
This sequence comes from Torreya grandis, assembly GCA_037957365.1. Classification (NCBI taxonomy): domain Eukaryota; kingdom Viridiplantae; phylum Streptophyta; class Pinopsida; order Cupressales; family Taxaceae; genus Torreya; species Torreya grandis. The sequence goes on from JARHVA010000034.1 coordinate 1,121,744, forward strand.
AGAAGGAAAATATTGAAAGAACAAATCAATAAGGACTTTCAAAAGAGAACTATTTGATGTTCAAGTAGATTGTGTAGCTTCTAATTTCTACTTTTGTAGGCCCGATCCAGAATGAGTACAAGGGATTTTCTCTGAGCCTTTAATGAATATACTAAGAAATTGTAGGTTGAGAATGACAAGAAGGTCGAAGAGATTCTAGATATTGATTGAATTTATTTTTGTTGAAATACTTTTATATGTTGTATTTTCATTTCCAAGACATTTCAAGTTGTAATTTCATTGCAAAGGTACAACTATATTTTTTTAAACTCTTTTTGAGAAAGAGAAAAACAAATTTTACACTTTATTTTTTTTGATAATGTGAAAGTTTCTAAAATAACAATTGTAAATTGCACTTTCCATTTTGACAAATATGAATTGTTGAAAAGTGCAAAATCATGAAGTGCAAATTGTACAGTTCATTTTGATAAAGTGATAAAGACTTAAAAGTTGTAAAAGTCTCACATATGTTTTTCAAGTTAGGGTTTTTTACATGGTAAAAGTAACTTGAATTATTTTCAAATTTATCATTTATTTTGAAAATACCAATTCTATTTTGTGTGCCTCTTTTTGCATGAGGAAGCAGTTCTAGACACTACCAGATGAAGAAGCCTTGCATGGAGATTCAACACTTATAGCCACACCATGCTACATCAAAAATCACGTCCAACTCATATATGCCATTTTTTAGTCATTTCATAGTTCAAAAACACCAAAAATAAAACTGGCCTCTTTTGCATGAGGGTTTCAAATATGTGTGATCTCTTTCAATTGGGCATTCAAGTTTTGTCAACTACGTCTCATCTTTGAGAAATTTTGTATAAAATTGGGCAGACCCCACGGCCCGATTTATCCTTTTAATGCTAGTTATATTTTTATGCATTTTGGAATGTATTTACTACAAGTTGTAACCTTTGGAGAGAAATAAATTAAAGATTTGTCTTTTTTGTCTATGGAATCTCTGTGTGGTGTAAGTTATTTGATTATTTTTGGAAGCTTTGTCTTTTATTTTAGTCACACAAAAATTCATCTATGGTATTTTATCATCTTAAAATTATTGCTTGATTTAAATAAAGATCATTTTCCCTTTTATGAAAAATAGCTAAAATACTACCTCCGATTCCTCATTTGATAAGTTTGTGCTAAAATAAATTCAATATAATTTTCCTCTCCATTATGTTTGTCAAGAAAGCATTAAAATCCACTCAAATATTTGGTGTAATCAACATTTTTAGTTTCTACAAATTTCACCCCTTTTTCCAGTCAAAACCTTAGTTAGGATCAAAAGCACTCGAGAGCAAAATTTTCACAAAATTGATATCTTATTAGTTATATCAGATTTAGTGAAAGGAAGCTAACCTTCTCTGGAGATTAACCTGAAATTACCAAGGTCTCATGACTTTAGAGTTTTTCCCATTTTATCATTAGGCAATTTCACAATAAGTTATAGGATCAAGACAGGTGTAATCCTATGTGATAATAGTTTTTTGGCATGCCCAATGGGAGAAGCTTCATCATACACTGAGGAATTGGTGTTTTCTTCAGTGCTTTTAGCCTTGAAAGGCAATTTTTTTAAAACACCATTATGACTCCGAGAAGAAGAATCAGTTGGTTTTAGAAACACTAGTCCTTCATATTCTCAAGAATTAGGGAAATTGGTGAGTTCTTGATTTCATGTTTTATCTTTTCAAAATATACTACTATAATCACCTAGTGACTCTACTAGTTTAAGATCCCTATCTCTTAAATTTAGACTTATACCTTCATGATTTATCTATAAATATTTGATTTATTATGGCCCTTTTTAATCATGTTACATTACCTTCAGCTTTAGCTACAAGTTTTATGCAACCAGACCTTCAAACTATGTCTTTTGTGCCCTCCTACTACCCATATCAAATTGAAGATGTTGTTGCTATTGTACGGAATATCCCTATTATGATTGGATATCATCATCCTCATAATGTTCATCTTACTCCCAATCACCTCCCAAAGGCTCACTGATGTTCCCATGTGGAAAACCCCATGATCAACAAACTTGTTTAATTGCAAGATAAGCAATAGCTCGCATGATACGGGGTTCAGGAAATTAGAAGTCTACATAATTGAAAAGAGAACCACATGTCCCAAAACCATGGAAGCCTTCTTGGATCAAACACCCAAATTTCAAAATTCCAAACCTTGTTAAGATCACTCCTCAAGAAGATGAAGAAGTTATAGAAATTAAACCAAGTTTTTTGAGATTTGAGAGTGCTCCTTCAACCCCAAGGTTAATTCCTAAACATATGCTTCCCACTTCATTGGTTAAGCCTTTTTGTTCTCTTTTATTTTCCCAAGAAAATGAGGATCTTGGATGCCTTTCACATGAGCCTTGCATATCTAAGACTAAAGATTGTTGTTTTCATTCCATGTTTGATGATTCCGATGAAAGGGAATGGCCCAAGGTCAGTGCTCAGGAACTCTTGGCATAATAGGATGATATCATTCAGGAATTCTTTGTAGCTTTTGAGGTAAAACAAGAAACAAAGGGTTTAGGGTAGCTTCTTAAAGATGATGATTTGATAGTTTTCTAATTGCACTCAAGGATGAAGTAGAAGATGGAGATTCAACCCCTCATGAAGAATAGATATGGCAAGATATCCTTAGTGGGTATTCTAAAAGTAAGGGCAACCAAGTAGTAAAATGCTAAAAGGTACAAGTCTCATACTGCAAGTACCAAAACGGCCTCTCAAGTTTCTCGTTATAGGTTGTCCTATTATATTCCAGGCAAAATAGGAAACTCATCCATTGGGCAACATCTTGAATCATGGCATCCAAAGCAAGAATGTACAAAAGAACCATGCAGCCAAAAGGGTGGATTATCTTTATGTATTCATAATACAAGGAAGTAACAAATATGATGAGGTATTTCTCATTGTGAAAAAAATTGATTTTTATCAAGCTTGAACAAAATTGTGGTGTTATTGTTGACTCGAGTTATGAAGGTTGCAAAGTATTCAATCTGAGAGGTCTGAATAGTGAGCCTTGTTAAGTTGTATATAGTAGTTTCATGCTTTCAATAAGACTTTGCATCCTCAGCTACTTCTAATAAGTGCTTGACACATATTTTAGTTTCAGGAAGGCATTTTTTAGATTTTGAGTTGTCATCAAGAAGTTGCAGTAGGTGTGTATTTTCAAAATAGATTGATATGACTACTACGCCCAATGGATCTTCTAAAAGGCTACTGGATTGAAAATGATTAGCAAACAATCATCCCATAGAGGTCGCAAAAAATGTTGATATTTTTTGTCACAAAAATATCATTACATCTACTATCCTAAGGGAGACCCCCTTTATTTTTTAGAAAATCCCCTAAATCACCAAAACACCCATCTTTCCCTTTTGAACTATAGAATCTTGAACTCTGGACATAATTTATACTTGTACAAATTGCTTTATAGGTTTCAGTTCCTACAAAGCACCCATCTTCCAAAATGGCAAAATATAAAACTCGGTGTGCATATTTGCACAATGTGCAAAATGCACTTTAGGCTCCAGATCCTGTGAAACAGCCATACCCAAGACTAGAAAAATCTAGAACCCATCATGCACTTTCCATGTTTACAAGTGTGCAAAATGCATGATGGGCTCTAGATCCCACCATGCACCCAAACTAGTAGAATCTAAAACTCAGCGTGCCCTTTGCATGTTTGCAAGCATGCAAAGTGCATGATGGGATCTAGATCTCGTAAAACATACCTTCCACTTTCATAAGAAATTTTAGGTGTTTCCAACCCTTCTAATTTCATGGGAAATTTTAGGTGCTTCTAGTACCTTCCAATTCCATGAGAGATTTGAAATGCTCCAAACACCTGTAGATCTTGCTATCTTTCACAGTTGGTTTCTCATAAATAATAATTTTAGTCTCCATGCCTCCTAAGGAAATGAAGTTCAAATCCAAAGGAAATAAGGTTATTGTAGCAATAACTGGACCACTATGAAATAATCAGAGACAAAAGGAAAATCTTGAAGGAACAGATCAATAAGGACTTTTAGAAGAGAACCATTTGATGTTCAAGCAGATTGTGCAGCTTCTAATATCTACTCTTGCAAGCCCGTTCAAGAATGAGTTCAAGGGATTTTCAAATCCTTTGATATATATATTGAGAAACTACAGGCTGGGAATTACAAAAAATCCTAAGAGATTCTAGATATTGATTGAATTTGTTTCTGTTGAAATACTTTCATATGTTGTATTTTCATTTCCAAGACATTGCAAGTTTTAATTTCATTGCAAAGGTACTGAAATATTTTTTATAACTCTTTTTGAGAAAGAGAAAAACATATTTTACACTTTATATTTTTTGATAATGTTAAAGTTGCAAAAAGTACAAGTGCAAATTGCACTTTTCATTTTGACAAATATGAATTATTGAAAAGTGCAAAATCATGAAGTGCAAATTGCACAGTTCATTTTGACAAAGTGATAAAGACTTAAAAGTTTTAAAAGTCTCACTTATGTTTTGCAAGTTGAGGTTTTTTACATGGAAAAGTAATTTGAATTATTTTCAAAATTATCTTTTATTTGGAAAAGACTAGTTCAATTTTGAGTGACTCTTTTTGTATGAGGAAGTAGTTCCAACCACTACCAGATGAAGAAGCCTTGCATGAAGATTCAACACTTCCATCCATGCCCTGCTACACCAAATTTCATGCCCATCTCATGCATGCCATTTTTTAAATGTTCCACAAGTTTAAAAATGCTAGAAATTAAAGAAATCACCTACTTTTCATGAGGGTTTCAGATTTGCATGATCTCCTTCAACTGGGCATTCAAGTTTTGTCAACTACATCTCATCTTTGAGAAATTTTGTATAAAATTGGGCAGACCCCATGGCCCAATCTATCTTTTTACTTCTCATTATCTGGTTTTGCATTTTGGAATGTATTTACTATAAGATATAATCTTTGGAGATAAATAAATTGAAGATTTGGCTTTTTTGTCTATGGAATCTCTGTGTTGTGTAAGTTATTTGATTATTTGTAGAAGCTTTGTCTTTTATTTCAGTCACAAAAAAGATCATTTTTGGTATTTTACCCTCTTAAAATTATTGTTTGATTTAAATAAATATCATTTTTTCTTTTGTGAAAATAGCTAAAATATTACCTCTGATTCCTCATTTGTATAAGTCTATGCTGAAATAAATTCAATATAATTTTCCTATCCATTGTGTTTTTCAAGCAAGCATTAAAATCCACTAAAATATTTGGTGAAATCACCATTTTCAGTTTCTTCAAATTTCACCCCTTTTCTCAGTAAAAACCTTAGTTAGGATCAAAAGCACTAGAGAACAAAATTTCCACAAAATTGATAACTTATCAGTTGCATCAAATTTAGTGAAAGGAAGCTGGGCTTCTCTGGATATTAACCTCAAATTTCCAAGGTCCCACGACTTTGTAGTTTTTTCCATTGTATCATTAGGTAATTGCACAACAAGCTACAAGATCAAGACAGGTGCAATCCTATGTGATAACAGTTTTTTGGCATGCTCGATGGGACAAGCTTCATCATACATTAAGGAATTGGTATTTTCTTTGTTGCTTTTAGCCTTGAAAGGCAGTTCTTTTCAAACACCATGGCGACTCCAAGAAGAATAATCAATTGATTTTAGTAGCATTAGTCCCTCATATTTTCAAAACATATTATTGTAATCACCTAGTGATTCTGTTGGTTTAAAAGACCTATATCTTAAATTTAGACCCTTACCTTCATGATTTATATATAAATGTTTGATTTATTATGGCCCTTTTCAACCATGTTACCTTATCTTCAGCGTTAGATGCAAGTTGTATGCAGCCAGACCTTCAAACTATGTCTTTTATGCCCTCCTACTACCCATATTAGATTGAAGATGTTATTATTGTTGTACCAAATATCCATGTTACAGTTGGATATCATCATCCTCATAATTTTTAACTTACTCCCAATCACCTCGCAAAGGCTCATTGGGGTTTCCAATGTGGGAAACCCCATGATCAACAAACTTGTTTATTTGCAAGACAAACAATGGCTTGCATGATATATGGATCAAGAAAATAGAAATATAAAATTGAAAAGAGACCACCTGTTCCACAACCATGGTAGCCTTCTTGGACCAAACACCCAGATTTCAAAATACTAAACTTTGTGAAGGTCACTCCTCAAGAAGCTAAAGTAGTTGTAAAAGCTAAACCAAGTTTTTTGAATTTTGAGAGTGTTCCTTTAATGCCAAAGTCAATTCCTGAACATGTGTTTCCCACTTCATTGGTTAAGCCTTTTTGCTCTCTTCCATTCTGCCAATAAAATGAGGAGGTTGGCAGCTTTTCACATGAGCCTTGCATATCTAGGACTGAAGATTGTTGTTTTCATTCCATGTTTGATGCCCACTTTAAAGATTTTGATGAAAGGGAACAACCCAAGGTTAGTGCTTAGGAACTCTTGGCATAATAGGATGATATCATTCTGTCAGGGATGCGAAACACCAGAAGCATACAATTGATTACCAAACCAAGCAACTATAATATGCGGAAATAACCAGATTCACCAAGTAACTAGAATTCAGAATAACACAGCATATGAGAGACAATACACAACTTGTATTAACACTTTATACAGAAAAGAATACAATAGAGAATATCCCACATCTTCTCCACCACCTTACAGAGGTTTCCCACACCTCAAGTGAACAGTAAATCTTCTCCCCAAAGCTCTCCCTCTCACAGGTCCCAACACCCAACTCAAATACAGAGTTGGTGTTCACCTCCCATGCTCCACGCACACCACAAGTGCTCCACGCACTCCACAAGCACTCCACGTGCTCCACAAGTACTCAAGGTACTTCAAGTAGATCTCCCATGAACCTGCAATAACCTGCAATTCAACAGACCATACTTATGGAAGGAACTCCCTTGCCTTCCTCTCTTGCTCTATCTGAGTACACACCTGTACTCCAAGTAGATCCTGCCTGATACTGCTCCCTGTTGTGTTGCTGTCTATATGACCTTGCACACCTGCAAATCAAACAACGGTTCTGCTCACCTGTGAACCTCGACCTTGCACACACATACACCTGCAGATCAACGATCTTACTTACCATGTAGATCTCCTATATAGGCCATGCAACTGTGACCAAGATCCTACACTCCTGAAGAACCCAGCTGGCTCTCCAATCCAGCACCAACACACCTGGTACTGAGGCACTAGGAGGAACGCACCATTGCTCTACCTCACACACAGAAGGAGCTTATAATTATGCTCTCTTACTCCCTAGCACCCTTTTCCAATACAACCATGAGTCTATTATATAGATCTCATCAAACAATAATTAGACATCTAATTACAATAATTAGATCCGCAGCTCTCAGTCTATAATTAGATCTCTTCATGCAAACACTTGGTTCGTTAGCTAACTGCCTGTAATAAGCGCAGTCCGAACCACACAGGTGACCGACGCCGGTCCCTGTCCGCCTGGGGGTCGCCGACGCTGGCCGATCTCTGACCGACGTCGATTGCCTTCCTGCCCTATCCTGCCGACGTCGGTTGGCCTGACCGACGCCGGTGTCTCTGACACTCAGCGACTCTCCTGCAACCTCCTCCGTGTCTGCATCAGTGAAGCTTTTAGCTCCACAACCTAACACATTCAGGAATTCTTGGTAGATTTTGAGGTAAAGTAAGAAACAAAAGGTTTGGGGCAGTTGGTTAAAGATGATGATTTTGATAGTTTTCTGACGACACTCAAGGATGAAACATATGATGGAGATTTAACCTCTCATGAAGAATAAATATGGCAAGAGATCCTTAATGGGTATTCTAAAAATAAGGGCAGCCAAGTAGCAAAATTCCAAAAGGTATAAGTCTCATGCTGCAAGTACCAGAATGGGCTCCCAAGTTTCTCCTTAATAATAGGTTATCCTATTAGATTCCAAGCCAAATAGGAAACTCATCCATTAGGAAACATCTTGAATCATGGCATCCAAAGCAAGAATGAAAAAAGTAACATGCAACCAAAAGTGTGGATTATCTTTATGTCTTCATAATATAAGGAAGCTACAAATATGATGAGGTATTTCTCATTCTAAAAATAATAATTTTTGTTTGAATAAAATTGTGGTGTTATTATTGACTGGAGTTATGAAGGTTGCAAAGTATTCAATTTGGGAGGTTTGAATAGTGACCCTTGTTAATTTGTATATAGTAGTTTCATGCTTTCAATAAGACTTTGTATCCTCAACTGCTTCCAATAAGTGCTCGACACATCTTTTAGTTTTGGGAAGGCATTTTTAGATTTTGAGTTGTCATCAAGAAGTTGCAGTAGGTGTGTATTTTCAAAATAAATTGATATGACTCATACGCCCAATGGATATTCTAGAATCCTACTGGATTGAAAATGATTAGCAGGCAATCATCCCATAGAGGTCATCAAAAATATTGATATTTTTTGTCACAAAAATATCATTACATCTAATATCCGAAGGGAGACCCCCTTTGGTTTTTAGAAAATCTCCTAAACTACCAAGACACCCATTTTTCCCTTTTAAACTATGAAATCTAAAACTTTGGATGCAATTTACATTTGTGCAAATTAATTCATGGGTTTTGGATCCTAAAAAGCACCCATATTCCAAAATGGACGAATCCATAACCCAGCATGCACTTTACACGTTTGCACAATGTGCAAAATGCACTTCAAACTCCAGATCCCATGAAACATCCATACCCAAGACTGGTGGAATTTGGAACCCCTCATGCACTTTGCATGTTTGCAAGCATGCAAAATGCATGGTGAGATATGGATTTGTCCATGCACCCAAGTTGGTGGAATACAAAACTTAGTGTGCACTTTGCACATTTGAAAGCATGTAAAGTGCATACGGACTCTAGATCCCATAAAACATACCTTTCACTTTCATGAGAACTTTTAGGTGCTTTCATCAGTCTTGGGTATGGGTGTTTCATGGGATTTGAAGCCCAAAGTGAATTTTTCACATTGTACAAACATACAAAGTGCACGTTGGGTTCTAGATTCTGCCATTTTGGAAGATGGGTGCTTTGTGGGATCCAGAACCCATGAAGCAATTTGCACAATCCAAAGTTCTGGATTTCATAGTTCAAAAATGAAAGATGGGTGTCTTGGTGGTTTAGGGGATTTTCTAAAAAATAAAGAGGGTCTCCCTTAGTATATTATATTTAATGATTTTTTTGTGACAAAAATATCAATAGTAACATATCTTTTTCATGACTAGTTTAAAGTAGGACATTGCATGATTTAACATAATGTAATATGATCACCTTGCTTTGACCTAATTTTAAAATGTTATGTTGTTGCTTTTGTAGTTTTTATTTTTATTTTTGTTTTTTTTAAGATTTATTATGAAGAGAGCCATAATTTATAATGATAACAAGTTTAATATTGAACCATAATGATCGTAAGTGTATTGATAAAAATAGTTAATTTTAAATTTGATGTGAATATTATAAGTTTTATTTTGATTTTAAAAAGTGATTCAAAAATATTATTTTTGTGAATTATTATTTGTCTGAAAAAATTATTATAAAAATGATAGAGTAATTAATTAATGTGGTATGTATTCAAAGTAGGTGTTAGAGTTACAAAAACTCACTAAAGTAATCAATGTGGTATGTATCGAACGTATGTGGTATGTATCATTTTTGTAAACTATTATTTATCTATCAAGGCTTAAATTTATAACTGAATCCTACTGCATGTCTCCCATTTGAGGTGAGGGATGAAGCCTGCTAATTAATCATCTCAAAAGAAAGAGTCATTTGCATCATGTTTGATCTAAAATATGGATCTTGTTTACTAGAAATGTTGTTTGGTTCTTTTCTAGACTATACTCAATTATGTAATTCATGAATGTAAAACACTATGTAAGACACTTCTATAAGTTAGTTTTTTGTACCAACATTCCCATTTTCTTTAAAAATGAATGGGGACCCATTTTTTTTGGTGATTTGGCCCTGTTTGTTAAGTTTTTCCTCTTCGTTATATGGAAGTCTTATAGGATTGCTCCTTAATCTCAACACTTGGAAGAATAAATAATGATGTTATAAATTTTGGACTTACTATGCAAGTTTTAGGACTTGGTTTTATTCAAAAACAATTATCAAACATTTTGTTCAAGACTTCTTTTCATAAACTTTGTGTTTCAAGACTTAAGTTCATAATGTATTCATTAGAATTTCTATTTGGGGTTTCCACATCAAACATTTTGTTTAGAGTTTCCATATCAAATATTTTGTTCAGAGTTTCCACATCAAACATTTTGTTCATAGGATTTGTTTGGTACTTAAGTTCAAAGCATCTCTTCATCGAATACTTTTATTCAGAGCTTTTGTTCAGGACTTTTCATCAGATAATTTATTCAGAACAGTCTTCATTGGATTTATGTGCTTCAGAGGTTTTATTCTTAGATTTTGTTTAGAAATTTTGTTTGAACATTATTTTGAGGGATTTTTTCTTCAAACATTTTTCTTGGGGTTTGTGTTCGATGCCTTCAGTTCATGAGAATTATTGGCTTAGTCCCAACACAAAACCCAATTGTCGATTCCTAACTCTCGATTGTCGAAAGCCCACTAGACTTAGCCAACAAAGCAAAAATAATTCACAACACTTGTTAAAGAACATAATCCACCAACTAAACTAATGATATTTGAATTCTATAGGTAAAGCAAGTATATGAATGTTGGACATTAAAAGTACATGAACTAGAATTGAATGCAAAGGCTATATCAATGATGTGTAGACATCAACGTGTTCATTTAATCACATAAAAATTTTGAGCACACTTGTACTCTACAAATAAATCCCTAATCACCTAAAAATCCATTACAAAGAAGTAAACAACAAAAAAAAAAAATCACAGTACACAGAAATAGACTTTGAGCAAACTAGATAATTACAATGGCTTCATCATCCTAGAGCTTTAGAGGAGTACTACCACCATCCCATTATCCATCAAAGATTCTATAGAATACACAAACATGATGTTTGATGCAATAATTTCCAATGATAGATATTCCAAATAATCAAAATTATGGGATGTCATTGTCATTGTCGATGCATTTTCTTATGATGGAGATTTATCCCCTGCACAAAGCCAATTAGTGAGATACCTACTTTATCTCAAGAGATAAGGATTTCACTTGATGATATCCATGCCCAAAGTTATACCATACATCAACCTACTATAGTAATTGTTCTTTACTAGAAAGGTGACACAAGACATTTTCTTACATCACATGAATCACTAGACGGTCATGGCTTGCATCTCTAGTGATGATTTTTAAAGATACTTATCTCTACCAATTTTAGATGCAATATTTGATAAGCACAGTTTGGTAACATAAAACAAGCGTAATTCAATTAAAAATATTCTAAGCTCATGTCTTCTTCATGGGGAAACTATGGGCTTATAAGGAAAGGCCCCCACCCCTATTAGCAAGTTCAGATTGGGGGTATGTATAGGGATGGCCCTGTTGAACAGATTATATGGCATGCCAAGTATCCATTTTATTCACCTAGACTGGGTGCCACTTATGGACATGTTGATGACCTTAGACATGACTTTTTCCCTAGGAGAGATCATCAGCATCAAACTAAGGAAGCAAGTTCTGCATAAAGGTAAAAGGCCCGATTCAGCTAGCCATTTTTATATGATGTCATGCCTACTCAATGCAATAATGGGAATAGTGTACAGGGACCTTGGGGAGCTTTGGAGCCTAGCTATAGACTGTATAAAGAATCATATCTAGGATTACTATCAATTTATGCATATATATGCATATATCAAGCATATGATCTAAATTATCAAGGATGTATATCCACAAGTGTGGCAAGCTATTCATTAGGCCCCACTCCCCAAGATATCAAAGATCATAGTATATGCACTACCTTATTGGGGTGACTATTAGTTATACCCAGACTATATGGTGATCATGGTCACCAATCATAAGGTCAACCCCTTATTCCCCCCTAAGTATGTGTCAAATAATCCTTCAAAACAAGAAATTGCATATCAATTTTGGTGGAGTGTGGAAGAGGATTTGATAAATTAAAAGAAAAGCATGTTTTATAGATCATACATGATGATAGGTAAAATGTTATATATGATGAGGAAGCCTTTTGGAGGTGTGGGTAATAAGAGGAGGCACTATCAATTGGCCACCCTACCTCATAGAGACTGGGATCCTCATGGTCAAATTCAAAATCATATCTAGGGATTTGGTATTCCATACCAACATGTTCCCTATTACCATGATTTTTTGTTTTTAAATGCAAAATATGATGCCCAAGTCTTATAAATAGCTCAACTTGTAGGCCTTAAATAAGAACATTTGAAGATTATCTAAGGAAAACCTTCAATTTTGGTGCAAGAAATGCATACAAGGTTGCCACCCCCTGGAGGATGGATTGCTTCATATTTCTCGGGAAATATACCCCAGTAACAAATAGAGATACAAGAGGAGCCTTCCCAATAAGATCCCCTACTATTGAAGGTTATTAATAAGAACTTGGTCTAAGTGAAATTGAGTTTAAAGGAGCTCAAGAAGAACTAACTGACTTAGACTCTCCTAATGCAAAAGGATAAGATCACCCAGTTGCACCATAATTATAGACATCTATAGTATAATAGATTGTTACTACCTCAATTCAGTGAGCCTCATCCCCACCATTGAATGCTAAAATTTGCTATAAGAGAAATCCAAGGGCTCCTCCCCTCATAGAGAACCCAATTGTTAACAAATAATAAATAGACACATCTTTAATTTAATAGCAAACAATGGAAAAATAAGAAATAGATGAAGAGGAATAATTAGAAAAAGCAAAGGCACTAATCCTTACAACAAACAAAGGGAATTCACCAATCAAAGATGATTAATCAGGTATGAAGACTCAGCCTATAGTCCCCTCTTCCCAAGTTTCCTCTTTTATTCCCATTTTTGGTTTAGTTCCCATCAGTGATGTCTTGAAAACACCTTTGCTCACTCCAAAAGTGGAGGATGTTTCTTCTACCACTATTGTTTTACTTTCCCCCATAATGCCACCCATGTCCATTATTTCCACCACTACTGATATTTCCTCCAAGACTGCTATAATCCAAACTATGAAAATAAAAAGGGCCTCTAAGAAGATTTAAATAGCACTGGCTAGCTCCCAACTCCATGTCTATTCCACCCAAATCAATTTTTCAATGCCTTATATCATCTCCTCCCAAGATACTACTATCATATCCTCAAGGAAGGCCAAAAGGGTCAAACAAGTATATATAATCCATCCACTCCCCCAATATGGAGGTTTGGATTGGTCTAAAATCATATGGCCTTCCCTTCCTGACTCAGTACTCAAAAGAACCTCAAAATAATCAATAGAAGATCAATCGATGGAGGTTACAACTGAGGATACATAGTTAATAAACCCAACCCAACTAGTTATCCCACCATAAGAAATTGATCTTAAATCGAAGTCTTCTCAAAATCATAATTTTAAAATCATAGAACTATCATCAATAACCTCCTTATTTGATAAGCCCTCAAGAAGCATCCAAAGGGTTAGGAAGAGGAAATTTGAGGATGAAGTTGGGAGGGAGATAATTCTTGAGGAACTACAAGAAGTATTTACCTTGTCCAAAAGGAAGAACAAATAGTTGGGGCAGTCCCCATACATAGAAGACTTCAAGTCCCTTGTAGAAACTTATAAGGATGATATGATAGCATTACATGAGGGGACAGAGATGTATCGGCAAGAGATTAAACAAGATTTAGAACAAATCAAGGAGCAAAAAAAAATATTCCATATCCCTCAAAAGATTGAGACCAAAGTTCAACAAGCTACATCAAAGTGTTACAATGCTCTTGAAGCAATTGAGGCAATGAGGGCAGAATTGGCTCCCCATATTATAACAACTCACAAATTGTTTAATTCTTTAAAGCAAGATGAAAATAAGTTGAAATTATTGATTCTTTACACTACTAATAAGGTGTATAGTCATTTGGACTTAATGACACCAATGGAAGCATCAAATGCCCTCAATTTGGTAGTGATTAGAACTCAAGAGGCTAGAGAGTGGATTACAACAGTTGGGGCAATCAAACCCCCATATGAAGAACATGAAACTCTCATCTTGTAGATCTTAAATGAATTGAAATTATCAAAGGCAAGGGATATTACTAACAATCTTATTAGTAGGATTAATTTTGATCAACTCCTTCAAGAAGTATCTGATAATTTCAAGCAGAGCTTACAGGGATTGGCTCTTGAGGACATTGAAGCTTAGATGAGTTTTGCAAGAAAGAAGGTAACGAAAGTTGAAATTTTTAAGATCAACTTCCAAAATACAAAGCCCAAGCATGCAAAGCTCCTAGAGCGGGTTAATAGGGTGCATAGACCCTCATTACTTAACTTAGGCATCGTAAGGTAGTAGCATGATGCAGGACACAAGTGCTATCTATATTTGGAGGCAAAGAAGAATACTCATGCTACAACTTCCAATTCAGCACCAACATCTATAGCAATGACTCCCATAAAAGCTAATGCATCCATGCAAACATTTTTCTAGCCTTAGTTGAAAGGCCAGTTTTGTGCATATCAATATAATGACATTAATTTTGTATTCATAGTATACTTATGTTAGAAATTGATGTAAAAGTTACCTGAATTATTTGTAAGAATACACACATTGCATCGCATTATAAAGATTAATTTATTTTAGATAAATGTAAGTTAACTATATGTATACATTACATACAGTTTTAAAGCTAGAGTTAGAACTGAGGTTCTAATTACATTGTGTAAATCATAAATTTTCATGCACTTGGAAGATGAGGTGACCCCTCCCCAAGTCTATATAAACATATGTAACCCACAAATTCAAGGGTCAAAAAATTCAATACATAAGTAAATTAATTTTTGATTGTTTGTTTATGGATTTTCTCTCTAAACTCTATGTAATTAGGTTCTATTTTTTATTGTTGGATTCAATAATTCTTAGTGTGCAACAATTATGAAGAAATATTCTTTTTATGATTAATATGCTAAGTTTTAGATGTGCAATAGCTATTGAATAATTAGTAATTATATTGATTATTTATAAGTAGGTTAATTGTCTCATATTTCTAAGTGTGTAGAGGTGTTTTCAATTATATACTTTTTTTGCATATGTGCAATAGCTATCCCAAATACCTCTTTGGTATGAGTCATAATATTCAAAGTATAGTTTTGCAATAGCTACTCCAAAAGGAGAAACCTTTGACTAAGATCCTTGAGTTTCCTATATCAAACTATCCTAGACTGCTTGACCATGTTTGTATGTGTGTGTACAGCAACTACTAGCAATAAACATTGGTGCTGAAAGCACCTATCTATGAAGAATCTAGCCTAAAAGGTGATTCCTGAGATCATAGAGTCCTTATTTTCTTCTCTACCCTTCCTTCTAATTTTTTAATTTATTCTTGAGATCTACCCACTTTAGATTAGTATCCAGCTAGCTACCAACTTACTTAGTTTTGACTTTATTTTAGTAACCATTCATCTATACATAGTCCTGGTTAACAACCTACATGCCATGCCTGTTGTTCCATCACCTAGGTGTTTAAATCACATACCTGCAATTTGTGCTTTAAAGTGGAGTTTACCTCCATTGAGATCCTTAAATGTTAGAGGATACCTCATTACGATTTGGTATGCATCAAAATTGCATCAACATAGTTCATATAAATTAAACTATTTAATTAAGTTGTAGTGGTAGAATCAATGATGGGATGGTCTAGGCATTCTTATATCGATAAAGTCATTGACATATAACCTCTGAAACTGAAGGTTTCATCAAAGATGGTGAAACCGCTATGGTTGTGTAATCACCCTATGATATATATGGCTACTATTATTTATCGTTAGTGGTTTCAAAATTATCCCTACAAGTTTGAAATTATTGCTCTACTTAAAGTAAAGGTTTCACCGCTAACCAAAACACAAGCAAAGGAGGTGTTGTAAATGCTTACTCTTGTTGGAAATAGATCATTTGAAGTCTTTATCATGTTCTACGGTGGATGAGCATAAATAAAGTATTTGTTGAAGGTAGATATCATCATAGAAGTTAGTGAGAAGTATCGAAGTTGGATTCACATTGTAGTTTTCAAGTTTGGGCCCTTGTTCAAGTTGTCTCATTATTTCATAGTTGTGAATGGTTATTCTAGTTGTGTTGGATCACTTTTAAGTGTATAATAAGTGCAAAGTAGTCATGTGTGTAAGAGTTGGATAATTCAGTAATGAAATTTATATCCATGAAGGCCATGTTTGGTAGTAACTTACATATTTTTTGAACTACATAGTGAAAGGGGATAACAATTACCTCGCCCACTAGAAATTTTCCTGCACTAAGTTTCTCTAAGCCATATAGTATGTTACACTTTATGTTTTGTCTTATATTATGATTCCTTCTTATGTTGTGTATGATGTACATTTTATTTCCAACACTTTTTTATCTTTGTTTTATCATTGGAAGTAGTTTGAATTAGTCATCTATTAATCATATGTTGAACTAGGAATATATGATCCATGTTGGTGAAGCTTAGTGTGGAATATATGCCTAGTTTATGAATTAGATTAGTATCAAAGTTGGTTTAGTATATATGTTTTATCATTTTTGTGTGGTTTTGTGTGTTTTTGACTATGGTGTAGTATTTTCTCATCACTAGAGTAAGCAATGTTAGTGGTTAAGATATCTTTTGAAGAAGACATTTACATAAGGAAGTGGAAGAAATTGATCAATAGTATGGTTAATTTTAATGAAAATGACTCCCATACATTATAATAGATATTTAAAAGTCTTGAATAAGGAGTGGATAGCATCTTTCTTTATACGATCAAGCTTGATCGGTTGGAGTTCATCATGGGGATTCTCGTAGAGAAGCTTGGTGTTTCTATGGAGGCATTGAAAGTAAATAAGGAAGATGCTCCCAAGCATGTGAAAATGGAATAATAACCCTTGCCAACCAAGCTCCAGCTCCTTTAATGTCATATTCAAAGTTAGATATTCATTCATATGACAGAGATGTGAATGTGGAGAGGCTGGATCATTGAGTAGCCCAATTAGAGGTATATTTTAGTTTGCATCAAATTAAAGAGAGTGAACATATTTTTTTTGTAAGGTTAAAATTAATGAATCATTGGTTAACCTGGTTTAAAATTTATGTTCATATCTTTGGTTGTTAATAATATTCCTCATAGTACTAAGTGGGATGATTTTAAGATGGTAATCAAGAAGTAGTTTTATCCTATTTGTTATGAGGAAGAGAGGTTCATGTATTGGCAATATCTTATGTAAAATCAAGACCAAAGCATGAAAAATTACATAAGTGAGTTACACAATAAATCCATCCAAATGGGAAAAGATATATTAAACCATGGCATCTTGATGAAGTATGTTGGTGGAGTACATACCCATTTGAGGAGCCTTGTTCTCTTAGCCAAACCTAAGGATGTAGATTAGGATTTTTATCAAGCTCATTAATTCTCTGATAACAAGAAGAAAAAGGCTCCATCAACCTCTCAAAACACTCTAAATCAACTAAGTGGTTCTGTGTATCTTAGGAGTCCGAAGAGAACACAAATGTTGATTAGTTCCTTGTTAGTCAAGATAATAAAAATCCACGCATAACAATACAATGAAACTAAATACTCTTGCATATGAACTAGGGGGAGCATAACATAATGGACAAGACATTAAAATGGAGATAAAAACACACAAGAATTTTACCTCCCTTGTTGAAATTGATGTCCACTTGTTGGCATAGTAGATGTTTGTGCTCAATCTATGACATAAGAGATTTATATCAATGTTTCTTGATGTTGGTATCACTTCTCCAATAGTCACTTGTGTCTTTTATTTACTTTTTCTTGGCTTGGTGTGAATTTTGGTATCAAATGGGCATTATAACATTGCTTTTAATGGCTTCTTTAAGGCATTTATATAAAATAACCTTACACACAAAAGCTTGTTTGGGTAGAGTGAGGGCACTTGTATTTATAGGTCTTAGAAGTAACTCTAACCCTATGGAGATTAGGTTTAATTATAACTTTAGTTGAGTCTAAAATAAGCTAGGTTGGGTTAGGTTAACCCTGGGTTGGGTCAAAGCACTCATGAAGTCTTGAGAACTCATTTTTAGATATTTATGAGCCATGACAACTCACTTTAGATATTTTGCAGATTGTGACTCACCTTTTTGGAATGTTTAGGAATTAATAAATCACTTTATTAGATTATTTTACCTTTAACTTCATATTTATCTAAAAATTCCTTTCTTGATAAATGAAATTTACTAATTCAACTTGGAATTTTTACTTAAATATGTTAATTAAGATTTGCTTTGTAATTAATCTTTCTTAATGCTTTTTCATTTTTGACAATTATTTTAAATGTTTTGAATTAATAGTTCGACAAGCCAAGAACATCAAATTACTAGGTTATAATTTGACTAGGGTTGAAACTAAACTACATTATTAGTGTATATAGGGTAATACCCCAAATAAGCAAGTCTTGACACATTTTTGAGCAATTAGATTCTTTTCACAGATGAATTTGGGCATTCAGGTGATTTCTAGGTTTAAATTACATTGTGTGCTAGAAATTAAAATGAATCTCAATTTAGGCATGGAAGTGGTTGAAATTGAGTGTCTATAATTTATCCCTATTTGAGAAGGCATTATGAGACACATGCCTAATAAAATATTTTCAAAGAATGTAAAAGTCATTAAGCCAAATGGTTCATGCCCCAAAGGGTAGTCAATTAACCCTTGATGCCCCCTCGAAGGAGTGGGAAAAAAATAGAGTCATCGAATGTTCCCTTGAAATGAAGAAAATGTCACGATCTAGATGGTAATGGGGTTGGAACGATTGATTTTCCCAAAGGTGGTTATAATCAGTAATGGTGAAAGAATCACTGATTTGCCCAAAAGTGGTTATAATCATTAATAGAAGGTGGGACATTGATCTGCCCAAAGGTAGTTATAATCAGTGGCACAAACATTTGCCCAATAGGGTTGTGGGATAGACACTGATTTACCCAAATATGGTTATAATTAATAACTAAAGGTGAATACACTAATTTTCCCAAAAGTGATTATAATTAGTGGTATATGCATTTACCCCAGTAAGATAGGTGGAACAAGAAAATAATGATTTGTCCAAAGGTGGTTACAATCATTAGTACAAGATGCAATAATGATTTACCCATAGGTAGTTATAATCATTAAATTGGTCAAAAAATAATGATTTTCTCAAAGGTAATTATAATCATTTGTATATTTAAATCACATGACTCAAAATGAGTTTGCCCTAGAAAGGTAGAATATATCATTTATTGATCAGAAAATAATTTACCGCATCGGGGTAAATTGGCAAAGGGAGCTAATGCAAAAAAACTATAAAATGGATTTACGATGAGCTAGAAAAGAATAACAAGTTTCTAGCTTATGGACATTGATGAGATGGGGGTTGATATAACTAAAGGTAGTAGGAGTACTTGGCAGATCAATGGAGGTGAGAAGGGTGATGATTATTATGATGATAGCTTTGATGGTGGGGATGGTAGGGGATATGATGGAGGATATGACAATGGGGATGATGGCCTAGCTATGATGGTGATTAAATCTAGCATGATAGATATTACAAGCACTTTGATTGATCCAGGCCAAGCAAGGCCTTCTAGCATGACTAGGGCAGGTCAAGATAGAGGTATGCTCAAAGAGGAGATCACCACCACGGTGGGGGAGATCGCTAACTTAAAGTGGAAATTATATGACTTATAGAGGATTTTGTACATGTGTGATGATGACATGGCTCACCTTTAGTCAAAGATTACCTAGATGAAGGTTGAGGTGTTTAAGATGGTATAGGTGTAGGCCCAAATTATTGTAGAGAGGGACCAGGGCATCATAGATAGAGATCAAGAATTGGTTGATGTTGGGAGGCTATGATAAGAGTGGGATGAGGCTTGTAGAGCCAATATGTAGGTTATGTTTTCACATATGATTATTGAGAGCCTTTGGGTTGAGGATGAGGCCGCATACTAACATAGAGCCTACAAGACAATGGTTCCTAGGGACCAGCAAGTTATTTCATTCAATTTCTAGGATGCTCAAAGAGTAGTTAGTAGATTTGGTCAGTCTTGAACTAGGACCCATGTTATAGGTGCTTCAAGTTATTCAGTTCATCAGCTATGGCCACCACCACTAGGACCACCAAGGCCATCTTTAGCGACAGGTCCCATGGATACATAGAGCTAGAGTTGATCATAGGCATCTTAGCATTTTGGCACATTGACATTTTGTACTTGTTATATTGGCATATTGATGTATTTTGAGACACCATTCTAATATGTATATATCTTCAATGTATATGACAATTGAGATACATTAACATTCATTTTTGGGTCCTTTAAGGCCATTGTACAAATATAGGATATTGATTTGATATATATATGATGTCATGCTTATGTTTATCTCAGGTTTAGCATTGTTTAGCATTATGGATTTTTATCATTGTTGATGTTTATGCTCATGTAGGCTCTTTCATTTATTGCTTTTTCATGTTTATGAGATGTTTTATTATGTTATCTACTTATGTTATATGACTTATTTGTATGCTTGTTCAGAGATGTATGTCTGTATAAACACATTATAAATCATGTTTATCTATTTATTACTCATGGGATTCAATTGTATGTTTGGGAATTTCATTAGTTTTGATCTCATAGAAGTATTGCCATTGCATTGATATGATAGTCTCCATACCTAATTTTTGTTGTAGCTTATGATATTATGCATCATAGTTATGAACAACTATAATGACAATATATACCCTAAGTATGCAAAACTTAGTTCAAATGCAAATATGAAAACTTAGGAATAATATATGAACAATGAAATCCCAAGTGTAAATAAAACAAATAAACCAAGTGTAAAATTAAATAAAAACATTCACAATCTAAGTATGAGATATGGATAATCAAGACTCAAGTGTAAATAAAATGTAATAGCCCTACAAAAACTGAGAAATAAGCAAAAAGACAAATAAAGACCAACAAACAAACAATAATGAAACAAATAAATAGATAGAAACCGATAAACAAAAAATATATAAATAAACAAAAATAAACAAAGAGATAAAAATAAATAATATAATTTACACAAATAAAACAAACAAATATGACAAAAACAAACAAAAATAAACAAAACAAACAAACAAATAAATAAATAAACAAACAAAGCAAAGCAAATCAAAGAAAAGTTCAATAAAAAAACTACTCTAAACACAAAAAAGGAAAACAAACAAACTAAACTAACCATATAGAAATATACAAATAATGGTTAGTCACAATTTTGGTAATAAATAAAATACAAATTATTCATGCATGTGTAATAGAGGTGTTGGCAACAGGGTGACCCCTAGGCTAGGTAACAACAAGGGTAAAACAATATAAGAACAAGTGGCACAATGTTTCCCCTAGGCTATAGGGAGACAATGAAATAGGGTACGATGACAAATGGTTATCCCTAAGCTATAACAAACAATGACATAAATAAGATGACAAATATTACCCCTAGGCCATAGGAGACAATGACACAAACAAATAAAATGAGGAGAATATAAGAAAAATGAGTAGTTGTGTTGACTCTAGATGCACTAGGCAAGTGGGCATTGCCTACATAGTTTCATGAACACAAGATCCAAAGTACAATTTAGGTCAAATATAGTTCTCCTAGGATATGGGATAGAAGAAAATGATGATAAGAAAACATGATTGACTTATAGAGGAAAATAGAAATAATCTCGCAAAATGTTGAGCATGTAGAAAAGAGAGGGATGACGTTCACAATAATGAAAGCATTAACATAAAAAAATCACGCAAGGGTGAGAATATGATTTAGGCTAAAACCACACTAAAATACAAGAGATAAGTATCCACTAATGAACTAAATTGGTAATTCATAGTGTTTACTAGATCTATGGCTTGAAATAAGGATGAGCTCATAAAATGATGAGAGCATTAATTGGGGTTACTTGTAAAATGGTGAGAGCATTGGCTAAGGTTATTCACAAAATAATGAGAGCATTGGTAATGGGATGACTGAGTTGACTTCAACATAAATTGAGCACTACCTACACAGTCCCGCAAGACCTCAAGTCAATGTAGTTCTACCTACAATGAGGGAATGCTTGGAAAAAGTTCCTGAACTTTTGGCATTTTTGGTATCCCAACTCAATGGAGAATTATGAGATACAACATGGCCTGACTTGCAAAATGCTGAGAGCATGGCTTAAACATGATCACAAAATAGTGATATCATGGTAAAGGGGTGATTAAGTTGACCTCAACATAAATCAAGCATTGCTTATATAGTCTCGTAGGATCTCAAGTCACTATAGTTTTGCCTACAGTAGATGAATGTATGGAAATGTTCTTGATAGTTTGAGAGTTTTTTGGTATCTCAACTCAATAGAGTGTTACAATATATAGAATGGTTTAACTCAAAAAATGATGAGATCATGGCAAAGAGGTGACTAAGTTGACCTCAATGTAAATTGAGTGTTACCTACATAATCCCAAAGAACCACATGTCATTGTAGTTCTTCTTACATAAAAGAAATCAAATGAAATACCAGTAAGTTCATGTATAGGCAAATGGCAAGGTATGGCAACAATTATGGCAAGGCAATGTGGTAATGCATGGTAAAGGTGATGTTCCTAATTTACCCAAAGGTGGTTATAATTAAGAAATAATAAGGGTTGGTGGTAGTAATTTTTCCGTAGGTGGTTATAATTAGTAGCATGAGTATAGAATGGAACAACAAATGAAGGATGCAATTGTCAAGACCACAATCATACTGTTTTCATATATTACCATTCAAATGATTGATGCTGAAACAACTATTATAACTAAATCTGTCATCAACCACTAAACATGCCTGAAGTACAAATGAATTGAAACCAAGGCCAAATGTGATAGGTAGGGTTAGGTAAAAGGCAATGGCAGGAAAAAGGCTAAGATTACGATGGAACCATATAGGGTATGGTACAAATAATAGGTATAATCTAGCATAACTTAAATGATCCTTGTAGACAATATTTTGAGTCCGTCATGTGTAAAAATGTTTGAGGCGTATTATGTTCATTGATTCATCAAGATCATTTCCTTTTGACATGGCGAGCCTATATGCTCCAAAACCATAGTTAGAAATAAGTACATGAGGCCCTAAAAATTTAGGTTATAACTTTCTTTTCTTCTTTGTCTCGGCATTGACATTTATTTTATTTTATTTTATCACAAAGTTACCCAGCTCGAATTCTTGATGCTTAATACACCAATTGTATTGGTCTCATAATTTGTTCTGATAATCCTGAAGGCTATTCAAGGTGGCCATTTATTTTCCATAAAATAAATCTATCTCCTGTAAGCGAGGTACTCTATAGTCCTCATCATCAATGGTGTTCTACAATGAAATATGGAGAGAAAATAACTCAACCTCGATAGAAAGAATGGCCTTAGTGCCATAAATAAGTGAATATGGGTACAATATGGAATGTGGTATGGTAGGCCCAGAGGGAATTAAAAAATTGGAAGTACCTATTACGACCAACATCATTGACAATCTTCTTTAGAATATTGACAATGGTTTTATTAGAAGCCTTAGCTTGGTTGTTACCTTGCAGGTAATAGGTGGTAGAGAAATTTTATTTGATACGGTATTGGGTACAAAGTGCTTTCACGTATTTATTTTTAAATGATCTACCATTATAAAATATAATGTCAAAGGGGATACCATAGCGACAAATGAGATGGTTAAATATGAATTTAGATATATATTTACCAATTACATAAGTGAGGGGAATGGATTTCACCCACTTAGTGAAATACTAGGTAGTAGTCATGACATATTTATGGCCATCTGAGGATGTAGGATTTATCTTGCCTATGAGGTTGAGTCCCCACATTGAGAACAACCATAGTGTTGTCATTAGTTTGATTCTCTTAACTAAAGTATGAATCAGATTAACATGCTTATAACACATTACACATTTTTTTCACATATGCAACTACATCTATTTCCATAGTCAACTAGTAATAAACAACAAGTAGTACTTTTTTGGCTAGGATTGCCCCACTGGTGTGGGCTACACACACTTCTTCATGAACTTCCCTCAATGCTAATATGGATTTTGTTGAAGCTAAAAATAAATTATAATTCCATCATAGCTTCTATGATATAGGGTTGGTCTAAGTAAAGTATAACGAGTGGCTTTCTGGATGAAGGTTTTTTGTTTATTACATGAAAGGTTAGGTAAGACAATTTAGTCTTGGAGATAGGTATATATATTGGAATACCAGGGAGATGTGGGACTGACAATATCACAAACCATCTTAATAGATGATTGTTCATGTGTTGGTGCTAAGAGATGTTCTATGAGAAATTGATAATCCATGACTCTATCTATGATCTGAATCATGGAGCCAATTGTGGCCATGGCATCAATTATTTTTTTATTGGCTCTAGGTAACCATTCAAACTAAATGTTGATAATTTACTATTTAAGAGTATCAACCATGTCTTTATACGATACCAACTTCTCATCCTTCACCTGGTATTGGTCTGTGACCTAATTGATTATTACTTGTGAATCACTATGAACCATTAAATGTTGTATGTTCCACTGTACTGCTTGACGAAGCCCTAAAATGAGTATTTCATATTCGGCCATGTTATTTATAAATGTAAAACCAATGTGAAAGGACTTAGGAATAAGTTCCTTATAACATGATAAACAATATTCTGGCACCTGGCCCATGAGTTGTGAATAAATTGTCAAATTACATTTTCCACTATTCAGCCTCAAGAGGTGCTTTTGCTTCTACAGTGGTCATAATGGCCTCATCCAAAAATCCAAATATGAGAGGTTGAATATCAGAAAGAGGAGCTTCTACACGCTGATCTATGAGTAACTACCCCTTAATGGCCTTTTTGTTGACATATTTGATCTCAAACTCAATCAAAATCATGATCCATTTCACCATCCAGCCTTGTAGAATTATTTAGAAAGTAGATACTTGAGTAGATCTACTTTGGCAATAACAATGGTCTTATTGTTCAACATGTAGTGATACAATTTTTGGGTTATGAACACCATAGCTAAACAGGATTTTTTAATCAATGTATAATTGTACCCATATGTGACCAATGTTCAACTCAAATAATAAATAACATGCTCTTTAACTTATTCGTTGTGTTATGCCAAAAGTACCCCCAAGCCATTTTTGATCACTGATAGGTAAAGTAACAATGGCTTGTTCGACATTGGTGTAAATAAAATAAGTGGATTAGCTAAATATTCTTTATGATAGTCAAATGCTTTCTATCACTCCTCATTCCACGAAAAATTAATGGCCTTCTTTAACAAGTATGTAAATGAATGAAATTTATCGGCTAATTATTATATGAAGCATCAAATTGACTATCTTTCCCTACAACTTTAGATTTGTTTTAAGGTATATGGTGATGACATTTCTATAATGGTTCAAAATTTGTCTGGGTCAACTTCAATGCCCCTGTGAGAGATAATGAATCCTAAAAATTTACTAAAAGTTACTCCAAATACACGCTTCTTAGGGTTCAACCTAACTTTATACTCTCAAAGTCTCTCAAAGATTCTTTGTAGTATAGCTAGATGGTCAGCATGGGACTTTAATTTATCCCATATGTCATTAACATAGTCCTTGATGATGTCATGCATCATATCATATAAAATCATTATCATGCCTCCTTGGTATGTGGCTCCTACATTCTTAAGTCTAAATGGCATCACTTGATAACAAAATGTTCCCCATAGAGTGATGAACATTGTCTTGTGCTAGTCTTTTGGTGTTATTTTGATTTTGTTATATCCTAAAAATCCATCCATAAGAGAAAGCATTTCATATCCGATTGTTGAGTCAATAGTCATGTCAATATTTGGTAGAATAAAGTCATCTTTCAAGTAGGCTTGTTTAATATTCTAAAAATCAATGTATAATCTGATACCTTATGGTTTCTTACTCACTGAACCAATGTTAGAAATCCACTCTGAGTAGTCGATTGGATGAATGCATCTCGCATCTAAGACTTTCTCCAACTCTTTCTTGACTAAAAAAGTAATACAAGGGTGCATTTTTTGTAGCTTCTATTTAACTGGTTTGGCAAAAGGATGTATAACAAGATGGTGTACAACCAAGACAAGGTCCAAACCTGGTATGTCTGAATAGGCCCATGCAAATATGTCAATAAATTTCCTTAAAAGGAAAATAAAAACTTCACGTTATTATTTGGTGAGGGATGTGCCTAATTTAATCCATTTTGGGTCCTATGGAGTCCCAATATTAACCTCAAAAGTGTCATCCAAAAGAAGTGTAGATCCATCTTCTAAAATAGTTGACAATGATGTAAACTGGTCAGCAATGACAAAGTCTTTTGGCTAGACTAGCTCATTTGATTCGCCCAAGCAGTCAAAATCTCATAATATTGGTACAGGACATGTAACAAATACTTCAAGGCATTCTTGAATAATCTGTGTAAAATCTTGCCTCTCTTCGGTACTGATTTTAGATCCATAAATAGGATTTAGACTATTAGTCTCATGTGTTCATATGAAGAGGGGTGATGTTACATCTTGATTCCTCGTTAAGAAAACTTACTTGATTATTCGTGGATATTTATAGTTAACAATTGTATTTGGTTATTATTAACTAAGCTATGAGTTATATGTTGTTATGGGATAGTTGAATATTTATTTGATTACATGATTGCTTTGCTATGAGCTAGTTGTAGTGTATATTCTTACATTGTGATCATGTTAATATGTTATTTCAGTAGTATTTTATGATATACATATCATGATGTTATGGAATAACTACCTATTTATTGTGAGTTTGATGCAGGAGAGATTCATCCCTTAGAGCATGACGAAGAGAGAGCATCATTTGAAAGGGTAACATAGATGAAGATGTCGAGGGATGAAAGAGGAATGACTAGAACCTTGAACACACCACATTAGTTAGTACATGTTATATGCATACTTGAATGGTTAACATAGTGCATTTTTTATGTTGCTTGTATTTAGATAGTTGTTTACGCATGTTTAGTTGTGTTAGCTTAGTTTACTCATTATGTGGAATTAACTTCATGTGATTGCATTGTGGTAATAAATTAATTAAAAAAGGTGAGCTTTAAAAGCATTAAAGAAAAATTATGGAATAAATAAAAACACAAAAAAAGAAGAAAAAATAGTTTTTAAACGAAAATGCAAAGCTTTTTAAGAAAAGACGAAAATATTTAAAAGAGAGAGAGAGAGAATCATACCTAAAAATAATAAAATAAGATGGGGCGTAGAGGAGAGGAAAACAGGAGTATAGAAGAAGAGAAGAGAGCACAAATTCAAGGAACAAAAGGAATGAAGTGGAGCAAAGGAAAAAGGGAGGGTGCATATGGTTTTATTTGACACTTTGAAGGTAGGCAGTGTAATTAAAATTTTGTGAACTGTGTGTCATAATGATAATCTATATATGTGTTCATATGCCCATATAAATCATGTGGTTGAGTGTATTGACAATATACCAATTTGACTGTATTAAACCATGTTGAGATTATTTTGTATTTGGTAAACTGAGTATATCGGTTCCCAATAAAGTAACTTAGGAACAATAACATTCCAATATAGCAATTTAAAAATACATAACAATCTACATAGCGAACTATATAGAAGTGCGACGAACTAAATTAGTATATTTACCAACTTTATGTGAGATTGACATCCAAAAACAAACAAATGTGTGTGTGTACACACACACACATATAATATGCATTTTATATATATATATATAGTCTCTATGGTTATTATTCATATCCAAATGTTTTCTTCAATAAATTTTAAGTAGGTTCAAAAAAATTATCATTCTATCCACAAAAAGATTTTTCTTGTTAGTAAGGCTATTCAAGCTTTTATGTTCTTTTTGAGATCAGAATTTTTTTTGTTAGATCTGATTTGAATAATTTTATGAGTATTCTTCATTCTATGGATAATTTGAAGAAAGGATATGTGAGCAGGTTAACTAAGTGGGTAACATTTCTATCAGATTTTGATTTCTCTATTTTCAAGACATGTTCCTAGACTACGACTTTCCCTAATTTTATAGTAACACCTAAGAATTCAATCTCATATTTGAAAAATGTCAATTTTTTCTCATACAGTACTAAACTATTGTCAAATATAATCTGATAAAATTGTTCTAGATGTTTTATGTGATCTTTGGGAGATTTTGAAAAGATCAATATATCATCTATGTGGACAATGATAAAATCCAAATAAGCAGAGAAAATCTTGTTCATCATTTCTTGAAATATGCTAGGAATAGTTTTTAAACCAAAGGGTAAAACATTCCATTTATATTGTCCAAATAGAGTGATAAATGCGGTTGTATACCTATCTTGTTCTACTATTTGTATCTGTCAAAATCTTGATTTTAAAACAAACTTGTTATAGACTTTACTTCCGCTTATTCTTTACAAGATTTCATCTTTTGAAGGGATTGGATGTTGAATAGGTAATACATATTTATTAATAGGAACATAATTTATGACTAACCTCTTCTTTCCCCTTATCTGCTCTAATCTTTTATTCACATAAAATGCTTCATAAGTCCAAGGGCTATTAGAGTCTCTTATCAAACCTTGTTCTTTTAATTGTTTTATTTCTTGAAAACATTCTTCTCTAATAGAAGGAGACATTCCTAAGTGATGTGCCTTAAACTTGGGTTCTATTTCTTTGTCATTCTTATCCTTTATCATCTTTAGTTCAATTTTATATTCATGTATTTTCCTATTTCTGAATGCTAAAAGATTTTCACAGCAACAATCCTTTTTAAGTTTTTCAATTATTGGATCAATGCTAGCATGACAAAGATTTAACTTTTGTTGTATCCATCTAGTATCAACTAATTTCTTTGGTTTTTCTTTCATAGATATTTTGCATTCATATTTGGATTTCTTGTATAAGAAATACTTTTTTGCAAAAATTATTTCATGTGGTTAAATTGTAATAGGATAAAAAGTAGATAAATTATCAAAGTTAATCATCATGTCATACATTGGCATTTCATGTTGCATTATCTTAAAATGATAGATAGAGTCGCCAAGCATAACAAGAATAACTATAGAAAATTCTAAAACTATAGTTTTTGTATTGAAAGTCAACTTATGAAAATCAGCTTTCCACATATCAACAAGAATGACATAGTATCTAACAAGAGAAATATCAACACCTATGTCAAGAAGGACATCCAAGATATATGGTTTAAAAGCATCCTATTTAATATGAATCTCACATACTGGATTATTATTATTATATATTGATATCTGATGTATCATTGAATTTTAAAGTAGTGGTATCAACAATATTGTATGTTGATTTAATACATATGTTTTGCATTCATATATAGATTTCTTGTATAAAGAATATTTTTCTGCAAGAATTATTTCATGTGGTTGAATTGTTGTCTATAGATAGGATCGACACTTAAAGACTACATAGAGTGATTACAGACAAGCTATTATAATATATAGTAGAGTAATTTCACACAAAAAAATATCATAAACATCATTTTAGAAAAAGTTTTTGATTCACAAGATCCCACAGAGCAGGGAAGTGAAGAGCATACAATTTTTATACTAAGACTTAGACACAAAACTCTAGGCATTCGATGCTCATGACATGAAGAACTCTTTATATTTATAGGATGAAATGAGAAGGTCAACGATCAACACAAAGATGTCAAATCAACGGATAGAAGACAGGATGCCAAAAGATAATGGATTATGGGCCTACTGTGCACCACCAAACACAAAATAAAAAGAAATATGTCGACATGACTGATAGATTACTAAACTGGTGAAGTCCACTAAAAATAAAAGAGAGATATCATGCCCACATTC
The DNA here is from genome assembly GCA_037957365.1 of Torreya grandis. NCBI lineage: Eukaryota > Viridiplantae > Streptophyta > Pinopsida > Cupressales > Taxaceae > Torreya > Torreya grandis. Next base: position 1,151,841 of record JARHVA010000034.1, read on the forward strand.
ATGGCTATGAACATACCCTGTAATTAGTCTTTATATCAATTCAATCATCATCATTGAATTCGTATTCTTCTTGGGGAGAATAATAGTTGTCTTCATAAGAATCAATGTCAGTGTGGTCCATATGCATAGTTGATGGAATCCTCAAGATACGACCATCATGTGTAGGAGGAAACACAACTTGATGACTTATGGTGAACCATTTCTAAAGAGATGCTAATGGTTGTGCAGGAGCTGAACCAACATGTAGAACTAAAATCATCTCAAATTTAATCCTGAAAGGTATCCTTAAAGCAATAAATATATTTCTCACTTGATCTAGAGGGATACAAACAATAAGATCATCAGAGGATTTTATTGGCATGATATAATTTAGAAATTCATACAAATAATCTAGAATTTCATTAGATGACCAAAAAAATTATAATACAAAATTAAAACTTAGCCAAAATGTAGACCATTGGTTCAAGAATTCAAAACCATGTCTGCAAATGAAATTTCTAAAAGAATTATTTATACCAATAATCCTTGGATTATTAGCTTCATGATATAACATTATTATTGAACACCACTTTTTTCCATCATGTTCTTAAAACTGAGATGTCCATGTCAAATGAGTATTATTGAGTTCTAAAGAAGCTTCATGAGATTTTCTTGTGAGAGCATTGATCTCATGAGTTAATTGATTAGCAACAGAGGTAGTGGATCTCTATATATGTTGATAAAATTCTTCACAAACTTCTAAGAATGTTATTGCCATGATTGACCCTTTTGAATTAAATTCTCTAGATATAAAATCAACAAGGCAGTTCTTCTTACCAACAATGTGTTCAACAAAGAAATCAAATTCTAACAGAAACACTGCCCACCTGGTTAACTTGCTCACAGATCCTTTCTTTAGATTATTAGTAGAATGAAGAATACTCATAAAATTATTCAAATCAGATCTAACAAGAAATTTTTTTGATCTCACAAAGAACATAAAAGCTTGAATATCCTTAAAAACAACAAGAATCTTTTTATGGGTAGAATGATAATTTTTCTAAGCCTTCTTAAAATTTCTTGAAGCAAATCTGTAAAGTTTTTCTGAACCATCTGACAGACTTTCTTTAAGAACTGTACCTCAATATAGTTCTGAAGCATCTGTTTCAATAATATTTAAACCATTATCAGGGAATACTAATGGTGGCAATTTTTTATAATTCTATTTATTCTCTGAACTATTTTTGTCATTTCATCTGATCATGCTGGAAAAAATTTTGTTAGCCTTTTGTTTAGAAGTATTTTGTCTTGAGCAATATGATAATAATAACCTGCTACATAGTTTACATAACCAAGAAATCTTTGTAGCAATTTTATTATCTTTGAACTCATCAAAAAAGTTTTTAATATTTTTCAAGACATGTTTCTGGACTGCGACTTCCCCTGATTTTATAGTAACATCTAAGAATTCAATCTCATCTTTGAAAATTGATAATTTTTTTTAGATAGTACTAAACTATTGTCACATATAATCTAATAAAATTGTTTTATATGTTTTATGTGATCTTTGAGAGATTTTGAAAAGATCTATATATCATCTATGTAGACAATGATAAAATCAAAATAAGTAAAGAAAATTTTGTTCATCATTTCTTGAAATATGCTAGGAGCAATTTTTAAACCAAAGGGTAAAACATTCCATTCATATTGTCTAAATAGAGTGATAAATGTAGTCTTATATATGTCTTATTCTGCTATCTACATCTGCTAATATCTTGATTTTAAATCAAACTTGTTGTAGATTTTACTTCCACTTATTCTTTGCAAGATTTCATCTTTTGAAGGGATCGAATGCTGAATAGGTAATACATATTTATTAAGAGGAACATAATTTATGGCTAACCTCTTCTTTCTCCTTATCTACTCTGATCTTTTATTCACATAGAATGCTTCACAAGCCCAAGGGTTATTAGAGTCTCTTATCAAACCTTGTTGCATTAATTGCTTTATTTCTTGAAAACATTCTTCTCTAATAGAAGGAGACATTCTTGAGTGACGTCCTTTGAACTTGGGTTCTATTTCTTTGACATTCTTATCTTTTATCACCTTTAGTTTAATTTTGCATTCATGTATTTTCTTATTTATGAATACTAAAGAATTTTCAGAGCAACAATCCTTTTTAAGTTTTTCAATTATTGGTTCAATGCTAGCATGATAAAGATTTACCTTTTGTTGATCCATCTAGTATCAACTAATTTCTTTGGCTTTTATTTCATAAAGATTCTGCATTCATATCTAAATTTCTTGAATAAGAAATATTTTTTTGCAAAAATTATTTCATGTGACTGAATTGTAATAGAATAAAAAGTAAACAAATTATCTGAACCAATCATCATGTCATACATTAGCATTTCATGTTGCACTATCTTAAAATGATAGATAAAGTCACCAAGCATAATAGAAATAACTGCAGATAATTTTGAAACTATGGTTTTTGTATTAAAAGTCAACTTATGAAATTTAGCTTTCCACATATCAAGAGGAATAGCATAGTATCTAACAAAAGAAATATCAGCACTTGTGTCAAGCAGGACATCCAAGCTATATGGTTTAAAACCATCCCATTTAATCTAAATCTTACATTCTAGATTATTAGTATTATATATTGATATCAGATGTATCATTGAATTTGAATTTTCATGAGAGGTTCTCCCCTCTTCAAAATGAGATTCAATTTCATTAGTTACTTAGAGTAATTCTTCAAAGAGTTGTTCATGTTCATCGGTAAGGGCGTCTTATTTCATAAGTTCTTGAGATTCATTCTAAGCTTTATCTAAGAAGATCTAAATTTGATAGATATGCTTCTTTCACCAAGTGGCTCTGTCATATGTATCAGGTTGATAAGCAACTTCAACCTTAAGAACTTTAGGGATTTTAGACTGAAATTCTTGGGACAAAGCATCTTTTTGCCTTTTTTGTTGATCTAAGTATAGAGAATATTATTGCTCAGCAGCTACAATTTGTTGTTATAAAAACATTCTTTCAAAAATCATATATGCAAGAGTTTTAGCATATTTTTCTTTAAAGAAAGATTTATTGAGAAAAACTCAAAGCATCTAAAAATAGATCAAAATTCATATGAATCTAAAATCCTATATCAAAATCATAATCAGAAGATTCATCTTTTGATTCAGTGTCAACAAGATTCATATTTACTTGATTATCAGATTCATCATTATCTGATTCCTCTCATAGAATATCTAACTCATATTGAATTTTATCTTCATCGGAGAGTAAGACATATTCATCTTCATTTATTGCATGGCTATTCAGAAAATTAATCTTCATATATTCTTTCTTCTTGCTAGGACATTTATTTACATAATGATCACCTTGACAGATGAAACATTTGACTGATTTCTTTTGGAACCCATGTTTCTTTTATCTGAATATCTTTCTACGACCAAAGTTCCTTTTCTTGGATTTGTATCTAGGCTTCCAAGACTTCATATAAGTAAATTGTTTTTTTTATGAACATTTACAGGAATGAGATTTTTTTTCTTTGTATACTGTCTATATCTATGCACATCCATACAACCAAAATTATCATCAATAGAACTACAAAATTTTGTACCAATATGTTTATGGAACTTTATAGTTTTTTAATGTGTTTTTCTTTCTGTACATAATTTTTCATTAATTGCTTTAATAGTTTTGGTTTATCCTTCCAAAGGACATAGTTGGGAGATCATCACCCATAGCAGCTTTATACTTGGTAGCAAAATATTCAATTTTTTTTTTATATATCTGATCTTATATGTTGGATTAAATATTTCACCAATATTATAGAACAGATTCTTCATATAACACATATATTCACCTAGTCTGGGCATATCACATAATTGTGCTTTAAGAAACTTTTCTTTGTTTACTTTTTTATCATTATCAATAGTTCAAATAAATTCAGAAAGTAAATCAGTGCAGATTGTTAAAATAGGTTCTAGATGAGTGTATATACTTTCATAAAATATTGGACCACTACCATCCTACCATTTGGAATTTTTTGAGTAACACTAAGGGAATTTTTTTTAAGACCATGAATTTGTATGCTAGCCCAAGCTATCATTGCATGAATCATTTCTTTCCTTATTTTTGGTGGTTCACAATTGAATTTCAAGATGAAAGGTTGAAGATTCAATGTTATTATTTGAGAATCTAATGGAGGTTTAGACTTTGAAGATTCTCTTATATCAAAATAGCTCTCAGTTTGAGTAGGTTCAATCTTAGCCATACCTACTTCGAAGATCTTATCAAGAGATCTTTCAGAATCAGGTAAACTTTTTGATTTTGATTTGAATGATTCTCTTTGTAACCTCAAAACATTTTGCTAAGAGTGAATATTTTGAATGTAATCAATATGTTTTGTAACAACAATTTATGGATGATGAATAAATTTTAGTTGCTGAGAAGATTATCCTTTATCCTTCAATGTATCTAAAATATCAAGAATAGAAGATAAGCTAGAATTTTGGTTTATAATTTCTCTAGTTATGCTATCAGACGCTGAAGATAGATGTTTGATTTTTTGATGTACTTCTTCCTACTTTGTTTCAAGACTAGCAATTTGATTTCTCAAATCCATCTCAATGGAAGTCATACTAGTCTTAAGTTGATCTTGACTTTGACTAATAGTCTTTCCTTCAGCAATCATATCATTTACCTTTATTTCAATTGATTGTTATTGTAGTCTAATACTGATAGACTCATTATCTATTTTTTGGATAAGCTGACTGTGGTGGGTAGTAGTATTATCAATCAAGACATTAATATCTCTAGTAATTTCTCCTTTCTGATATAACTCAATGCTCTTTAACATTTTAGAAATCTGATCAAGACTTTGTTGTATTTTTGAAACTTTATTATTTAAGCATTTAGTAGCAGGATTATTCTAATTCATAAGCTTGACTTTTATAGACTGATCAAAACTCTTATGTTGGGGATCAGCCAACAAGATTGATTACCTTTGTGTAAGCAACTAAACACAGAATTAAACTAGAATAATAAGTAACTAAAAATCAGAAATAGCAAAGAATAAGAGATACAAAAAACTACCCAAAAACTTGTATTAAACTCTTCCAGAAAAAAATACAATTGAAAAAAATCACACTTTCTTCTCACACCTCTCAGATGTATAGATCTCTTTCCCTCAAGAGTTCTCTCTCAATTACAACCAACTCCAACACTTGGATTGATTCACATATACATGTATTGTCCAATAAGCTATGAAGATCTATCCCTATTATATAACATTAGGGATCATGAGCTATGCATTCTCAACCGTTAGATATACCTCCTAATCAAAGGTTTAAATTAGTCTTGCCAAAAATAAAAATGTAGACTCAATACCAACAGTTAAACTTATCATGCAAACATTCTGTTCATCCATGAAAAATAGACATTCTGGATGCACAGGTGACTGACATCGGTCTCTATCTAACAGTACATGACCGATGTTAGCTGATCCACTCTGGTCTATTTTTTACCATCGTCAGCGACTGTAAACTCTAGCAACTTCTGCATACGCTCATTTGGTTAAGATTTTAGCTCTACAACTTAAAAATCTCTCACTTGGAGATAAATAGCTGCACCTGTACCTGTACAACAACATCTTCTAGCTTCTCCATATTTAAACTCAATCTTGAAGACCAACAAAAGTTGAATGAAGATTCAACTTCTCCTTTGTTACCGACTTTGTTAACATATCAGCAGGGTTCTTATCTGTATGGATCTTTTCTAGCTTCAACTCACCATCCTCCAATACCTATTTAATGAAGTGGTACCTAAGCTGTATATGTTTAGTTCTTGAATGAAAGGCTAAATTCTTAGCCAAATGAATTGCACTTTGACTATCACTGTATAATCTGCAACTCTCTTGCTCCTTTTTCAACTCTTCCATGAACCATGTCATCCATATCATCTCTTTGCTAGCCTCTGTGACTGCAATGTATTTCACCTCTGTAGTAGACAAGGCAACAACCTTTTGCAACTTTGAAATTCAGCTAACTACCGTTTCACCGATAGTGAATATATATCCTGTGGTGCTTCTCCTGCCATCTAAGTCACCTACCATATTTGAATCTACATATCTATGTAGAGAAGTATCTAACCCTCCATAGCATAAATGCCTACTACTGGTCCCTCTCAGATATTTGAGAATCCACTAAACTGCTTTCCAGTGGTCCTTCCCTGGATTGGCCATAAACTTACTGACAACTCTCACTGTTTTGACTATATCAGGCCTAGTACATACCATTGCATACATTAAGCTCCCAATTACGGAAGCATATGAAACTCTACTCATGTACTCTACCTCATCATGTAAAGTAGGAAACTATTTTTTGCTCAACTTGAAGTGTCCAGCCATAGGTGTGCTTACCAGTTTTGCATCTTGCATATTGAACATTTCCAACACCTTGTTCACATAATCCTCTTGAGACAAAATCAGCTTGTGATTTTTCCTGTCTCTCTTAATATTCATGCCAAAAAAAAATTTTGTTGCTCCCAAATCCTTCATGGCAAATGTGTGAGCTAATTTTACCTTAAGCTCATTAATATCCTGCATGTGTGAACTTGCAACAAGCATATCATCTACATACAACAACAGGATAATATATCTACCATTATTCAATCTCTTAAAATAAACACAATGGTCAGATTGACATCTACTAAAACCATGCTCTGACATAAACTTGTCAAATCTTAAATACCATTATTTTGGAGTTTGCTTAAGACCATACAAGTTTTTCTTCAACCTGCACACAAGCTTCTCCTTACCTTTGACCTCAAAACCTTTCAGCTGATCCATATATATTTTTTCATCCAAATCTCCATGAAGAAACATTGTCTTAACATCAAGCTATTCAAGATGCAAATCCTCAATAGCAACTAAAGACAATACAGTTCGAATAGAAGTCATCTTAACTACAGAAGAAAAAATTTCACCAAAGTCAATACCTGGTTTCTGTGCAAATCTCTTTACTACCAACCTGGCCTTATGTCTCATCTGTCCATTCTCACCTTCCTTTAGTCTGTAAACCCATATATTTTTTAGTGTCTTCTTTCCAGCTGGCAACTCAACCAAATCTCACATTTGGTTCTCATTCAAGGAATCAATTTCTTCATTCATGCCAAGCTCCCACTATTTTTGGGATTCTACCTATACTGCCTCATCAAAACTCTCTGGTTCTCCACCATCAGTGAGCAATAAGTAGAATAATGAAGGGAAATATTGAATTGGAGGTTTACTTACCCTTTTTGACCTCCTGATGGGTGGTTGAGACTTAAACACAGCTTGGTGTCCACCCAAATTCTCTATCAGTGATCGATCTCGGTCATCTCCAGGTCTGTACCTGACCAACATCGATTTCACTCGACTGATGTCAGTTTTTGTTTAGCTGATGTCGGTCCCTGTACAGTCGACATCAATTTTTGTATGATCGATGTCGATTCCAAAATGACCGACGTTAGTGTCTGTATTTTCCTATCTATGATTATTCTTTCTCGTGAGCTCATTTTGGATCATCTCCTCGTCCAAATTAGCATTACTCTGCTTAGTATTATTCAACTTCTTGAGTTAATCATTGTACATCACTTTCTCATTGAAAACAACATCATGACTTCTAATAATTTTGTTAGTTCCTAGATTCCAAAACTGAAATCCAAAATCTCTAGAGCCATAACCAATAAAAGTGTACCGCATAGATTTAGCATCCAACTTCTTTCTATTTTTCTTATCAACATGCACAAAAGCTTTAGAACTAAAAACTCTGAGAAATGAAAGATCTATCTTTTTTACATGTCCAAGCCTCTTTTGGAATTCCACCTTCCAGAGCAATAGAGGGTTCTCTGTTAATCAGGTAAACTATAGTATCTATAGCTTCTACCCAAAATTGTAAGGGCAAACCAGCATGCAACCTCATACTTCGTGCACGCTATAATATTGTTATGTTCATCCTTTCAACAACTCCATTTTGCTGAGGTGTCCTTGGAACCATCCCTTGCCTGCATATTCCATTCATAGAATAGTAACTGTTGAACTTATAGCTGCAATACTCACCACCATTGTCAGATCTAAGGCACTTCAATCTCATACCTATTTCATTCTCAACTAAAGCTTTTCATTTCTTAAAAGTGTCAAAAACATCAAATTTATTTCTTATACAATAAACCCATACATTTATTGTAGCATCATCAATGAAAGAAACATAATACCGTGATCCTCCAATAGAAGCTACCTGAGCTAGTCCCCACACGTCTATGTGAACAAGCTCCAATTTGTGCTTCTTCTTTGTTGACCCAGTCTTGAAAAAACTCACTCTCTTCTGTTTCCCAAAAATACAGTGCTCATAGAAATCTAGATCTATGCATTTCAAATCTGAAAGCTTACCTTTTGACTTAAGAATAGTCATTCCCTTTTCACTCATGTGGCCAAGCCTATAGTGCCACAACTTTGCATCTACATCTAAAGTAGATAATATAAAAGGAGAATTATCAATAATACAATTACATAAATAGAGAGTACCTACTCTCTTACCTCTAGCTAATACAAGTGCACCCTTAGTAACCTTCCAAGATTCAGCTGTGAGAGTTACTGTACAACCCTCATCCCCCAACTTTCTTGCACAAATTAGATTCTTCTTTAAGATGGGTACATGCATGACATCTTTCAACACCCATGTGTTGGCATTCTGCAATTTCAGCTGCACTTTTCCTTTGCCAACAATTTTACAAGGCTCATCATCCCCTAAATAAACTATTCCAAAATTTCCATGGACATAGTCACTAAAATATTCTCTATTTGGGGTTGCATGGAAAGAGGCACCAAAATCTAAGATTCTATATTATTATGCAAAGAGAATATAAGAGCATCTTGTGCAACAATACCTGTAACTTTTGCTTCTTCTTTACCTTCTTGCTGATTTTCTTCTTTAGCTTTTGACCAGCAATCTTTCCTTGCATGCCCTATCTTTCCACAATTCTAGCAGATTATCTTTTTGCCATTTCTGGATTTGGATCTACCTCTCATCCTTGACTTAGACCTTGATCTCCCTTGCTTGCCCTTCTCTTTTTGCCTTCTCCTGCTTTCAAAACTTAAAGCATTACCTGATATTTTCTCTATGTTTTTCTTGCGAATTTCTTCATTCAAGATTACACCTACAACATCATCAACTTTCAAGATATTTGAAGCAGATGCAGTATTACTAACTGCCATTACCAAGCTATGCCAGCTTTCAGGTAATGAGCATAAGATTAATAGAGCCTTAATTTCATCATCAAAAACTATTTTGACTGAATTTAATTGATTTACAATTCCATGAAAATTATTTAGATGATTAGATACAGATCCACTTTCTTGCATTTGTAAATTAAATAACTGCTTCATAAGATATACCTTATTTGAAGCTGAGGGTTTTTCATATAAATTTTCTAAAGTGTCCATTAACTCTACCGTTGACTTTGCCTGTGATAAATTGGATAACACAAAAGATGCCAGACTCAATTTTATAGATCCCAAAACCTTTCTATCAAGAACATTCCATTTTTCATCTTCCATATCTGTGGGCTTCTTTACAACCCCACCTAACGATAAGTATAGATCTTTTTGATACAGATAATCTTCTATTTGCATCCTCCATAATTGATAATTCTTGCCATTAAACTTTTCTATTCTTAGTTTACTTTCTTCTACCATTGCTCCACTCCCACTCAAATAGAAACCCCTGTGAGTGACTTGTAATCAACACACACTAAACAGATCTGAAACCACCTGTTAGTGAACCTAGCTCTGATACCACTTGTTGGGGATCAACCAACAAGATTGATTACTTTTGTGTAAGCAACTAAACACGAAATTAAACCAAAATAATAAGTAACTAGAAATTAAAAATAGCAAAGAATAAGAGATACAAAAAATCACCCGAAAACTTGTATTAAACTCTTCCAGAAGGAAATACAATTGAAGAAAATCACACTTTCTTCTCACACCTCTCAAATGTACAGATCTCTTTCCCTCAAGAGTTCTCTCTCAATTACAACCAACTCCAACACTTGGATTGATTCACATATACATCTATTGTCCAATAAGCTATGAATATCTATCCCTATTATATAACATTAGGGATCATGAGCTATGCATTCTCAACCATTAGATATACCTCTTAATCAAAGGTTCAAATCAGTCCTGCCAAAAATAGAAACGCGGACTCAATACCAACAATTAAACTTATCATGCAAACATTCTGTTCATCTATGAAAAATAAACATTCTAGATGCACAGGTGACCGACATCGGTCCCTATCTAACTACACATGACAGACGTCAGCGGATCCACTACCGACGTCGGCAGCCTCTGGTCCATTTTTGACCGTTGTCAGCGACTGTAAACTCCAGCAACTTTTGCATACGCTCATTTGGTTAAGCTTTTAGCTCCACAAGTTAACATCTTATTAGTGGATCTAAGATAATATATATGTGCTCTATATTTTTCATCTAGTGAGTATTGATTGAAATCAGCAAGCTTTGGGAATCCCTTTTCTGTGTATGATTCATCTCCTAGAGGATTTTTCCATATACGACCTTTTTCTTCTTTTATAGACTTTTCTCCAGAAGTTCCTTCCATATT